>CAUDMG010001388.1:917500-1305000 GCA_958450375.1 Homarus gammarus
CAAAGAAACCTACTCAGAAATTGTCAAGTGGTCGCCCGCTAACTTATTTGAACCACCCAAGTGTGCGGCCACCAAAGAAATGATTCGGGAGATGATTCGCTTCATGACTGATTACACTCAGGACCGCTTCCTCGCCCCCCTAGCTCTTCAAATACTGGCAATAATACCACATCTATTTTGTCAGAGGACACACACAAAGGCTAAGCACAAAGAAAATGTGGCGGCAATGAAGAGAAGATTGACAATGTGGCAGACTGGGGCCTTAGATGATCTCCTATGTGAAGCAAGAACACTGCAGGAGAGACTAAAATTCACGGGTGACGGAAAGCAAAACACCGATGACGTGGCAAGAAAATTTGGAAACAAAATGCGTGTGGGAAAAGTGTCTCTCGCGGTAAGATCTCTCACACAGGAATCCTCCTGTGGGGTGATGCCAATAAACAGAGAGACATTAAAACTATTGAAAGAGAAACATCCCCCTGCAAGCGAAGATGAAGGCATCAGGCTCCAGGGTGACTATATCCCACCAAATGCTGTCCTGTTCGAGAAAATAACAGGAGAGATGGTGTGGAAAAAGGCACTGAAGACTCGAGGAGGAGCCGGCCCTTCAGGTCTGGATGCAAACGGTTGGAGAGTCATCCTCAGCACAAACAAGTTTGGCCCTGTAGCAAGCGATCTCTGCACTGCCATTGCCGCCCTTGCAAGAAAGCTTGCATCCTCTCACTGCCATCACCTCCAGGCCCTGACGGCCTGCCGCCTTATTCCTCTGGAAAAGAAACCAGGATGTAGACCTATAGGGGTGGGGGAAGTGCTGAGGCGGATCATCGGTAAGTGCATAATGGAGGTGGTAAAGGACGATGTCAGGGCAGCAGCAGGGAACCTACAAGTGTGTGCTGGCCACCAGGCTGGTGGGGAGGCGGCCATTCACGCCATGAGATTGATATTTGAGCAGCGTGATTGTGAGGCCGTTCTCCTGGTGGATGCTTCAAACGCATTCAACATACTTAACCGCAAGGCTGCACTGCACAACATCAAGATCAAGTGTCCTAGCTTTGCGATGTATGTTGAAAATTCGTATAGGAATCCCTCAGACCTCTACGTAGTAAACAACAAGGCTCTACGAGGTGATACCATCCTACAGTCGACCGAGGGAACAACACAGGGGGACCCCGTAGTAATGGCAATGTATGCAATTGGACTATCAGTGCTCCAACAAGAAATAAAATTTGAAACAACCGGGGTCAAACAAGTGGCATATGCTGATGACCTTACAGGAGCAGGAAAAGTGGAGGACATCAAAAAGTGGTGGGACCTGGTAACATCGCGAGGTCCACAAATAGGGTACCACCCAAACGTTAGCAAGTCCTTCCTCATCGTGAAGCCAGAACATTATGAACGGGCTTTGGAGGCTTTTGGCGGAAGTGAGGTCAAAGTAACTAAGGACGGCCAAAGACATCTAGGCGCAGTAATTGGCACTACGGACTTCAAGACCGAGTACGTAGCTGGAAAGGTGAATAAGTGGGTTAGCGAAATCCAAGCTCTATCTGAGATTGCTAACACAGAGCCACATGCGGCCTTTGCAGCATTCACCCATGGAGTCAAGCATCGCTGGAACTACCTGATGCGTACCATCCCTGAGATCGGACCCCTCCTCCACCCTCTGGAAGAAGCCATCAGTGTCAAGTTCATTCCCAAACTAGTGAAACACCCTGACTTAACTCCAGCAGAAAGAACACTTCTTGCACTTCCACCAAGACTGGGAGGGATGGGACTAACTAATCCAGAGGAGATTGCTGACACTGAACATCAAAATTCACTTAAGCTCACGGCAGCCCTCACTGACCACATAATAGCCCAGAATGCAACAGGGGAAGTGGACACCAGGGAAGTAAATAAGATCCGTAGGGCCATTACAACAGATCGGCAGCACTGCCAAAATGACATGTTGCAGCAACTATTGCTGCAGGTTCCAGAAAATTTGACAAAAAAAGTAGCTATAGCACAGGAGGTGGGCGCCTCGAACTGGTTAACTACGTTACCGATAAGGGCAAATGGTTTCATCCTTAACAAACAAGAATTTACAGATGCCATTGCTCTAAGGTACGGTTGGCCAGTAGATGGTTTGCCCTCCCAATGCGTGTGTGGCTCTTCCTATGACGGCGATCACGCCATGGTCTGCAAGAAGGGGGGCTTCATATGCATGCGGCATGACGAGGTAAGGGATCTCACAGCAAATATGTTGAAGGAAATCTGCCGGGACGTCATGGTAGAACCGACCCTCCTTCCACTGGATGGTGAGATCTTCCAACACAGGACTTCAAACACATCTAACGAAGCCCGTGTGGACGTCAGTGCTCGAGGATTCTGGACGCGGGGACAGCGAGCTTTCTTCGACATCAGGATTTTCGATCCCATGGCCACTTGTCACCGTAACCTAGCTCTCGATGCTGCACATAGGAGGAACGAGAACGACAAGAGAAGGGCATATGGGGAGAGAATTCAAAACGTTGATCAAGGCAGCTTCACTCCTCTAGTGTTCACAACCTCTGGTGGTATGGGCCCAAGTGCAAGATGTTTCTACGCCAGACTCGCGGAGGTGATCTCCGAACAGAAGCAGCAGCCCAGAAGTTATGTTACAGCCTGGATGAGATGTCGACTGTCCTTCTCTCTCCTTCGGTCGGCTTTGCTCTGCCTCAGGGGAACGAGAGCTTCTGCCCCTACTTCGACAACTGCTGCAGATATTGACTACGAGGCTACAGTCACTGAATGCCGCATAGATCTGCGGCTCAACTAATTTAACACAGATAGGATAGCTTATTATGTATTAGGGTATTTAATATTAAGGTAAATAAATGGTGGCGAAGGTGTGGCTATTGGGGGAGGCTGGAGGCCAAAAAAAAAAAAAAAAAAAAAAAAAAAAAAGTAGTAGTAGTAGTAGTAGTAGTAGAAGGTTTGCCCTCCCAATGCGTGTGTGGCTCTTCCTATGATGGCGATCACGCCATGGTCTGCAAGGGGGCTTCATATGCATGAGGCATGACGAGGTAAGGGATCTCACAGCAAATATGTTGAAGGAAATCTGCCGGGACGTCATGGTAGAACCGACCCTCCTTCCATTGGATGGCGAGATCTTCCAACACAGGACTTCAAACACATCTAACGAAGCTCGTGTGGACGTCAGTGCTCGAGGATTCTGGACGCGGGGACAGCGAGCTTTCTTCGACATCAGGATTTTTGATCCCATGGCCGCATGTCACCGTAACCTAGCTCTCGATGCTGCACACAGGAGGAACGAGAACGACAAGAGAAGGGCATATGGGGAGAGAATTCAAAACGTTGATCAAGGCAGCTTCACTCCTCTAGTGTTCACAACTTCTGGTGGGATGGGCCCAAGTGCAAGATGTTTCTACGCCAGACTCGCAGAGGTGATCTCCGAACAGAAGCAGCAGCCCAGAAGTTACGTTACAGCCTGGATGAGATGTCGACTGTCTTTCTCTCTCCTTCGGTCGGCTTTGCTCTGCCTCAGGGGAACGAGAGCTTCTGCCCCTACTCCGACAACTGCTGCAGATATTGACTATGAGGCTACAGTCACTGAATGCCGCATAGATCTGCGGCTCAACTAATTTAACACAGATAGGATAGCTTCTTATGTATTAGGATATTTAATATTAAGGTAAATAAATGGTGGCGAAGGTGTGGCTATTGGGGGAGGCTGGAGGCCACTCTTAAAAAAAAAAAAAAAAATTGTAGTAGTAGTCGTAGCTCTTGGAATATTGCTCTAATTTACTCATACGTGTTGACCTTAGATAGGAAAAGTTCTGTTGTTCCATATTTCGGGAGCCTGACAAGGGAAGTAGAACACTGTCTTTACTCCCGAAAAGGATTCATATATTTTGATCAATTAGATAACCAGTAATTAGATGAGACAATGAGGATTTTCTTGAGGGCGTCAGTGTTGTTAAGATAATGCACAAGATTCCAGTTTTAAGGCCGTGCATGTCTCTGTTTTAAGTGTTAAAATGTTACATATAAGTAGTATGATAATAAGTAATGATATTGTGTCGCTTACATCATTTTAATTAAATATGTGAAAGGACTGGCGAAGCTATAACCAGATGATAGAAGAGTATTTAGTGATTGTTGTTATATTTATTTGGTTATGTATCTAGATTAATTAGTTTCATAAATAAAAGTATAATACCTTAAAGGTCACCCCTCTATGAGCACACTGTGAGCCTCCCAAACAGCGGTTCTCAGCTGGTCTGTCGACAGTTATTTCTGAATGAATCTTAACATTGGCCATTGGTAGAGGGGTCTTTGTCGTGTCAGTTGTTTTATTTAGAGAACAGTGTTGTATCCCATATCTATTAATTATATCAACAGTTACTTATGAATAAAGAGCAAGGCCTTAACTTCTTAACCAACATTTCTACATCTAGGGGTATATTGATTTCTCGGTTTTTAATTTGTGTATTACAATATTGTGTCACTTTTAATTGTGATAGGACATATTATTATTGTTTAATTGTTCTTCGAAACATTTGTAGACTATTGTGTATTTTGATACGTGGTGATTAGGGTCCATGGGTGAAGGAACTTCCTGCACCCCCTATCATCCACCTCACGGCTGCTTCTAACACAAACCCACACGAGAAAATGTGGGAAGTGCAAATTTTACACATCCATAATGCACAGACTACAACTGTGTGCAAGATAAGAATAATGTTATTGTTTATGATTTTTAAAGTCGTCATTATTTTGGTCACAGCGTCCCCCAGCAGAATGTCCGGCCGGATACTCTCGGGCGTCAGGCCTGTAAAAATGTGCGTCAGAAAACCAGGATACTGTATATTATTTTTTTTACTATCCTGAGAAATCGACAGTTGATTTATAAGCCAATATGATATACAATGTAGAGGTGGAGAGCTAAGTCTGCAACAGGAGGGGTGTGATTCCGCAGTGCAGGGTGTGGGGGAGTAGCAAGAGGATGGGTGTGGCAGCATCAGTCAAGGTGTCGCTGGCCTCACGCACTACTACCGTACATCAGTAATTATAAAATAGATCGTAAAGATAACTAACTAATGATGTATTTCCTCGTTATGTTTAATTTGTGTATCACGGTGTCTGATATCTCGCTGGTGGCAACAGATATGTATTCAAAAACTATACATGTAATATTAGATTTTTGTCTTAATGGATATATATTGGGGTAAACTTGTTATATTTTACAAATTATATCAAGAAAGTCTTTTGTCTGTCGTTATTGCATTATTTTCTCTTACATCTTTTATTTATTGTGTCTAAGGAATTCTTTTCTGGGTTCATTACTATAAATATGGAGTCCGCATGCGGCCAGAAAATGTATATTTGCGGCCGTCATGACGATATCCAAATTATGTGATGAACAGCCGGCTAAGTTGATAAGATAAGGTTGTTTAACACTTCATACAGCAAACAACTAATCTAATACACCTTGTAAGACTGGGAAACATGATCTGGCAGCTTACAACACATACATAAGAACATACAATGCTGGTAACGATTACAGTCGGAATTTACTGACAGTTTTTTCTGGGATACAGAGTAAGAATTTTTTTTTTACAATTGTTTCAGATCCTTTTGTTTTAAGTAGACGAAGTCAGTCGTTGTCAGCCATATTTTGATAGAGAGAAATCTTGGGATACATTCTTGTAGCTCCTGGACCTGCAGATTAATATCCTGAAGCATACTCACAAAATCACAGTCATTGCTGTTGAACTTTTGAGGAAAACGCATCAGGTAACACTGAAACGAGTAGACACACCCTAATGTTTGGGTCAACCTATTGTTGCCAGCAGACTTACGGTATGGAAAGATCAAGTCTATGTGAATCTTGGAACCATTATTAATTATAAAAGGAAAGAAAAATAAGACATACATTAATATTATTACATCAAAATTATGCACTACGGGATCTTCCTCCTTACACACGTCAATATTATTATTATTATTATTATTATTATTATTATTTTACTATTTAGCTGTATTTTAGACAAAGTTCATACTAAATTTTAAAATAAAGTGAATTATGTAAGGGAGTGTAATCTGTGAAATAAATAGGGGGTAATCTTCATGTGAAATGAGTTGGAGGTAATCTTCAGGTGAAATAAATAGGGGGTAATCTTCAGGTGAAATGACTTGGAGGTAATCTTCAGGTGAAATAAATAGGGGGTAATCTTCAGGTGAAATGACTTGGAGGTAATCTTCAGGTGAAATAAATAGGGGGTAATCTTCATGTGAAATGAGTTGGAGGTAATCTTCAGGTGAAATAAATAGGGGGTAATCTTCAGGTGAAATAAATAGGGGGTAATCTTCATGTGAAATGAGTTGGAGGTAATCTTCAGGTGAAATAAATAGGGGGTAATCTTCAGGTGAAATAAATAGGGGGTAATCTTCAGGTGAATGAGTTGGAGGTAATCTTCAGGTGAAATAAATAGGGGGTAATCTTCAGGTGGCTTTAAATAAGTTGACAGTCGTCCCCCAGGCCACAACACACGGGTCTGCACTTGGGTTCACTTGACCTATATTAATGTGTACAGATAAATTACCAGTACTGTATCAAGATTCCAGGGACCTGTTTCCGCTAGAGCTAATTGTTAATGAAATCCTGTTCTTGATCCTGACAAAGGGGATACGGATGAAAGATATATTTTAATCAGCAAAAAATAATATTACCATGAATTAGATATGTTCACTTTGTTACAGATAATAATTTTAATTGTGAAATGTAAATTAAAAATAATATAAATGAAGTCTAATGCCATGACAGTAATCCCCGAGCAGTGAGACCTGTGACGACAACATCACTTCTTTAGTAAGTTACTGGATGTGGGTCAAACACTGTCGCTGGTACCAGGTATTAAGTAACCATACACAAGGTTTTAGTGACATATCCGGGATCACGTCACTTTTACTTCTCAATTAGACAAGTTACACCGAATATACTATAGGTAAAACCCAGGCGTAGGTAACCCAATGGTGAAGGTGTATTCAACCAAACCTATTTATATACTAAGACATTGTTTCCGGTAACTAAAATAACAAGAAGAACGTTAATTAACACCACACATTATCAAATTCTGGAACCACTGATTTCCGCCTGCTGAAATGTAATATAAGTTTGCCATGTAAAATAGATTTTAATAACAATATCACATTAGTCATGATTCTTTACAGGGTTTAATTATTAATTTTCGTGGCAGTTGATATAGGGAAGACGATGAGGATGGTCTTCCTCCCTAAATGCCACACAACGTAAACACCTAGAAAAGTGCAAAAGAGGGCATGCAAGATTATTCTCTCCCCTTCCTACTCTACATATCAAGAAGCGCTCAGCACACTGACCCTCTCGGCTCTCACTGACCATCACCACGAGAGAGAGAGAGAGAGGTGTGCAAATAAATGACAACAGAGAGAGAGATGTGCAAATAAATGACAACAGAGAGAGGGAGAGAGAGAGGTGTGTGCAAATAAATGACAACAGAGAGAGGGAGAGAGAGAGAGAGAGAGAGAGAGAGAGAGAGAGAGAGAGAGAGAGAGAGATGTGTGCAAATAAATGACAACAGAGAGAGAGAGAGAGAGAGAGAGAGATGTGTGCAAATAAATGACAACAGAGAGAGGTAGAGAGAGAGAGAGATGTGTGCAAATAAATGACAACAGAGAGAGAGAGAGAGAGAGAGAGAGAGGTGTGTGCAAATAAATGACAACAGAGAGAGAGAGAGAGAGAGAGAGAGGTGTGCAAATAAATGACAACAGAGAGAGAGAGAGAGAGAGAGATGTGTGCAAATAAATGACAACAGAGAGAGAGAGAGAGAGAGAGAGAGATGTGTGCAAATAAATGACAACAGAGAGAGGGAGAGAGAGAGAGAGAGATGTGTGCAAATAAATGACAACAGAGAGAGAGAGAGAGAGAGAGAGAGAGAGAGAGAGAGAGAGAGGTGTGTGCAAATAAATGACAACAGAGAGAGAGAGAGAGAGAGAGAGAGAGAGAGGTGTGCAAATAAATGACAACAGAGAGAGAGAGAGAGAGAGAGAGAGGTGTGCAAATAAATGAAAACAGAGAGAGAGAGAGAGAGAGAGAGAGAGAGAGAGAGAGAGAGATGTGCAAATAAATGACAACAGAGAGAGAGAGAGAGAGAGAGAGAGAGAGAGAGAGAGAGAGAGAGAGAGGTGTGCAAATAAATGACAACAGAGAGAGAGAGAGAGAGAGGTGTGTGCAAATAAATGAAAACAGAGAGAGAGAGAGAGAGAGAGGTGTGCAAATGAATGACAACAGAGAGAGAGAGAGAGAGAGAGAGAGAGAGAGAGAGAGAGAGAGAGGTGTGTGCAATAAATGACAACAGAGAGAGAGAGAGAGAGAGAGAGAGAGAGAGATGTGTGCAATAAATGACAACAGAGAGAGAGAGAGAGAGAGAGATGTGTGCAAATAAATGACAACAGAGAGAGAGAGAGAGAGAGAGAGAGAGAGAGAGAGAGAGAGAGAGATGTGTGCAAATAAATGACAACAGAGAGAGGGAGAGAGAGAGAGAGAGAGAGAGAGAGTGTGTGCAAATAAATGACAACAGAGAGAGAGAGAGAGAGAGAGAGAGAGAGAGAGAGAGAGAGAGGTGTGCAAATAAATGACAACAGAGAGAGAGAGAGAGAGAGAGAGAGAGAGAGAGAGAGAGGTGTGTGCAATAAATGACAACAGAGAGAGAGAGAGAGAGAGAGAGAGAGAGATGTGTGCAAATAAATGACAACAGAGAGAGAGAGAGAGAGAGAGAGAGAGAGAGAGAGAGATGTGTGCAAATAAATGACAACAGAGAGAGAGAGAGAGAGAGAGAGAGAGAGAGAGAGAGAGAGAGAGAGAGATGTGTGCAAATAAATGACAACAGAGAGAGAGAGAGAGAGAGAGAGAGAGAGAGAGAGAGAGAGAGAGATGTGTGCAAATAAATGACAACAGAGAGAGAGAGAGAGAGAGAGAGAGAGAGAGAGAGAGAGAGAGAGAGATGTGTGCAATAAATGACAACAGAGAGAGAGAGAGAGAGAGAGAGAGAGAGAGAGAGAGAGATGTGTGCAAATAAATGACAACAGAGAGAGGGAGAGAGAGAGAGAGAGAGAGAGAGAGATGTGTGCAAATAAATGACAACAGAGAGAGAGAGAGAGAGAGAGAGAGAGATGTGTGCAAATAAATGACAACAGAGAGAGGAGAGAGAGAGAGAGAGAGAGAGAGAGAGATGTGCAAATAAATGACAACATAGAGAGGGAGAGAGAGAGAGAGAGAGAGAGAGAGAGAGAGAGAGAGAGAGAGAGAGAGAGATGTGTGCAAATAAATGACAACAGAGAGAGGGAGAGAGAGAGAGAGAGAGAGATGTGTGCAAATAAATGACAACATAGAGAGAGAGAGAGAGAGAGAGAGAGAGAGAGAGAGAGAGAGAGAGAGAGAGATGTGTGCAAATAAATGACAACAGAGAGAGGGAGAGAGAGAGAGAGAGGTGTGCAAATAAATGACAACAGAGAGAGAGAGAGAGAGAGAGATGTGTGCAAATAAATGACAACAGAGAGAGAGAGAGAGAGAGAGAGAGAGAGAGGTGTGCAAATAAATGACAACAGAGAGAGAGAGAGAGAGAGAGAGAGAGAGAGAGAGAGAGAGAGAGAGAGAGAGAGAGAGAGAGGTGTGCAAATGAATGACAACAGAGAGAGAGAGAGAGAGAGAGAGAGAGAGAGAGGTGTGCAAATAAATGACAACAGAGAGAGAGAGAGAGAGAGAGAGAGAGAGAGAGAGAGAGGTGTGTGCAAATAAATGACAACAGGAGAGAGAGAGAGAGAGAGAGATGTGTGCAAATAAATGACAACAGGGAGAGAGAGAGAGAGAGAGAGAGAGAGAGAGAGAGAGTGAGAGAGAGGTGTGTGCAAATAAATGACAACAGAGAGAGGGAGAGAGAGAGAGAGAGGTGTGTGCAAATAAATGACAACACAGAGAGAGAGAGAGAGAGAGAGAGAGAGAGAGAGAGAGATGTGCAAATAAATGACAGGAATAAGAGAGAGATGTGTAGGTGTTTTCATGATGGTCCCTGGTCAATAGAACCTCCCTGTGGTGGCTCAATCTAACCAGGCCAAGTACAAGAGATATTTACAAGTGACGCCAGACAGAGTGGATTTATTTCCCGTTTCTCGTTTCTTGGACACTGTGAATATACAGTACATGGGAAGCGTATTTCCGTCGTTCCCGTCACCTTGTGTTCTTTCTCCAGCAGCTACATTTCCATGGCTAGGGGATGGTATCTTTGTGGTCAGTATCACACACGTACGTCATTACCGCCAAGAGCTAACAATTATGGCAGGAGGTTGGGCCGGGGGTGATGGGTTGTTGTGCCCTTTGTTCCAGTCAAGGGAAGCAACGTCAGCGGAAAGACCCACTCCAGGGTATTGGTTGTGTTAATTTCAGGATATCCACCACGGTCTTCCCATACCATCTTCCTCTTTTGCTGTTGGAATTACTCGGTGCGTGAACCTCTGTTGTAACGGCTGTAATTTATGCACTAATGGTGTCAGTACTGTTGTAACGGTTATGCAACAGATGAGTAATTGATTGTAAAATATCCTGATGGTATTAACTATTTTAATTATTTTCATAATTATGAGAAATTAGCGCTGATTGGAATGCAGTATTTCCCGGGATGACGTCGCCACTTGTCCTAATATATATATATATATATATATATATATATATATATATATATATATATATATATATATATATATATATATATATATATATATATATATATATATATATATATATATATATATATATATATATTTATTTATTTATTTATTTATTTATTTATTTATTTTTTATTTTTTATTTTTATTTTTTTTTTCGGGATTAGCCCATCCAGGCACAGGTCACTGACCAACATTGGGGCCTTTGGGGGGACAAGGAAATAAATAAATAAAATTAATTCATAAAAAATAAAATTATAATAAAACAAAAATACAAATATTAAATAATAATAATAATAATAATAATAATAATAATAATAATAATAATAATAACCCATCAATAAATAAAAAAAATTCAAATAGTATAACAGATTAAGAGTGAGAAACGATATATGTACGTTGTGTTGTCAAAGTAAGAGAAACAATTGAGACCCTGCAATTGTGCGTAAATGAGGCAAAAGGTCAGATGAGCAACCTGGGACTTGGTCACAATTTTTGTGATGCCATTTGGCAGCAGGGTCTACCATTAGACAACACATTATGCTTCCAATATCTTCCCAGGCGGTAGTACCTCCCTGTTTGATAGCTGCCTACTACCTACTTCTACTGCTACTTCTACTACTTTGGGTGTGCTGCCGTTCTGTTGTAATGGAATGTCGAGTTTTGCGTAGTTCGTTAGTCTACTTCACTTACTGCATTTTGAGTTGCTATGTGCTAAATGAGTGCTGTCCTCCCCCCCCCCCCCCCCCCCATTGTCCAGTAGTAGTGCACGGAATGACCTTTCTGCTGGGGTGAGGTGATGGCTCTCCCAGTCTGTTGGAATATTTGTGTTCCTGATGGCTTCTTCTTGAGGACGGAGTTGCTACTACCGCTAATTATACTATTTTTTTTATTTGGCCTCCAACCTTCCTTTATAACCATATATTCTCGACACATTTTATTATCTAACTATCCTAATACAAAAGTAGCTACCTTAGCTGAGTTAATTAAGCCGCATATGTATGCGACATTCCGTGACTGTTCCCTCATGGCCCGTGTCTGCTACTGATGTTGGTTTAGGGACCGAAGATCTTGTTCCCCTGAGACTTAGCAGGGAGAAGGATAGGCGGCACCTCAGCCAGGCCACTACATAACTTCTGGGTTGCTGCTTCTATTCTGATAACATCTCAGCCAGTGTCGTGTAGAAACACCTTGTACTATACCCATCCCATCCAATGTTATGAACACCAAAGGAGTGAAACTGCCCTGGTCATCATTCTGGATTCTGTCTGTAGTGTATACTTTCTTTTTTTTTCATTTTCGCTCCTACTGTGTGCAGCCTCGAAAGACATGTTATGGTGACGCGCTACTACTACTACTTTTTTTTGTTTTGTTAAACGTGGCCTCCAGCCTCCCCCAATAGCCACACCTTCGCCGCCATTTTATTACCTTAAAATTAAATATCTTAATACATAAGTAATTACCCTAGCTGTGTTGAGTTAGTTGAGCTTTAGATCTATGCAGCATTCAGTGACTGTTGCCTCATTGTCAATATCTGCAACTGTTGTCGGCTTTAGGGCCGATGCTCTCGTTCCCCTGAGGCAGACCTAAGGAGAGAGAAGGAAAGTCGACGTCTCATCCAGGCTGTAGCATAACTTCTGGGCTATGCCTACTGTTCGGATAGCACCTCCGCGAGTCTGGCGTAAAAGCAACTTACACTTGATCCCATCCCACCAGAGGTTGTGAACACCAGAGGAGTGAAGCTGCCTTGATCAACGCTCAGATTTCTCTCCCCGTATGCCCTTACGGTACGGTAACATGCGGCCATGGGATAAAAAATCCTGTTGTCGAAAAAAAGCTAGCTGTCCCTGCGTCCAGAATCCTCGGGCACTGACGTCAACACGGGCTTCGTTGGATGTGTTTGAAGCCCTATATTGGAAATTCTCACTGTCCAATGAAAGGAGGGTCGGTTTTACCTTGACATCACGACAGATTTCCTTCAACATGTTTGCTGTGAGATCCCTTACTTCGTCATTCCTCATGCATTTGAAGCCCCCTCTCTTGCACACCATGGCGTGATCATAGGAAGAGCCACACACGCATTGGGAGGGTAAACCTACTACTGGCCTACCGTACCACAGAGCAATGGCATCTGTAAATTCTTGTTTGTTGAGACTGAAACCATTTGCCCTCATACTACTACTACTACTACTTCTACTACTACTACGTGGCCTCCAGCCTCCCCCAATAGCCACACCTTCGCCACCATTTAATTACCTTAATATTAAATATCCTAATACATATGTAGCTATCCTATCTGTGTTAAATTAGTTGAGCCGCAGACCTATGCGGCATTCAGTGACTGTAGCCTCATAGTCGATATCTGCAGCAGTTGTCGGAATTGGAGCAGAAGCTCTCGTTCCCCTGAGGCAGAGCAAAGCCGACCGAAGGAGAGAGAAAGACAGTCGACATCTCATCCAGGCTGTAACAAAACTTCTGGGCTGCTGCTTCTGTTCGGAGATCACCTCCGCGAGTCTGGCGTAGAAACATCTTGCACTTGGTCCCATCTCACCAGAGGTTGTGAACACTAGAGGAGTGAAGCTGCCTTGATCAACGTTTTGGATTCTCTCCCCATATGCCCTTATCTTGTCGTTCTCGTTCCTCCTGTGTGCAGCATCGAGAGCTAGGTTATGGTGACATGCGGCCATGGGATCAAAAATCCTGATGTCGAAGAAAGCTAGCCGTCCTCGCGTCCAGAATCCTCGAGCACTGACATCAACACGGGCTTCGTTAGATGTGTTTGAAGTCCTATGTTGGAAGATCTCACCATCCAATGGAAGGAGGGTCGGTTCTACCATGACATCCCGGCAGATTTCCTTCAACATATTTGCTGTAAGGTCCCTTACTTCGTCATGCCTCATGCATATGAAGCCCCCTTTCTTGCACACCATGGCGTGATCGCCGTCATAGGAAGAGCCACACATGCATTGGGAGAGCAAACCTTCTACTGGCCGACCGTACCTTAGAGCAATGGCATCTGTAAATTCTTGTTTGTTAAGACTGAAACCATTTGCCCTTATCGGTAACGTAGTTAACCAGTTCGAGGCGCCCACCTCCTGCGCTGCAGCTACTTTTTTTTCAAATTTTCTGAAACCTGCAGCAACTGTTGCTGCAACTTATCATTTTGGCAGTGCTGTCGATCTGTCGTAATGGACCTACGAATCTCGTTTACTTCACCGGTCACGACCTCCCCTGTTGCGTTCTGGGCTATTATGTGGTCCGTGAGGGCTGCCGTGAGCTTAAGTGAATTTTGATGTTCGGTGGCTGCAATCTCCTCTGGATTGGTTAGTCCCATCCCTCCCAGTCTTGATGGAAGTGCAAGAAGTGCTCTTTCTGCTGGGGTTAAGTGAGTGTGTTTCACTAATTTGGGAATGAACTTGACACTGATAGCTTCTTCCAGAGGGTGGAGGAGGGGTCCGATATCAGGGATAGTACGCATCAGGTAGTTCCAACGATGCTTGACTCCATGGGTGAATGCAGCGAAAGCCGCATGTGGCTCTGTGTTAGCAATCTCAGACAGAGCTTGGATTTCATTAACCCACTCATTCACCTTTCCCGCTACGTACTCGGTCTTGAAGTCCGTAGTGCCAATTACTGCGCCTAGATGTTTTTGGCCGTCCTTAGTTATTTTGACCTCACTTCCGCCAAAAACCTCCTTTGCCCGTTCATAATGTTCTGGCTTCACGATGAGGAAGGACTTGCTGGCGTTTGGGTGGTACCCTATTTGTAGACCTCGCGATGTTACCAAGTCCCACCACTTTATGATGCCCTCCACTCTTCCTGCTCCTGTAAGGTCGTCAGCATACGCCACTTGTTTGACCCCAGTTGTTTCAAATTTTATTTCTTGTTGGAGCACTGATAGGCCTTTTGCATACATTGCCATTGCAACAGGGTCCCCCTGTGTTGTTCCCTCGGTCGACTGTAAGATGGTATCACCTCTTAGGGCCTTTTTGTTTACTATATAGAGGTCCGATGGATTCCTATAGGAGTTTTCAACGTACATTGCAAAGCTTGGACACTTGATCTTGATGTTGTGCAATGCGGCCTTGCGGTTAAGTATGTTGAATGCGTTTGAAGCGTCGACCAGGAGAACGGCCTCACAATCACGTTGCTCAAATATCGTTCTCATGGCGTGAATGGCAGCTTCCCCTCCAGCTTGTTGGCCAGCACAAACTTGCAGGTTCCCTGCTGCTGCCCTGACATCGTCCTTTACCACCTCCATTATGCATTTTCCAATGATTCGCCTCAGCACTTCCCCCACTCCTATTGGCCTACATCCTGGATTCTTATCCAGGGGAATGAGGTGGCAGGCCGTCAGAGCATGAAGGTGATGGCAGCATGAGGATGCCAGCTTTCTTGCAAGGACGGCAATGGCCGTGCAGAGTTCACTTGCTGCGGGGCCAAACGTGTTAGTGCTGAGGCTGACTCTCCATCCGTTTGCATCCAGACCTGAAGGGCCGGCACCTCCCTGAGTCTTCAGTGCCTTTTTCCACACCATCCCTCCTGTTATTTTCTCGAACAGGACAGCATTTGGTGGATATAGGCACCCTGAAACCTGATGCCTTCGTCATCATTTGCAGAGGGATGTTTTTCTTTCAGTTGTTTTAATGTCTCTGTTTATTGGCAGGACCTCACCGGTGGATTCCTCTTTGAGAGATCTTACCGCCAAAGACACTTTTCCCTCACGCATTTTGTTTCCAAACTTCCTTGCAGCATCATCAGTGTTTTGCTTTCCGTCTCCTGCAGATTTTAGTCTCTCCTGCAGTGTTCTTGCTTCACATAGGAGATCATCAAGGGCCCCCTTTTGCCACAATGTCAGTTTTCTCTTCATTGCTACCGCATTTTCTTTGTGCTTAGTCTTTGTGTGTGTCCTCTGACAGAATAGATGTGGTAGTATTGCCAGTATATGAAGAGCTAATGGGGCAAGGAGGCGGTCTTGAGTGTACTCAGTTATGAGACTAATCATCTCCCGAATAATTTCTTTGGTGGCCGCACACTTAGGTGGTTCAAACAGGTTTGCTGGCGACCACCTGACAATTTCTGAGTATGTTTTTTTAACCCATATGTCTGCATTTTCCACCGACATGCCATTCCACTGTGGTGGCTCTCTCATTCACCTCGTGGACATCTGCTACTATTGGAGCAGCGTTTATTAGTACTACATTTTCAGGTTGAGTGGACTCACTGCTATCGTTTAGGATATCAGCGGGCTGCTGGGTCCCGGCGATATCCAATGTGTCCTCCTGTGACAGCTCCCTGCCATGAAGGTTATAAGGGTTGTGGCAATTGTTTCCCTTTATGCAAGACACACATGGTCGGTTGTTTCTCACACAAACACAGCTAGTGCATTTTTGGTACTGGTTAGAACAGACACAACAATGTCTGTCACCCGGCATAATGATCTGCACCTTGGGCGACAGTTACGTCCGCCTCCAACATATGATTTGGTCCCAGGCACAAGATAATACTGGCTCTTATGAGGGAAGGGCGGAGAGGTGATAGGCTGGACTACTGTGTCCAGGTAGTAAGGGCATACATGTGCGCGTGGGTGTGTAGGCTACCCCACTTAATGGCGATCATCCATACATCAGAATGATACACTATGGACAAGAGTTTGTCACACCAAGCACTTCTTTATATATCCTTGGCACAAATAACCACTATATATATGGTCTCACTGGTGTAATATCAGTTATATATACTCACTTGGTTCGTCAAGACCCTACATGAAGTGACCGTTACAATGGTGGGGAGGCGACCGCATGGACAGCACTCTCGGCCTCATAGAGGCGAAAGTCTCGAGACCACCCCTGTCAAAGTAGGCCTATCGACACTGACCTTGGCTCCGAGCCTCCTCATTATCCCACCACTGACCCAGCACCGCCAGGTCACCACTCGCTTGGTGATCGCCGGTGAACACACGGAATATTTACAATTTATGCCGTAAGGGATGAGAAGAAACCTCGGGTGGCAATGCTTAGGGTGACATCCGATATTCACCGACACATTGTTAAATTCCCGCTCCCACACAGCGAGTATTTCCCCACCAATAACACTTTAGATCAGGGAGGACGTTCCGCGACACCCATGCCACGCCACGCCGCCGCCTACTACTACTACTACTACTACTTTTTTTTTTTTTCTTTTTTTAATAACGTGGCCTCCAGCCTCCCCCAATAGCCACACCTTCGCCACCATTTATTTACCTTAATATTAAATATCCTAATACATTAGAAGCTATCCTATCTGTGTTAAATTAGTTGAGCCGCAGATCTATGCGGCATTCAGTGACTGTTGCCTCATAGTGAATATCTGTGACCGTTGTCAGCTCTGGGGCCGAAGATCTTGTTCCCCTGAGGCAAAGCAATGCAGACCTAGGCAAAGAGAAGGAAGTCGGCATCTCAACCAGGCTGTAACATAACTTCTGGGCTGCTGGTTCTGTTCAGATTACACCTCCTAGAGTCTGGCATAGAAGCATCTTGCACTTGGTCCCATCCCACCAGAGGTTGTGAACACCAGAGGAGTGAAGCCGCCCCATATGCCCTGTTCTTGTCATTCTCGTTCCTCCTGTGTGCAGCATCTAGAGCTAGATTACAGTGACATGCGGCCGTGGGATCGAAAATCCTTATGTCAAAGAAGGCTCGCTGTCCCCGCTGTCCCCGGGCTCAGAATCCTCGAGCACTGACGTCAACACGGGCTTCGTTGGATGTGCTTGAAGTCCTGTTATGGAAATTCTCTCTGTCCAATGGAAGGAGGGTCGGTTCCACTGTGATATCATGTCAGACTTCCTTCAACATATTTGCTGTGAGATCCCTGACTTCACCATGCCTCATGCATATGAAGCCCCAACACCATGGCGTGGTCGATGTCGTATGATGAGCCACACACTCATTGGGAGGGCAAACCTTCTACTGGCCAACCATACTTTAAAGCAATGGCATCTGTAAATTCTTTTTTATTAAGGCTGAAACCTTTTACCCGTATCTGTAATGTTGTTAGCCAATTCGAGGCGCCCACCTCCTGTGCTATAGCTACTTATTTTTCAAGTTCACTGACAATAGCAACATTAGTTTGTTGAAATTTATCAATATGGGTGTGCTGCCGTTCTGTCGTAATGGACTGTCGAATCTTGTTTAATTCGTTGGTATCCACCTGACTTGTTGCATTCTGAGCTATTACATGCTCAGTGAGGGCTGCTGTGAGCTTGACAGAGTTCTGATATTCGGTGGCAGCAAGCTCCTCTGGATTAGTCCATCCCATTCCTCCCAGTCTCAGTGGTAATGCAAGTAGTGATGAACTTTCTGCTGGGGGTTAAATAAGGGTTTATTCACTAGTGTTGGGATAAAAGTGACCTTGATGGCTTCTTCCAGAGGGTGGAGGAGGGGTCCAATATCAGGGATAGTGTGTATCAGGTAATTCCAGTGATACTTGACTCCATGGGTGAATGCCATTAAAGCTGCATGTGGCTCTGTTTTAGCAATATTCGACAGAGCTTGAGTTTCCTTCACCCACTCATTTACCATTCCCGTTACATACTCGGTCTTGAAGTCCTTCGTGCCAATTACCACACCTAAATTTCTTTGACTGTCCTTTGTTATTTTGACCTCACTTCCGCCGAACACTTCCACTGCCCGTTCAGTGTTCTGGGTTCATAGTGAGGAAGGACTTGGTGGCATTTGGATGGTACCCTATTTGTGGTCCACGTGATGTTACAAGGTCCCACCAATTTTTGATGTCCTCCACTTTTCCTGCTCCTGTTAAGTCATCAGCGTATGCCACTTGCTTGACCTCGGTTGTTTCATATTTTATTGTGTGTTGAAGCACGGATAGGCCTAGTGCATACATTGCCATGGCGACAGGGTCCCCCTGTGTTCTTCTCTCAGTTATTATATAGAGGTCTGGTGGGTTCCTATAGGTGTTTTCAACACATGCATTGCAAAGCTTGACACTTGATATTTATGATGTGCAGTGTAGCCTTGTGGTTCATTATGTTGAATGCGTTAGAAACGTCAACCAGGAGTACTGCCTCACAATCACACTGCTTAAATATCTTTCTAATGGCATGAATGGCAGCTTCCCCTCCAGCCTGGTGGCCAGCACATACTTGTAGGCTCCCTGCAGCTGCCCTGACATCACCATTTACCACCTCCATTATGAATTTTCCAATGATCCATCTCAGCACTTCCCCCACCCCTATAGGCCTACATCCTGGACCCTTGTTCAGGGGAATGAGGCGGCAGGCCATGAAGGTGATGGCAGCATAAGGTTGCTAGCTTTCTTGCAAGGGCGATGGTGACATTGCAGAGATCACTTGCTGAGGCACCAAACTTGTTAGTGCTAAGGATGACTCTCCAACCGTCTGCATCCAGCTGCCTCTCCCTGTGTCTTCAGTGCCTTTTCTCACACCATCCCCTTTGTTATTTTACCGAACAGGACAGCGTTTGGAGGGACATAGTCACCCTGGAACCTAATGCCTTCCTCTGCACTTGCTGGGGGATGTTTTTCCTTCAGTTGTTGTAAGGTCTCTCTGTTTATTGGCAAAACACCAGCGGAAGATTCCTCTGTGAGAGATCTTACCACCAAGGACACTTTTCCCGCCCGCATATTGTTTCCAAACTTTCTGGCAATATCTTCAGTGTTTTTTCCGTCTCCTATGAATTTTAGACTCTCCTCTAGTATTCTTGCCTTATGTAGATCATCAAGAGCCCCTACTACTACTAGTACTACTACTACTACTACTCCCACTACTCCTACTACTACTACTACTACTACTACTACTACTACTAATAATATTAATAATAATAATAATAATAATAATATACACACACACACACACACACACACACACGCTACTACTACTACTACTACTACTACTTTACTGTCACTCGGAATCGAGTTTAACGATCATCCAGCTATGATACAATGGTATAAGATATTAAGGATGTCATGTTCATTGGTGAGCTCTGAGGTGATTCGAGAGGCCGATACGGGACTGGCAGGGTCGTCCACAAATGTTGCACACGTGGAGGGTTACATCTAGTGCGGGAGGGGCGGCGGCAGCATCTTTCCGGCGTTGGCGCTTGTCTGCCTCGGTATGCAATCGGGCTAGCTCGAAAGTATTGACACCTTGTGTGGTGCTCCCCCAAGCGTTACAGTGTGGAATAATCGTCTCCCAGGTGATGGGGTCAATTTGGCACTTTTTCATGTTTTTCTTAAGACTATCCTTATACCTTTTCAGTTGCCCGCCAGCGTTACGTTTACTATTCTTTAGGTGACTGTAAAGTAGCTACTTTGGCAGTCTACTGTCGTCCATGCGGGTAACATGGCCAGTCCAGCGTAGTTGTTCATAGATAATAGTAGCCTCGATGCTTCTTCAGTTGGTGTCAGCAAGAAAACTGGCATTTGTTCTCTTGTCTAACCAGAGAACTCGGAGGATGAACGTAGACTACGTTGGTGAAAGTTTTCAAGTGTCTTGAGGTGCCTCCTTTGTGTGACCCATGTCTCGCTGCCATATAGCAGGGTGGGGAGGAACCATTGCTACACACACACACACACACACACACCATTTCGCAACAATATGCCAAGCACTCTCCCGGCTTGACATAACCAATCCCCCTGCTTACCTACCAGCCCCCCCTTCCCACTGACTTAGTGGAAGAATTTGAAGTAACAAAACGTCTGGACAAACTGAAGTTAAAGCGCTCCACCACCCCCATTGACTTACCAATGAAATTCTACAAGGAGTTCTCCCCGGAGCTTGCTAAACCCCTCTGCTCCATCATCAATGCTTCCCTCAGATCAAGCAAGATGCCCAGCTGACTGGAAGACCTCATATATGTCACCAGTGCCCAAGTCATTGAGCCCACCCCAATACCCAGCTTAATCTGTGAAAGTTTTGTGTTCGACTGGGCCTATGCTGATATTGCAGGCGCCATAGATCCTCAACAATTTGGTAATATGAAAACTTCCCCCACCACTCACTGTCTTGTCAGCTTTCTCGACTACGTATGTATACGCCATCTGGAAAACGAAAGACTTCTGTTGCTGTCGCCTTCATTGTCTTCACCAAAGCATTTGACCTAGTCAACCACAATTTAATTATCAACAAAGCAATCGACCTCAGGTTTTGGAGAAGTCTTATACATGGCTTACAGACTTCTTAAGTGACCGACGCCAAGCCGTATGCTTTCGAGGAGCTGTCTCTAGTTTTCAGTCACTCAACTGTGGCTTCCCCAGAGGCACTAAGATAGGACTGCTCTGCTTCCTTATGCTTATCAATGATGCCCTAAGCAAAACCCCTGCTTGCTAGAAATATGTCAACGACTCCACCATTGGGATCAGTGTGAACAACTTGGCTCCCGACTACAGGGCCCTCCGGAATATATTGAACAGTCTCCAAAATTTGGCCACCAACAACCATGGCACCATCAACCATACCTCTCCTCCGACGTTGACCCACCCCCTTCCATTACTTTAGGCCCCAACACACTCCAAGTTGTGGACTCCACTAAGCTCCTCGGCATCACTATAGATAACAAACTAAATTGGAAAACACACGTCAGTGCAATTGTCAAAACCTCCAGTTTTCGTCTCCACCTCCTCTGTCGACTCAAATACCTCGGAGTTCCTGCGTACGAGCTCCTCGGTGCTTACTCAGCATTCACACTTCCCAAGCTCGCCTATGCCTCCCCTGCCTGGTTCTCCTCCCTAAATGCCACAAAACTGAAAGGCTTAGAAAAAATGCAGAAGAAAGCATGCAAGATTATTCTCTCCTCCTCCTGCTCCACATATCAAGAAGCCATCAACACACTGACCCTCTCGGCCCTCTCTGATCATCACCGTTACCTCATCTGCATATTTGGTGAGAAGCTTCTGCACCATCCTCGACACCAGCTTCTACTACCACCCGAGGTCCCTCGTCCACGAATTGCCCTTCGACACCACAACTGCATCCAGCCCATACGAGCACGTACTGATCTCTATAAGAACAGCCCAGTCCCAACCATTGTAAAAATTATATTATTAACAACTTGAAATGCCCTGTAGTATGACCTCCCCACCTCGACATTATATATCATATTTGTATCACATATGTTACTTGTATATTATTTGTCAATCGAGTGACCCATTCCCCAATTATGTAACTGTACATTTTCATCCTTCTGGGTGCCATGCTCTTTCAACAAACCTTGAATTATTATTACTATTATTATTATTATTATTATTACATACGCACACACATTAACTAACTAATGCACACACACACACACACACACACACACACACACACATACACACACACACACACACACACACACACACACACATGTATCCATTATTTATTTATGTTTAGTTAATTTATTTATATTAGAAGGAGGAGGGGGGATGGGAGAGAAAGGGAGCGAGGGAGGAACTGGAGCCAGACTGGGGAGAGAGTTGGCCCTGCTACCATGGTTTCGTCACACCTCTCATACTCCTCCAAACCCTCTCCAGTAACCTCTTCCAACCTCCTCCACTCTACGCGATCTTGGTGTGTAAGGGCATTTATATCCTCCCCCCTCCCCCCCATTACTTGCCTCTTCACCTCTGCATCTACTAACTGTTATATGTGTTGTTGTTCTCTGGGCTGTAAGCTATGGTCTGACAAACAATCATGACATTGGCTCTCCCTTTTCCTGATCCAATGGTGCAAGTTTTGCAACGGCTGGGGAGAGGGGAGAGTTGCAATGGACTGCCAATAGCCCAGTTTGTTGGGTTTCGCCTTAGTAGCTTGTCCATCATGCATTGCCTTCGTCCGCCGGTGTAATCATTAGGTTCCCATGTTGGTCACCTCTTCTGCTTATACCACCGTTGGGGTCTTACTGGAGCTCTGTAAGCATGTCTGTCTGATGCTGGGCTCCACTGCAGAGTTTTCGTCCGGGGTTTACTCCCGTAGCCTTATATCTACCAAGGTTAATCTGCAAGGCAGTGGAGCAGTGGTAGATAGGCACCAGGACGTGTCCATATGCCAGTGGCCCTATGCGCCATCCCTGTGGGGCCCACTGCTGCTTCGAGATTCCCTGCTGGTCTCGCCTGGACCCACGAGGCACCCAGTTACCACGAGGACGCACAGCAGAAGTCTTGATGGTGAGGAGGCTGTGTACTGGCAGGGGAGGACTTAATCAAGTTGTTTCCCTGTTCGCCATGAGGTGCTAGCCAGCGGTGGTAGCTGATAGCGAGAGGAAGCAAGCAATGCCTGCACCCTAACACTAACATAATGCTGCCACACTAGACGCAATACACCACCCTGTGTAGGATGGTGGTGGCGGCTGGGTGTAGAGTGGTGATGGTGGTGGCTGGGTGTAGGGTTGTGGTGGTGGCTAGGTGTAGGGTTGTGGTTGTGGCTGGGTGTAGAATGGTGATGGCTGGTTGAAGGATGGTGGTGGCTGGGTGTAGGGTTGTGGTGGTGGCTGGTTCTGGGGTAGTGTTGACCGGGTTTAGAGTGGTGATGGTGGTGACTGGTTGTAAGGTGGTGATGGTGGTGGCTTGGTGTAGGGTGGTGGTGGTGGCTTGGTGTAGGGTTGTGGTGGTGGCTTGTGTAGGGTGGTGGTGGTGATGGTGGCTGGGTGTAGGGTTGTGGTGGTGGCTGTGTGTAGAGTGGTGATGGTGGCTTGTGTAGGGTGATGGTGGTGGCTTGTGTAGGGTGGTGGTGGTGGTGGCTTGGTGTAGGGTTGTGGTGGTGGCTGGTTGTAGGGTGGTGGTGGTGATGGTGGCTGGGTGTAGGGTTGTGGTGGTGGCTGGGTGTAGAGTGGTGATGGTAGCTTGTGTAGGGTGGTTGTGATGGTGACTTGTGTAGGGTGGTGGTGGCTTGGCGTAGGGTTGTGGTGGTGGCTGGTTGTAGGGTGATGGTGGCTGGGTGTAGGGTTGTGGTGGTGGCTGGGTGTAGAGTGGTGATGGTGGCTTGTATAGGGTGGTGGTGGCGGCTTGTATAGGGTGGTGGTGGCTTATGTAGGGTGGTGGTGATGGCTTGTGTAGGGTGGTGGTGGCTGGTTGTAAGGTGGTGATGGTGGTGGCTTGTGTAGGGTGGTGGTGATGGTGGTGGCTTGTGTAGGGTGGTGGTGATGGTGGCTTGTGTAGGGTTGTGGTGGTGGCTGGTTTTAAGGTGGTGATGGTGGTGGCTTGTGTAGGGTGGTGGTGGTGGCTTTTGTAGGGTGGTGGTGGCTTGTGTAGGGTGGTTTGGGTACTTTGTAAACTACTGTATACTGCCTACTGCTTCCACTTTATTGTATTGTAACTATAAATGCATTTTTTATCCATATACGTGGTGTAGGGTGTACTGGTGAAAGGTGTAGACTCTTTCAAAATTATACATAGACTATTGATGGCGTAAAAGTTGTCAGTAACAAGTGTTAGGTACCTACGAGGTGGTTGCCTTGAATAAGCAGCGAGCAGATTTTATACTCGTGGAAGGGATGCCGGATTAGCAGTGTATGGGGCCAAGGGGCAGGATTGTGTGTCAGAGTAGGATTACTCAGTAATTCGCTTCTGTTATAGATTGCAAGTGGGTGCTTCATAGTGTGACGACATTAGTGGCTGTGTGGCAACCACTGTCACGCTGCCCACTGTTTACCTGAACGGGCAAGAGCCTGACGTAGACTCAGGCCTTCAGCCCCCGCTCCCCCCAATCCCCCCCACACGATCGCTCGGTCCGTCCCGGCGGGGGCCCCGCCTATACTACTAAGCGCCTCGCTCACAGAGCTTCAGTTGATGGAGAGCAGCTGAGCTGTGTACTCCTCGCAGACTCATCCCAGCAAACTTTGGCGACTGTGGCTGTACTTTGTCATAGTACGCCTCAATATTTAACAACTCAGGAGCTGTTCTGAAAATTACAACTTCTTGGAGGCTCGTGTCTGGAGGAAGTGTACTATCTAGTGTGCAAAATTAGCGATTTTCTTCGTGACAATTTGAGAAAATCACATTGTTGTTGTGTTAACAGTGGGCGTCAGCAAGTGTGAGAAGCGAGGTCTGGAGTGAAGCAGCATCACCTGGTTGACCACCCCACAGAAAGTTAGGTTTACAGTAACTCCGGTTGGCCTAAATAGTGTAATCCCCTGTGTGTTCTGCCGCCCCAGGGTTCATTACGTCGGTGCAGTGAATACTAGACCACCATCCACTGGCCAGACTTGACTGTGTGGTCTTGTTCGCTATATGGCTACAAGATTTTGTGCAATAATATTTATTGTAAAAGACGATAAAACGCACCAGATACTGTTAAATAAATTTAATAAACTCACGCCCAATTATAGGACTAAAGAAAGATTTAGTTGACAACAAGTGTAAAAATATTCTTTTGTTGAACCGACCGTATTGCTGTGTAAACCTTGAGTGGTCATAGTGAAATACGTCCAGCTGCAGCAACGATGAAAGCGTCCATCCAGATGCCTCTTAGCCAAATGATGAAGGAACAGGAGGGAGTGGAGGTTCACACACACACCAAGACCAAGGAGCCCCACGACCTAGCAGTGTTGAGGCTACTACTGCTGCTACAGGTAATATGAGTCACTGAGCACCACCATCACACAGGGGTACTGGGAAGGAGGGGTAAAATCTTATAGAAATGGCTGAATTATCCATCCTAGGAGATGTATTATAGTAGCATTTATCGTGTAATAACAAAAACAAGAATGATCAAGTATTGGTAATAGGGTTCTTGACGCTGATAGTTAAAAATTATCACGAATCTGTCTGTCTTTGGGGTTATCATTTATGTAGCTATGGTACAATTTACCAATTTAGAATAAATAATTGGCTAAAATGAGACAATACTTTTAATCTAGGGAGAGTATACGGTGCTACTATGGCTTGCGGTCTACAAAGATTTTTAGTCTAACCTGACCTAACCTAACTTAAGCTAACTTAACCTAAATATCTTGTAGACCGCACGTTATAGTAGCCGAGTGTACCTAGTCCAAACTGAGGACGGTGTACACTAATGTTTGTTCATGTTTTATATTTTGTTAATCTGTGTTTTTCTGGCGTGTAATAAGAAATACTTATTGTGATGATTGGCCATTGGTATTTACGTTTTTCACGCGAACAAAAATATTTGTATTGAATTTAACACTATACTTATTGCATGTAACACCACACCGTCCTCACACCTTACAAACTACACCTGCCTCCTTCCACCTAAACGAGTTTACCAAAATAAACAAAATAAAGGTTTAATGTTGTTTTCATCTTTCTATAAACTTCGACGTGAAACTTCAAATTGCATACTTCAGAAGTGTCCTCAAACCTGAATTGAGGCTCTTTTCGTTTAGTTGGATTTCAAACTTCAGTCGACTGACCCCTCACACTACCGCCCACAGTGTGTGCTGTGGGTTAGACTTCATATCCACATTAATCTTTGTAATAATCTACAACAGAAGCATCACTAAACTACTATTTTTTTTAGTACAAATTTTGTTATTTTGAATGTACTTGTAGTTAGTGGATTTGGAGTTAAAAGTGTAGGCTGTGGTCAATAAACTACATGACAACTTCAAACCTTGCTTTGATAACTGACCTTCTGATGTGGATGCTTTGGTTGACTTGTGCCCCTCCCCCCCCCCCCTCTCTCATCTTCTCTAACTTAAATGATCTAGGTGATTATTACTAGTAGGGAACACTTGTGTGGTGCAGCTGTACGAGACATGGTGGAGAAAAATCTTTTAGTGGAAGTGTAGTGTGGGATGAGAAGGTAATGTGTCAACACTGTTCCTTAGTACGGCTACTGCGGAATGTGGAGACGGACTTATAAGGCAGGTAACTAACATTCTTATATATAATGGCGTAAAGTCATTATTCGTAAGATGTTTTAAACTGCAGTTTTTGTCTGACATCGAGTGTAATGTGATAGACTTGAAATCTTTGGCTCATACGCAAGTGTAGGAAACTTCATAATTGAAACAAGTCGACAGGTTCCTAGGTTTGTCAGCAGAAAATATAAATGTTCTATTTCGAGAATATAATTTTAAATGCGAACCTGTCATTGGTACAGTATTTTAATTTAAAAGCCTCTGTGGGACAGTATCCACACACGCTGGTCCTTCAACCCAACTTTGTAGTGTCCAACCCCGTGACCTGCATCACAATAACTTAAATTAGCTCTTGGTCTTACAGAGAGCAAGGCTGCTGCTTCCCATTCGAATATAAGGTCATTCCATAGAGGTGAACGTTTTAAAGATGTGAAAAACACTAAGGTGAAAATGAAGCTGATCACAAGATGCGTGCATGTCCCAAGCTTCCCATCAGGTTGAACTTTGCCTTGAGGAGCTGCGAACTCGTTTTCCTTGTTTTCTTAAGTATAGGCTTAGAGCCTCTGCACTTTCGACTTTGTTCATTAACTTCAGTCTGGTCTTGAATTTTCCTTACTATCGCATCTCGATATTAGGCCAAGTTTCTTTGGACTCGGTTAATTAACTAACGAAAACTCATACGGCATAATTGGGTGACAAAAATTAACGAAGGATTCAGGTAGATGTTATAGAATTCATTATAAGAACGACTAGGCTGTTGGCCAAGCCGCGTGTCTGGTCTTCCCTGGAACTAGGGTGGTGTCATTCACAAGACGTTATGTCTAGGTGGAACCGGATGTCATTGTAACCGTGAATAACCAATGTGTTACAGTGTTACCGAAAGGCCTCCCGGTGTATGTTGTAGCGTCTTCCCCAAGCCACAACATCAAGTTACACACACTCATCTCTCACTTCCTGCTGGCCTACCTGTTCATATTTCTACCTTGTTAAAATCACGTATCATAATGTGTTAGTGCATCTAAGAGACTGAAATGCTAATACGAGCAGTTTAGCCTTTGTGAACGAGTTGCCTTGGCGAGTAGTATGGTAGGTATTTGTGTACGGGAGGCTTGGTATGAATAACAACAACTCTGTTCTTGGTATATAATTATAATTCATATAAACCTTTTAGGGGTGTTCACATTATTGTATCACTTACAGCTTAGGGGTGAGTGGCGAGCATTACGACTTACGAAAACGGACAAAACATTAGTTTGAATTCCTGTGACGGGTAAGCCCTAACGTTACAGGGTCTTCTGCTAGTCAGCTCGCTGCTTACATGCTTCACCCATATACTGTAATGCTCTGTACCACATACTGCTACTCGTATGCAACATTTTGTTATTTTTTTTTACTAGATGTTTGCTAAATGTGAATGTGGTGTGTACGATGGTTGCTTAGGACCTACTATCGCTGCGCTGCATTGGTTCATCATTTCTGTCACCTTGCATTTTTGTTGCAGCCGCTCCCAACTCTCGCACGTAAAGTAATGCACTTTTCCATCGTTTGTAAAACTGCATTTCGAATTCTTATTTATATATATTTTGTCATTGGTGAATAACGAGAAACGTATGTTATATATATTATAGTGGCGATGGGAGGGGTGTGGTGAGATGTACCACGTAGACAGTAGTCGACTCCGTGTTTCATAAAAGTAGGTTCATTCATTGAACTGTGGCTTGTTTATTATTGGCATGTCCACCCGGCGGGAGTGTGGTGACGTCACGTCCGCTGATACAGCTGGGTTGAACGTGACTCTGGGCCTGAGTAGTCTGAGGGTTACTACACCTTGGGCACTAACGCTCCCTACTTCACCTCACACGGTCACAAATTATAAAATCAATGATTAATTGAATATGGGAATATGTTATCACTAGATATTAGACGGCGGCGTATTCGTACGTAGAGTTGTTTTCATGTTGACGTGATAAAATATTTTTTTTCGGATGCTGCGTTAACACTTCCTATATTCTCTTCTTTGTTGGCCAAGAAGTTGTTTGTTGCAAAACTGCAAAATAATTTGTGTGAACTACGAAACTATTTCCTTGGAAATTATTTAAAAAAAATATACAAGAATAAACTAAGACAATATGTACTCGGTGTTGCTGGTTCTGTGCATCAAATGTAATTCTCCTGTTTATTAATGAAATGAAAAATAGTTGCGCTGGCTGACAATATTAATTAACGTCAACATATGGTGGGGATGATGTGTGAGAACCTGGTGACAACCTTAGGTGTGGACCACAGCCGACTATCGCGTTAACCTATTGTATACTTGAGCTACGTGTAAGTCATTGTTAGTATTAGGTAATGGGTACGACAGTGTCAGCCTCTCAGTGGTGAAGGTGCTGAGCCAGCCACCTCGTTGACTCATCTCTTGTTCTACAGCGTAATGACGCACCGGAAGGAACTGCCCACACCGGACTTTCCTCAGCCTTACACACCCAGCTTCCAGGAGAGAGTGAGTAAATGTCTGGGATGGGTGCTGCTGGCACTAAACTTGGAGTGTGGTATAATATGGGACAGGAGGCCATATAAAGGCTGCACACATTACAAGTGAGTGGTGCTGTAGCCACACTACACGTGCTGGTCTCGTGGAGTCAACTACACCGCTTCCTGAACCCCGTTCATGTCCCTCCCTCCCTCCCTCCGTGGTGTGCGTCTTGCTCTCAGCTCGACTTGACTCACTGGCCACACGTTGAATAATTTGAGGGATGAGGTATAATATAATTAATGGTGTGCGTTGGGCAGTATTGTAGTATGGTGGCCCGCCTCACAGGTGGTATTAGGCCGATTCCTCTACATTCCAGTGTGTACAGACATTAGCTCTGCTCCTCACCCAATTCTTACCGGCACAGTACCATTTGTTGCGCATATACGATATTTTTTACGGGTTTGTGAAGACCTTATAATTTTATGCCCGCATTACCCGGTAGTGAATACCTCTATATTTCACTTTGCTTTAATATCAAGATTTCACAACTTACAACAATAAACACAAAAAGGAGAGCGTCGGGCGAGGTGCTCTGTCACAAATTTGATATATTAACTAATCCCAGACGTCTCCACAAATGATCAGGAGCTGCGTCAGCGCGGACTGTCAATTGATCTCAGATTGGTGTTTATAGAGCTGAATGATGTAGCACTTTGCCAGAGATTACTACTGCTGGGTTGTCTAAAGTTTACACGTTTGGTTAGTGTCAGCCGCACAGCGTTCCCCAAAAATCTGTGAGCATTACCAACATGTTACTTGTAGTGGGTGGTGATGACAAGGTATTGTGAGGTCTGTAGGGCGTTATAACAACAAAATACTAGGACGGGTGTGAGGTAAGAACATTAGGGTGGGTGTGTTAAGCGGTAACAACACTAGGATGACTGTGTGGTAAGAACAGGATATTAAAGTGGGTGTATGGTATGTGGTAAGAGCAGGATACTAAAGTGGGTGTATGGTGTGTGGTAATTACAGGACACGAGATAGCTGAGTAACCCCTGACATTTGATGGGTAGTGTTGGGGTTGGGGTAACAGAGGTCGGGGAGTCCCCGGGACAAGCACCGAGGACGTCGCGGTGCATCTCAATGTTGTGAGCCAAGCTTCCTGCAACACCATTACGCCCATACCCCAGTGATCCGCCTCCTCAAATTTATTCCGTGTGACCACCACTTTCTTCACTGTGTAATTCCTATATTAGATACGAGCGAGCGTGTGTGGATGAGAACGTTTTAGGTAGCGTGTTGAAGATGAAAGAGTGGTAGGACCGTAAACATAATCGTGCACAATATTTCCAGGCGCATCTTTATGAAACCAACCCATTGATAGGTAGAGAGGTGATGCAGGTGAGAGAATTGCCTTCTTATATGGAGGTGAAGAATATGGCCCATGATTTTGAGCGGTTTCCCTAAATAATTGCACGATGAGCCTAGTACCAGACCAGGGTCACCGTGTTATCTCACTCGAACATCAAGTGTTGTTGATGCACCACTCAAGTCATGGCTTATCTCGTGTGCTTCACTTATTTGTGATATTAATAACAGTCCCTTTTTTATTCTTATTATAAAAATTAAACTTTTAATGGGATTTATTTTCGGGAAAGTATTCGACGTATACATACGACAAATAGAGGACTGTGGTCTTCAATTAAACGATAAAAGCCTCGTATTGTATTGACGTAAGTGTATTTATCCATACACTGAATATTACTTGATACTATGCGCACGATATCAAATTAATGTACGTAAAATGCTTCCTGGGCAGTTGCTGAAACATAACTAAATAGTTTGTTACTTGTTTTTAACTATCGGGTACTTATATTATTTCAAGCTTTCTGTATTACGATGTCTTAAACTTTTCTATATATAGTTGTTATTTTTCAGTGGCTTAATACATGGTCTGTGCCTGGAGGACCCCCGTATATAAACATTTGGTCTAGTGACTCTAATTAAACAATATGGCTATCACCATTCAGAATTCCATACGATCTTTAATTATTGTATAAGTTAGGAAGCAGGCGAATGTTGGGGAATTTGTAATTCTGCTTACTTGTTGTAACCCCCCCCCCCCCCCCCTAAAAAAATAATAATAAACAAATAATGTAGAAAATCTTTCGAGTAAGCAAAAAAAAATAATACATATAAGTAGCAGATGGTTTTATTTAAAAGGCACTTCCTTAGTAAGTAAATAAACGAGCACGGTATGACGGGAAGCAAGTGTACCGGGCTGCTGCAGATGTTCTGGCATTGACGTCAAACGAAAGTTATCAGTTGGATGACGTCACACGCGCACCAGATTATCAGTTAAAACAATCAGCTGTAGATAGTACGAGAAAAAATACTGGGTTTACAAAACATCGTAGTTAGTTTACGAAAGAGAATACACTGTACTGGGATAAGCCATGATTGAATAGTTTATGATAGAAGAATATGCTGGGTTTACTGTACTCTTTAGTAATTGTAAATTTGCACTTTCACTGTTTCATTCATTGCAGATGATGTATTATCCATTTCATTTATTTAATGAAAGAAATTGTAATAGAGTATTTTTGTTTGTAGGTAGCCGGAGAGAGGAAGGCAGAGATCGAGGCGCTGCTCAGGGGAACTGCAGGTGCCAAGCCACAAAAACAGCAGAAACAGCCTGAGGCAGAGCAGCGGCCCCAGGAAACAGACAATCACCGCCTCAATCGACACTCCTTCACCAAACGATGGAGAAAGACTCACCTGAAGAAAAAGTCTATCGAGGAGGAGGAGTCCTCGATCAAGTCTTCCACTTCTAGCTCAACCACATCCTCTAACAACTCCTCTATCAAGTCAACAAGCAGTTGTCCCTCCAGTCAGGATGGACAGATCCACTGCTCTTCTGGTTCCTCTCCTTGTTCCAATGGCCACGTCAGCTGCGTTCTGGAGACTATTAATAATGTCGCCAATACAAAGGAAACCAGCTCACCAGGTGTCTGTGATGTAGCTGACATGTCTTTGCTTCAGAGGCTTGCTTTGGTTAGTGAGTCATGCGGATTGTTATAGAGTAAGCAATGACTTACATAGTACAGTACTACAACTACAAAAGATTTTACTTGATTTTCATTTTGATATATAGAGTAAATATCATTAAAATGTGTTACAATACTAGGCACTTCTCTTAAGACATATAATTGGCCTTTTTTTTAACAATCTTTCCTTAATTACAGAATGCACTGAATTTAGCAGCACCAGCCTCTTCTGTACTGTTAAGGGATCGTCGGAACAGTTGGGTACAACTGGCAGGTCACCCTGGCTCTCTGGCACCTGCTGGTCCTGGCACCATCTGGAAGAAGAGAGGCCCTGATCCAGTTGAGACTCAGGCCTACCAGGCTCTTGCCACTGACCCTGCCAGGGACATCACTCCTACTTTCTTCAGAGAAATCATCTATCAAGAAGAATGTATCCTATTCGTATATTACTAGAAAATTCTGTGTATATATATATATATATATATATATATATATATATATATATATATATATATATATATATATATATCTATGATCACAAGAGTTAAACACTTTTAAGAGGACTAGAAGTGCTTTATGAAGGTTATTTTCAAAGTACAGCGTACTGTATCTAATATCTAAAACATTAACATTTACTAGGTAGTAAAGTGCTAATTAAGTCTGTTACCCATGGAAGCACCATGATGGGAAAAGTAAAGAAATGCTGCATACTTTAATTTAGTCAATTGAAATACCACTTTCTGTATATTGTGTCCCTGCTTCCTTCTTCTTGAGGCAGTCCTTTTAATTTTCTTGTATTGTGTCAGTCAGTGGTAGTGTGACTGTTTTCCTTGTAACCAAACCTCCTTGTGCAGTTGTTCAGGAAATTTTCTGAATAAATCTCGACCATCCTGACTGTCTATAACTCCAATTAATACCATCCCCGTGCACAGGGTAGAACATGAGCATCCCCATACATAGGGGAGAAATACAGTAACTATTCCTGTACATAGGGTAGAACATAGAGTAGTGCATATAGTGTGCTTGGATTGCTAAATCTCTTTATTTTAGTTTATATCTAGGGTGAATTACAAACTTCTATACTGTACATCAAAAGCATTTTCTCATTGAAAATAACATCTGTATATATTAGACATGTTTTTCCTTAACCATTATATTTAGACTTTATTGAAATGAGGGACTTGCTGTATGACTTTCACAACCCATGTGTAATGGACATCAAGATGGGTACTCGGACATTCCTCGAGTCTGAAGTTTCCAACAAAAAAGCTCGCAAGGATCTGTATGAGAAGGTAAGGCTTCTTTAAACCCAAGTTGTACAATTTCAATACAGTATAAAGATATTGAAATCATGAATACCTGTATGACATTTACCTACTAAGCAATGATTCCTCTAGGGAGCATATGACATTGTACTGTACTTGTAAGTACTGTACTGTACATTTTTTTCTTCTTCATTAACTGCTATTTTATTTATTACAGATGATCAAAGTAGATGTTACGGCTCCAAATTCAGAAGAATGTGAAGCGAAGGCTGTCACCAAGTTGCGGTACATGGATTTTCGTGATAATATGAGCTCTTCACGATCACTTGGATTTAGAATTGAAGCTCTTAAGGTATGTACATTACATACAATACACTAAGTTGTTTTTGCCAATCATTTACAGAAAAATTAATATTATGCCATTTTCATGTATTCACTATTAGCAGTTGTAATAGTTCATATTTTTACCCAACAGATGACAGGCAGTGAAGCTGTGACAGAATTACAAACAGTACGAAGTAGAGAAGAGGTAGTTGGCACCATGAGTGGCTTTCTGAAAGGTAGAGAGAATACTAAACGCCAGGTTCTGGAACGTCTAGCGCACCTGAGAGACACCTTTAGAGACTCTCCTTTCTTCCAGAGACATGAGGTGAGAGATGATTTTTTATACCTTATTGTACAGTATTTTTTTATATGCATCCTAGTCTTATAATCAATTGATTTAAAACCCAATGTAAAATCAGATTCATTTCATACTGAACACTTAAAGTAAAATTACAGTTGAAGTACTGTACTGTATAAGATTTCAACTACAGTACTGTATATTCTACTGTTTGTTATAATCTCATTGTAAAATGATGAGATTACGAAATCATAATGTGACGAATATCAATCAGACAGTTCTCTGTTTGAAATTAAATTCTTAAGTATTTAGTAAGAATGTTTTGAGGTGGGATGTCACTAAAGTAACAGTAACCTGGTATGGCTGTTTTTTTTTTTAATGCAGTACTTTAACTAGAACACTAAAACATGACGGGCTTGTTCAAATATACAAATCTTATCCATGTTATTTACACATGATGAGATCTTTCAACTTCACATTAAATTGGTGTGTGGGGTTCCTCAGCCTCATCGTCATATTAAGTACCAGTTGCTTATTTCTTACTCCTCACAAAACCCTTCATAGTATTTTTGTTATCAATATTTATACAAGTACCAGTATCTCAGATTTCTATTTTAGATAAATATCCTTGCGATTATTATTGTTGTGTATACCCTGTACAGTAATTGCCGTCTCATCTTGCAATGATTTTCATAAACCATGTTCTATTTCCAGGTGATTGGAAGCAGTATCTTGATCATTTATGATGATGAGAAGGCAGGTGTGTGGATGATCGATTTTGCCAAGACGGTGCCAGTTCCTGAAGACATTACTATTACTCATCGCAAACCTTGGGAGCTCGGGAACCATGAAGAAGGATACCTTACTGGAATTGACAATCTCATAAAGGTAAGCAGTTCTAAAATGAAAATGAAACAATTTTGTTCATAAATGATACTGTATACGTCTGTATTTTTAATTAGTAATATTTAAAGACCAGCCCATCATTATCAGTACCTGTACATACAGTACTTGCTCACTCTAGTGTTGCCTTTTTATTATTAGAAATTTAATTATTATACAGTATTATTGTTTAATTACCAGAAAGGCCATTTTCTTTTATTTTTGTCTGCTACAAAATTGTAATACTGTACATGTAATAACTTTTTGATTTATGTATTTGCTCTAGGTTGTGGAGGAAGTCCCAACGAAAACAAGAAGACTAGGTTTGTTTCACAAGTCCTGAGCAGGAGTACTGATGAAGACCATGTCTTCAACAAGTTGTTCGAAGTAAGCCAATAATTTCCATGCAAATTTATATTGCATAGGATAAACAGTCTTAAAAATGCCAAGGACAAGATGAGTCTGGGTTCTTGTGCTAAAAGTACTTTGCAGACATACTGATTGAGCTCTTATGTTTGTCGTGTTGTCAGAGTGCCTCATCACTTTGTGAATGGAATGCTTCTGTGAAGAAATTTCTTGCCTGACTTAAGTTGAGCATTCTGACTGTTATTTATAATATAAATTATCATTATTAATTTGTTATCCACTGTGCTGGGCAAATTTTGCAAAAAAATACAAATTAAAGAAATTTAAAATATCAATACAGGTACTGTAGTGTGATTGCTGATTTGCCTTTCAATAATTTATCATGATTATGGACAAAGTTTATTTATACAGACTTTTTTTTTTATGATCTTTGAATTCTGAGTCCAAAGCAGAATAAAATAAGACACAGTTGCTGTTGATGCACACTGTTTGTTATTCCATGCCAGTAACAACCAAGGTGAGGAGACCATTAAATTATCCTGGGCAGATTATGAGAATGTGACTTGTGGGCGCTGCTCATCCATACAACAGTATTGTGTGTAACATGTTAGCCTTGACTTAATGCCCAGCATCATCAAGCACATGATGTTAGTCGGTGTTATTTTGTTTCATGAGATTTTCCATGTTAATAACCTACTTGGGGATACACCAAAGAGTTCCTTAGTAAGGTTTATATTATGAGTTTATTGTGCCTAATGAGTACGTATTGTGTTCAATAACTAAGTGGTTGGGATGTACTGTAGTAGTTGTTTATCATATTGGGACCACAACACATATCGAGATTTTTTTAATTATGCAGTATATGGGATGCAATTAGCCGAGAAGTTAGTTTGTAAAAAAAAATAATACTGTACACATATAATTAATCACTTGGTCATAAGCTTGGAAATTCCCTGGTCCAGTTAAGTGTATGTGCTTTCTTGTCAAGTTTTTCATGTCAGTTTCACTTTTAATATACTGTATATGAAAGTCAGTACAGTACTGTAATTCAATCCACAATTGTTTAAGAGGTTAGCTTTAGTTTTACCAGAAAATTAATCCCAGATACCTAGATAAACTCTTAATATTGACAGAGGACAATCCACTGGTAAGGATGTTTTACCTTTTTGAAAACAGATATACCAATAGCTTCCAATCTCTACCATTATTTTCAGTATTGTAATTATATAGTTAATGCTATAAATACTAAACTAACTCTTATTGGCCATTAATGATTAGGAAGGTCAGAATTACTCGCAGGTGTTTGTCAATGAAAATGCACACCTATTTCTGGTAATAGCTAGACTCTTGGCCTTTACCAAGATATACCCTGAATTGGGATGATGATAAGATATAGTTTGCATACCTATTAATCCAAGAAGATGGTTACAGGTGATAGAAGCTGCACCTGTAATGGAATTTGAGTTAAGTACTGTAGCATAAGCACAGCCTACTTCTACCATATTCAATTACAGTATAAGTACATAATCTTTTTGTAAAAATTTACCTCCTAAAGTTATACAGATATTAATGAAGCTTACACTAGTTATTTCAAATTTTACAAATCTTGTGTAGTGTATGCTAGCATCAAGTACAGTATCCCTGTACAGTACTGTATATAAATTTTGTATCTGCATCAGTTTTGGTACTGCTTGTCCAGCTTACCATGAGAGAACAACTGATAAAAAGGAGTAATGTTTCATGGAAACAAATTATCATATCTTTTGTTCAGTCCTAAATTTATTTCCCATCAAGTCTAATAAGGACAAGCTTTTTTAAATGGTCTGACAGTGTTTACTTCATCAAATATTTTATAATTAAAAATATGAGACATCATTACCATTCAAAGTACAGTACAGTAATACATGTACTGTACTCTACTATATTACACTCTACACTTCACAACTACACTTACTTTTGGGCATTTTCTTTAATATTTGGAATATCATAATGCTATTTATAGTACTAATGCCTGTTATATGGTAAAGGATGGCTACCTTTCTCTATAAAGATTACTTCTACTATTCCATACACAAGGCTGTGATGAGACTGCATTTTCATGTTTTAATTTAGATCAGTTTGTAAGTACAGTACAGTATTACTGCCAACACCTGTTCGATAATTTTATCTATATCCCAAATAAAACAATTGCAAAGGAAAACTTTTACCTCAAAAGGTGTTCAGCAGAAATTGTAGTTGTTAATAAGTGCAACATTAGCCTCCATCATTATTAAGCAAATATTGATGCAAATCATCAATGACCTAAATTGCAATGTAACTATTTTTAATTAGTTACCATATTTATATATATTACAGCCACTCCTCGACTTACTACCACCCGGACATACGACCGCCCCAGTCGTACCCAAAAATTTTCAAATTACTTATTTTTGAGTCCCAACATTAGTGATTGAGCTGTGTCCTGACAAAATTTTTGTTTGTAATTCCCTTTAACATGGCTGGCATGCTTAAAAGTGAGAGTTGTGTGGTGCTGAGAAGAAAAAGAGACACCCATTTTAGATTTTCTATGTATTATCTTCACATTTTTGACTTACGACTTGGATTTGGGTCCCTAACCCTGTTGTAAATCGAGGAGTGGCTGTATATATGATTGGTCATTGCATCTTGTGTACTAAAAGTTGGACATCAGAAAAAATATTAAATTGCTGTACATAACCAAGTACTGTCAGGGTTGCCAATCTCCAAAGCACTTGCAATTTACTATTTGCAGACCAAAGCTTGTGTTATGCTGCATTTTTCCTTTTATAATTTATAATCTCTAATGAGTTACTTTGATGGCTTCAACTACATAAACTGTAAACATGTCTAATACAGTAAGAAAAATTGCATAAATAGTGTACCATTTATATGAAAGGTTTCGTGTGTGATGATGGTTCTTTACTCTTGCATCAGTATTATTTAAGGCTCCATATACTCTTAATGATTGTTAAGTATGTGTTGTTCTGGTCAGTACCAACAGGTATACATTAATATAATGAAAAAAAATGGAACCGTTCCATTTTCTTGTGCAAATTTGCAAGGAACTGTAAAGAGTATGCTGGTAACATGATTTATCTGTCATAACCATGAAGGAATCCTTACACATAATATCTCCTCTGGTAGTACAAAGTTGTATGTGAAATATCCAGGGACAAACATGTAATGTATTATTGTATTGAATGTATATAATGTATAGTCACTAAATATTTTATATACTTTTGAAGGCACTGTACAGGTTTATATTGTATACATGAAAATAATTGTTGCATCTGCCATATTTTGTATCAAGTTCTAACTGAATATATATATACAGTACAGTATATTGTATAAACAATATACAGTATGTATATAATTATGACAATTTAGAATACCTGTACCTGTACCAATATTTGATTTGATTTATTGTTTGTAATCTAGTCCAAATGTTTATTTGTAGAAATAAATATAATTTGTTGAATTAAGTTTCAGTATCACATGATATGCATACCAAGTATCAATCTAAGAATATGGTTGGAAACAAAATAACAAATAAATTACATTAGGCAAGCTATACAGTACAGTACTTCTCTTTATCAATAAACCACCTTCCTTTTCTAATACATGTTCTGTCTCCCAGATATATCTACTTTAATAGAAGTTTATAAGTACGTACCTCAAGGGTATTTGTCAAACTTGAGTAACATTACATTTTATGTATTCATGGAAAACAACCCTTTTGAAACAGAGAATTTACCATAAAACATAAAGAAATGAGGAGAAGAAACAGTATGAGTAAGCTGTTCCTGGGAGGAAGAGACCGAAAATCTAATGAAAGTGAAGAGATGGAAGAAAATATGGGAAGGAAGAATGGAAGCAGTATTTAAGAAGTGGATAAAATCAATATTAAACAGTATGTAGATAACTTTATTTATCACTTAAATAATATCTTGTACATAGAAAGACAGACTGATAGTGTTTAGGCTGTTGGGATAGGATTCAGTGTCTTTGGAATTATGCAGTAATGTACAGTAAAATATATGTATGGCAGCACAGTATACAGAATTGTGTATGTACTGAACTACTGATAAACATCCTTAATGCATATTGACAAGAGAAAAATATAAATTATAACCCCCCCCAAGACAATATTTGGCAGAGTACACTAAGTACACATGCCTCTGAATTGTTTAGCCCTGTGATCAAGATTGATTACTGCAGAGCAGTTCCCTACCTAATAATAAGGTTGAATAAGTATACAGTATTTTGCACTCTCGGCTACATGGTAGTTTCAAAAGTCAGCAAGGCTTCAAGTTCATAAGTATAAGCCTTAATTGAAAATTTCATTTGCATCTCGGAATCCTTAACAAGCATAATTGGGTATTCCTTGCTTTGACTCTTGGAATTTTCTTGCCAATAGGGGGCCCATAGCAAGGGAGGAGGGAAGGACATAAGGTCATTTGTCTCATACAGCCATGCATTCCCTCGCCTATAGAATTAAGTTTTTTATTTTATTTTATTCCTCACCTTTAGTCTAAAAGTCATTACTGTATTAGTGACCTGTGATATTCCAAATCAGCAATAAATTGGATGAAATAGGTCATGTATAGGAAATTGGAACATACCAGTACTGCACTTCCTACTGGACCTCCTGTGTGAGATATATGCTACATACTGTAGTTTCTTACAGATTTTGATAGTGTAGCCGTGGTATTTTTTAGCTGCTATGGAGCAGGATCTCGTATTTTTTATTTTACTTATTACCATGAGATCTGCAGTCCCACCACTAATGTGTATTCATAAATCATTATTCCAAAATTCCTGACACGTGGCAGGTGTTCTCCAGGTGCTCCAGTCTCCCTTGTACTAACACTTGCTCCATGAAGATACCCGGTAGATATAGTGAGAGACGTAGCCATGTATGGAACAGTGAGTGGAAAATGGCTTATGCGAGTCCTATCTTCAAGAAGAGCGATCATCACTCCATGAACAACTATAGACCAGTAAGCCTGACCAACATAGTATGTAAAGTATTTGAGAGCATTATAAGAGATGCCATGATGGAACATCTACTATGAAATAAACTTGTAAAGGATTGTCTACACAGTTTTATGCCGGGGCACTCCTGCTTAACACAATTACTCAAGGTACTTGATATTTGGACCCAAATTCCAGAATAGGGTGGTAATATCGACAATATATACATAGATTTTACCAAGGCTTTCGACAGTGTACCCCATGAAAGGCTGAAAATTAAACTGGAAGGATACGGGATTCAGGGAAATGTCCTAGCGTGGATAGGAGACTTTCTCCATGACCGCAAGCAGTGTGTGGCGATTAATGTGATGAAATCATCATGTGTACCCATCACAAGTCGGGTACCACAGGGCAGTGTATTGGGCCCGCTGTTGTTTGTTTGCTTCATAAATGACATGCCTGAAGCTTTACACTCCTCCATACAAATGTTTGCGGATGATCCCAAGTTATTTCTGGTAATTAAGACCCAAACAGACTGTGAAGAGCTGCAAAAGGATCTCTATGAGCTTCAAAAATGGTCGAAGAAATGGCTGCTGAGATTCAATGTCACAAAGTGTAAGAGGCTGCACCTGGGAGGTACCAACGGTAAGGAGGAGTATCATATGTCCCAACGGGACGAAGAAACTGCATTAATTGAGACAATGCGAAAAAGACCTTGGCGTGTATGTTGACAATGAGTTGAAGTTCTCGGGCAATTGCGAGAAGGTGAATCAGGCAACTAAATTATTATTAGGTCTTATAAGAAGGTCGTTCAAATATCTAGATGGTCCGTCCCTCAAAACGATCTTCAAGAGTGAAGTGCTTCCCCATCTGGAGTACTGTCACCCAGTCTTTGTCCCCGAGAAATGCTTGGGACTGTCAGTTGATTGAAAATGTCCAAAGGAGGGCCACCAGACTGCCCTGAGAGATTAGAGTGCCTGAAATTGCTTTGCTTACCCTATACTACAGACAAGCAAGGGGGGCACTCAGTCGAGTGCCCTTACCTGGAGCTGGCGAACGCTCGCCCCACAAGGGGTCACAGCTCAAGGTTGAAGAAGCCGCCAGCCCAGAAAACTGTGAGGGGTAACGAGCCCTGACTTTCTAAAATACAAAACTGACAATAATTTGAAGACAGTCATCAGATTCTCTGATGATTGGAAATTAAAACAAACTGACTTCAGTGGCAAATGGAACCTCATTTCATCTTACAGGGTTGAAACCATCCACCTGTGAAATAGGCCCTCAACGTCAGGTTCCATCGCATAGGGAAGAAGGTTTGGGACAAGCTCCTGGAAGACCCTCACAGCCCAGACCACCTACGCGGGGAAGACATCAACTGAGGGCGACCCTACACCTGGTGGCCACGGAGTGTGCCCGCACTACAACAACCCAACCCGCGACCCATCTTCAGTAGGTCTGCCACAGTGATCCACCTTAGATTAAAAATAAGGTGATATAAGATCACATTTAACAAGTCACAATCTAGTGAGTCCATAAAGTAATACAGTATAAGATTTTAAAAAACATGTAATTATAAAATCAAACTAGTCATTGTCTACCAAAGTAACCATTGTGCAACCTCATCCTAAATCCTAGGTTAGCTTAGTTAGCCAAAAACTCTGTAATATGTAAAACAATGGGTGTCGTCCCCCTCTGTTTAACTCATTAAACTTCTTTTCCAACCTTTCCCCCACGATTATCTGTTGTGACTTCTCTATCCTTCATGTCTGGCTGTTTCTTGAGCCCCAGCATGCCTTCCATCCTTTCCCCACCTTAACCTAAAAAAAAAAATATCATGGCAGGAATACGATTTTCGCCTCTATTGCAAATGCTAACACACAGACTTACTTGACAATTTTACTACACGTAAATACAGTTGAAGCCTTAAACATCACTCACAGTGGATCTTGAATGTTTCAGCTATAAGCAAGAATGTATATCTTACAGTAATACAGACGCATTCATTTATAATTTTTAATATACAAAATAAACATGGGATACTAGAAATCTTGAACGGATGATACAGAAAACGGATGTCTCTGTAGAGTATTGAAGCGGCCGAAAGAAAACGGACATCCCAGTAGGAGAACTCAAGAAATAAGTTAAAGCTACATGTTTTATGGGCTATTGAGCAACATATGAATCATCTGATTTTACATTACTCACATGGTTGACTGTGGTCATTACAGACGTATCGAAAAAATAATCAGCTTTATTAGTAATATTTAAGTAAGTATTCAAAGTAAATATCTTATTGTAACATATTTCTATGCTATTTAATATTCATTTTGTGTATTGTCTGTAAAGGATAAATATTGCTATTTATTGCTCGTTGTTAGTATAAAAAATAGTGGTTGGTCTGACTTAACGCATCCAAATGATTTACAGTTCATGAGAAAGAGTTGGAGCATCTCGTATCTTTCTAGTGAACTTCAGTAAACCAATCATCATCTTCCCTGAACTTGCAGTCCATTTAGAATCTAGGAAGCCTATAGCCAATGAGAATTATGCGCTACCCCCATATAAAAATACGTTCCGCACTCTTATAAAGATTCAGCAGAAGTGCAACAACAAAAATCAAACCACATATACAAAGCACTAATACGCCCCATGTTTACTTTTTACTTTATTTTTATCCTTTTCAACACTGTTCGACTCGTTAGCCGCTTGGGCGATCGGTCACGTCTCTGTTAGCACTGTTGGCAAGTACTGGGCATGAACCGGCTCCTGAATGTACTTGAACCTGCTCCAGTGTTGGTCAAGTCATGTCTTGAAAGAGCTCACACTCGGTGCCGTCACAACGCTTTCTGGTAGATTGTTACATGAGTTCACAACTCTCACTCCGAAAAAGTTTGCCCTCACAGTTTTCTGGACTTGCGGCTTCTTCAATCTTGAGCTGTGACCCCTTGTGGGGCGAGTGTCTGCCAACTCCAAGTAAGGACACTCGACAGAGTAGTGCCCCTTGAGATGCTTATACACCTCAATGAGATCACCCCTTGCCCGTCTGTAGTATAAACTTGGCAAGTTCCGGGGGTTCCAATCTCTCAGGGTAGCTGAGGTGCCGAAGTGCAGGCACCAGTCTGGTGGCCCTTCTTTGAACATTTTCAACCAACTGACAGTTCCTAGTATATCTCGGGGACCAGACGGGGTGACGGTACTCCAGATGGGGAAGAAATTCACTCTTGAAGATCGTTACGAGGGACGGACCGTCTAGATATCTGAACGACCTTCTTATAAGACCCAATAATTTATTTGCCTGATTTACCTTCTTCTCGCAATGGCCCGAGAACTTCAGCTCATTGTCAACATACACACCTAGGTCCTTCTCATATTCAGTCTCAAATAGTGCAGTTTCTTCATCCCTTTGGGACATATGATACGCCTCCTTACCGTAGGTACGCCCCAGGTGCATCCTCTTACACTTCGTGACATTGAATCTCAGCAGCCATTTCTTCGACCATTCTTGGAGCCCACAGAAGTCCGTTTGCAGCTCTTCACAGTTCGTTTGGTTCTTTATTTCCCGAAATAACTTGGCGTCATCGGCAAACATTTGTATGGAGGAAGGCACAGCGTCAGGCATGTCATTTATGAAACAAACAAGCAACAGCGGGCCCAATACAGTGCCCTGTGGTACTCCGCTTGTGACAGGTACGGATGATGATATCGTGCCATTAGTCACCACACACTGCTTGCGGTCATGTAGAAAGTCTTCTATCCACGCTAGGACATTTCCCCGAATTCCGTACCCTTCCAGTTTGATTTTCAGCCTTTCGTGGGATACAATGTCGAAAGCCTTGGCAAAATCTAGGTAAATATTGTCGATATTACCACCCCGTTCCAGAATATGGGTCCAAATATCCCATACCTTGAGCAATTGTGTTAAGCAGGAACACCCCAGCATAAAACCGTGTTGGCAATCCTATACGAGGTTGTTTCGTAGTAGATGTTCCATTGCGGCATCTCTGATAGTACTTTACATATTATGCTGGTCTGGCTCATCGGTCTATAGTTGTTAACAACGCACCTAGTACACTCCAGTTAACAGCACCAACCAACATCAAGAAACTACAATTCAGACAGAATAAATCACTGAGGTTCATACACAACACACACACTGGACATCATTCACCTCAAACGAACACCTACATGAACATACCAACATTCCACCATTCAACATCTACTGGAGAGTATTAGGTGACAGACAAACTCCTAACCACACACCCAAAATAGCAGGAATACTTTGACAACACCATACTTCCCCGGAGATACAGAAAGAGGAACCATTCCATATTAAACAGACCCAATACACCCTACCCACTCCTCTAAGCTAAAACTCGTAATAACACTCCTATTTCTGCACCTGGGCGGCCTGAGAACAATCCAGGTACACCACATCAAGCAGCTCTGAATTCAGACATTCTCCCCTCACCACTCTACTCAAACTTTGATGGAGTAAAAGCAATATCGTAAATGATGAGGTTCATTCGAGGTTCGATTAATTCTAAGCAAATCAAAGAACGATATCCCGTTTTCTTCTTAAAAAAAACTACGACGATGCCCTCATTCCTTCACGCAAAGAATACGCTGACATTTTAAGATCGTAGATTCAAAACTCTTCCTCTCCAACTAGCTCCGTTCCATCTTTGTTATAAGCTCAAAAACTGTATCTACTCCTATTACCAAACAACTCTACTACTAACCTACTGTACTTCTTCCCTTTCTACTGGGCGGGGCCTACCAGGATTCTGGGTTGAGTGAGTCTTGTTGTGTTTGTTGTGCTGCTGGTGGTCTGTTACTACAATCCTATAACAATCAGGCGCTGTGTTAAGCAACGGCACCTATTTCTACTACTACGACTACTCACTTTCATTCACCTGTTGTCCTTTCACTGAATCTTTTTCACCCCTGTCACTTGGGATTTATGTACAGTATGTGTGCACACCGGGAGACTCATGGTACTCACCTCACAATCTCCAGTGTTCACATGTTACTTGGTTTACTCTCCGTGCTACAAGACCTTATTTACTGCTAAGTATCTTGCCGTCTTTATCTCTTTCTTATATCAGGTAACGTAACCTCAGCCATTGCTCTAAACTTGGTATTGTCTCACCTCTCATGTTCCTACGTGACTAGTGGTAAATCATCTTCCCTGTACACTTGTAATTGTTCGTGTGGTGACTCCCCGGTTTTTCATATTTATATTGTTTGTATAGCCTCTATTCAGAACTGGTTTACTGCTACATGTTATTAAGGTTCACGTTAACTATTTGCGTAACTGTTTTTTATTAATTTATTCCGTATATGTTGTCTTAGACTTAAGTGTAAATAGTTATAATTTAATCATAGTTGCTGTTGTTTATTATGCTTATTCATTTACTTCACTACATTTACCCTTGTCGAAAGTAATAATATTTGAGACACTACTTTATTTTCATATGTAATATAAAGAAGTAGATCTGATCATCTGTTATTGAACCCTGTCTCCTCAGTTACACTGATACTTAGACTAAACACTAAAAACAGGTATTAATATTAGGTTCCTTGGTCATTGATAACATTAATAAATAACAGTAAAAAACTCACTTTAGAATATAAAGAAATTTCCTCAAATGATAGAAGTAAATTAAATAATATATTATTTTAAGAGATAAGACTTACAAAGTAAATAAGCCTTAAATATTAGAGTATGTATATTGTCAGGTTATGCTCGTGGTAGACCAACAGGAAGGAGAAGTATCACTTAACCAACATGACTACGAAACAACATTAACTTAGGTCAAATGTGAAAAAGGTTTAAGTTTATACTGACAACGAACTAAAAATTCTAAGACCACTGTGAGAATAAACTACTAGGATTTATAAAGAGATCGTTTACATACCTTCATAACTCTCGACATAAATTAAGTTTCCCCTTTTGGGGAATTCTGGAGTTGGGTGAAAAGAAAGATTTTAAAGTTTATTTAGATATGAAAATGGATTAATGGGTAAAGAAGGGGGAGGACTGTCTGTTTGTCATACCATATAAGTATAATAGCCTCTGTCAGTCTGCATGTTTGTCTGTCACATCAATTTTAAATAAAATTCTCTGTCAATTTGTCTGTCTATCTGTCTGTCATATCCTTTACATATATTATCCCAGGGCCGGATTCAGGAGTGGGCAAAGTGGGCAGCTGCCCAGGGGCCTCCACCATCTGGGGGCCTCCACGTAATTATCAGGGCTGGTCGGCTTGAAACCACATGAATGGCTCCAGTCATGTCTCACTCTTGTGTGTGTGTGTGTTGGGAATTTGTACACCATCAATAAATATACAGTTAATTAAAAAATTCTCAATGTTCTAATTTCCTCAATATAACTGCATATGGCTTCAAAATTTTCCAAAGAAGTGCTCAAATTTCAAAATTTTCCCGGGGGGCTTACAGCGTCCCCCGTAACTCCCAGATGTTTAGGCTCGCTTCACTCGCCACCCCATCCTCTTGGGTAGTTATAATGAGGGGGGCCTGCACAAAGAGGCTGCCAATGGGCCTCCACAGGCACTGTATTATCCTCAGTCCTGTGTCTCTCTCTCTGTCTATATTTGTCTGTCTGTTGTTGTGCGGCACCAAATATATTCGATTTATAACCCTTCCTACTGAACAAGCAGAATTACCTTTGTTCAGAGGTAATTTACCTTACCTGTTCAGAGGTAATTACCCTGCTTGTTAGGTAGGTAGGGTTATATTTTATATTACTTTGTTCCTCTATGTAATCCTTGTTTAATATGTATTATATATTAATGTATAATATGGATGTGTTAAATATTTTTTTTTAATGTTTTGCATTAGTTAGGTAAAATAGTATTGTAATTGGCGACCTGGCATCAGCAGTGTATGTCTCAGCCGAAGCCGATGAGTGTTAGAGTGACAGAAGCATGTGAGCCTTTCTGGTGAGAGCCTGAGAGGGTGTGGTCCAAGTGTGGTACAGTTGGTCTGGACTCGGGATATGTTTTTATGGAGGTAAGTGATGTATATTTTTGCACTTTTCAATTGTTGGTAAGGGTTTAGGTTAGTTTAGGCTGTGGTCGTCTGAATTACATTTGTTCCTAATTGTCCTTTGTATGCACATCAAATTTTATTACTTTAATAAGTTATACAGTGTATGATTCCTCTTCTCTTTGATACCTATATTTTGAGTTAATCTGAGGCTTATTATTGAGAACCTGGTGGAGAGAATATAAGAGTCATTTTAGTGTTTACCCAACTTATTGTAGTAACCACTATTGGCAAGGGTTTGTTTCTCTATGCCACTGGTCAAATAAGAGGTGAGGTTTGATCGTGACGATCAAGCCTCACCTCTTAATAGACGTGGCAAAATCTTGATAAAGAGGAGTGATGGCATAACACTGTCCATATCTGTCTGTCTGCCCAAATCTGTCTGTTTGTCTGCTTTTGTCTGTTTGCCTATATCTGTCTCTATTTGTATATATCTGTCTGTCTGTTTGTTTGTCTAAATTTGTCTATGTATATATCAATATATTGACCAGCATCTTTTACAAGCTTATAAAAGTTATAATAATGATGATATTTTCCTCCTATTCCGCCCCTATATAACAATTACGTTCTCCATAACAATGATATTGTAGGGTTTCGTGGTATAATGTTGTCTAGCACTCAGGATGGCTGGAAACTCTAAGGTGGTTTTCTTATATAATATAAGTTATATGGTAGACAGTCTGGTGCTGGAGGTGCCGTGTGGTGAGGAGCTGCTCAGTAGACACGTTTGGTGAGTAGCGTGTTGAAGGAGGTAGATGTGCAGGAGCTTCGTTAGAGAAGATGTTGCCTGTTGCTGGCCTCCTGGTTGAATGAAAGCTGGACAGCGAGGAGCTTGCTGGAGGAGGTGTTGCATGTTCAGGAAGTTTGGCCAGAATGAATCTCAATGGAGAGACAGAGCTTATATACCCAGCAGCCGTGAGTCAAGCGTGAGTCACGTTGGGAAAACCCGAGAAAGTCGCCTGTCTTTGGCCCCGTTGCTAGGATACTGCAGCATCTGATGACGCCCCCCTCTGGGCCTCTAGTTTGGTTGCTAGGGAAGACGTCGCAGGTGGCCTGCAGCTATGCAGTTGTAGGGGAGACGTCCACTACAATACTCCCCCTCCCCTCCCGGCGCGGCGGGAGGCTGGATGTTGTCCGGATTGTGTCCCACACATAACACATACCGGGCAGGTGTACGTACGACTCGGCCGCTACGTGTAACAACTCCGTCTAGTGACACAAAACCTGTGGGAGAATTAGGAGGAGAAAGAGGGTTTGGGATTAGAGGAGGTTGTACAAGCAATGGTTGTTGTGCTCCTGCTGCTGCAGGGGCTGCGTCAGGAGGAGGGTCCATGGCAGGAGCAGGTTCTATGATAGAAGGGAGGTCTATTACAGGTTCAGGTTCTATGACAGGAGGAGGGTCTATGACAGGAGCAGGTTCTACAGCAGGAACAGGGTGTACATGAGGGGGAAAAGAGGGTGCCCAGAAATGTCGTGGGCGTGGTGTTGCTGCCGGTGGTAACTGCGGGTAGACTGGTGCAGGCGTAGTTTGTTGATGGTGCTGCTGGGCTGGGGGCCCGACGGGTAAGGTGGCCGGTTTGACTCGGTCTATGCTGACGGTGTCATCTGCCATTCCGGATAATTGTCAGGAACTTTGCTGAACGGGTAACCACCTGGAAGGGTCCATTGTAGGGGCATTGTAATGGGTTGCTGTGAGCATCATGCCTGACGAAAACATACTCAGCTGTGAGTAGTGCAGGAGGGATGTGTTCAGGGCGCCGAGTAGGCTGGCGTGGAGCAGTAGCTCTGAATGCAGAAACTGCTTGTCGTAGCTTTAATGTGCTGGACGTCGCTGGAGAACTCCGAGATGTAAGCCAAGTGGCGCAGGACACGAGGTGTATGTGACTGGGAAGCTGAAGCGAAGGCGTGGGCGAGGGGCTTGTGATCAGTGAAGATGGTGAACTGACGGGCCTCGAGGAAGTGCTGGAAATGTTTGACAGCCAGGTGTATGGCCAGGAGTTCTCGATCAAAAGCGCTGTACTTGAGGTGTGGTGGTTGAAGCCGTTGTGAGAAGAAAGCAACGGGCATGAAAATTCCGTTGATCATCTGCTGTAAGACGGCGCCCACTGCAGTAGAAGAAGGGTCTGTTGTGAGAGTGGTCCGGGCGTTAGGTGCGGGGTGGGCCAGGAGGGTGAGGCGTGTGATGTGCTGTTTGATAGTGGTGAATGCCGTAGTAGCCTCTTGAGTCCACACGAGAGACTTGTGAGACTTCTTTGGGCGTCCCTTGAGAAGGTTGTGTAGGGGGGCTAGGACGGTGGCAGCTTTGTCAATGAAGCGGTGGTAGTAGTTGACCAAACCCAGGAATTCTCGGAGTTTCTTCGCCGTTTCAGGTTTGGGGAACTCCCTAATCGCGGTTATCTTCTGTGGTCGGGGTTGTATGCCACTGGGTGAGACTCTGTGACCGAGGAAATCGATGGCCGAGGTTCCAAAGATGCACTTAGCAGGATGAACTTTCATGTTGTTCTGCAGGCGTTGGAGAAGGAGTTGTAGGTGGTGGCGGTGCTCGGCAGGCGTCGAAGATGCGACGAGGATGTCGTCAATGTACACGGTGACAAAATCGAGGTCGCGAAGCATATGGTCCATGTACCTCTGGAAAGTCTGTGCTGCATTGCATAAGCCAAAACTCATGAAAGTGTACTCGAAGAGTCCAAACGGAGTGGTGATGGCTGTCTTCTGGGTATCTGCAGGAGCTACTGGGATCTGGTGGAAGGCACGCTCCAAGTCGATCTTCGAGAAGATAGTCTTGCCATGAAGTTTGTGGTGAAAGTCCTGGACATGCGGAATAGGGTACCTGTCAAGTTTGGTGAAGAGATTCAGGGCTGTGTAGTCGCCACACACCCTCCACTCGCCGGGTGTTTGCTTAGGAACCATGTGAAGAGGCGATGCCCAGGGACTCCTTGAAGGGCGAATGATGCCGTCTTGCAGTAGTTTGTTGAATTCTACTTTGGCTATGTTCAGGAGCTCAGGGCACAGGCGGCGAGGGCGTGAAAAGACTGGTGGTCCTTTGGTTTCGATGTGGTGGAAAATTCCCGATGTAGGTGGTGGGGGTAGGGAGACTCGGGGTGAGAAAAGCTCCTTGAATTCGTCGAGCAGGGAGGAGAACTCGTTGGAAGGCGCAAGACAGGTGATAGTGTCGGTGTGTCTGGCACGAGAACCCTGGATCTTGCGTGCTGTAGGCTCATGGATGAGGCATAGATGACTTGGTTTGACGCCGAGCTTGTGGAAGGTGAGGAAGTCGAAACCAAGGATGGGTTGAGACACGTCTGCTATCACGAATAACCAACGCAGAGTCTTGGGCAGACCGAGGTCTAAGGCGAGGGTGCGTACGCCGTAGGAGGCGATGGAGGTACCGTTGGCAGCGAACAGGTCATACGAGGGTTGCTTTGACTTGTCTCGTAGTGAGGGAGGGATGAGGCTGACCGATGAACCGGTGTCGATGAGGAACTTCTTGCCGGAGGTGCGGTCGGCGACGCGCAGTAATGAGACGCCTGGAGGGACGGAGGCTGAGGCGTCTACCAGCCTCCGGTGTTGCCGTTTCCCGAATAGGTGCAATAGAGCTCACAGTTTCGAGCATTGCGGCCGAAAGTCTGGTGATACCAGCAGAGGGTATATTTGCTGTGCGTCGGAACTTGTAGGGCGTAGTGTGTGAGTCAGGAACTGACGCATCAGCGGGTATGGAGGAGCAGAACTGCTCAATGGTGTCCATCCTGCTGTTCAAAGTTTGCAACAGGTCCTTGATGTCTTGTGAGGTATTGCTCGGCTGAGGGGTGTTGACCCGGCTTACAAGTTCGATGGTAGGTACTGGTGTGACCGTGGCGGCAAGGGGTACAGCAGCGCACTCGTTGAAAATTCTATCTGCCGCGGTTGCATATAGTTCTGGTGTCGTAGAGTAATCTACTGCGGACAGGATGTTACGTACTTCTGTGGGTAGCTTTTGTGCGTGAAGCTGGCGCAAGATAGAGTCGGGGAGTCTGTCTGTGTGACGGGAGTTCAGCCGACACATCTCCTCCCAGAGACGTCCCGGGGTTGAGTTCCCGAGGGAGATAAAGGATAGATCTTGCAGGAGATTGGGGCTGGTCTGTTGATAACACGTCTTCAAGGCATCCCGCAGGGTAGCGAATTTGTTGCCATCTGGAGGGTTGGAAATGGTTTGTGAGACCCGCTTTGCCACTTCCGTGGGCAAGGCACAGAGCAGGGCGCCATACTTTTGCTCGTCAGTCGCTTGTGAGCCGACGAGGGCTGCTTCCACATGGTCTAGCCAGTCCTCGACTTTGTGGTTTAAAGTCGGCAAAGAGATCCGTCCGTCCTCCATCCTGTGTGAGTGCTTATCTCCGGGGGTCACCATTTGTAGGGTTTCGTGGTATTATGTTGTCTAGCACTCAGGATGGATGGAAACTCTAAGGTGGTTTTCTTATATAATATAAGTTATATGGTAGACAGTCTGGTGCTGGAGATGCCGTGTGGTGAGGAGCTGCTCAGTAGACACGTTCGGTGAGTAGCGTGTTGAAGGAGGTAGATGTGCAGGAGCTTCGTTAGAGAAGATGTTGCCTGTTGCTGGCCTCCTGGTTGAATGAAAGCTGGACAGCGAGGAGCTTGCTGGAGGAGGTGTTGCGTGTTCAGGAAGTTTGGCCAGAATGAATCTCAAAGTCAAAGTTGTTGGGGATTTCTGGCCTCTTCGCCGTTAGGCTATTTCGGCCGAAGCTGATTGGTTGGACTTCTTTTTTTTCTTGTTTCTTCTTTTACTTTTCACTTTCCATTCTTCTTCTTGTTCTTCGTCTTCTTCTTTTTGGTCTTCTTCTTTTTGGTCTTCTTCTTTCTGGTCTTCTGTTAGGATATTCTCGTACACATCAATAATCGATGTCAAAGATAGTGTAATGTTATCGGGTTCTTGGTTGTTCTTGTCTTGGTTGTTCTTGTCTTGGTTGTTCTTGTCTTGGTTGTTCTTTCTTGATTCTTCACTACAAGGAGGGCCCCCTTGTAGCTCAATTTTTCTTTAGCCCGCAGCCTGGCCACCCTGCACTCCTCCCTCCACTTGGGACACTCCCGGTCGGAGGAGGAGTGAGGGCCACCACAAGCCGCGCACTTCTTCGCGGCCGCCTGGCAGTCAGCGTCAATGTGGCCGGGTGTCCCGCAGCTCGAACACACCTCCCGAGCACGACACTTCCGCGCCAGATGGCCATACATCTGGCATTTGTAGCAGCGAGTAGGTCTTTGCTGGTATGGTTTTACTGGGATTTTCTCCAACCCAGTAAAACGGAGCTAGGAAGTTCCTTAGGGAAGCCAACCAGGGCAGCTGAGCTGGTCAGCTTCCTAACGATAGAGAGCTGATCTCCAATCAGCTCGGCAAGTTCTTGCTTTTCGAGATGTTCAATCTCAGTGTGGGAAATGACTCCCAAAACCAAGTTGTCCTGAAGGCAGGCTTCAAAAAGGACGTCGACTCCATTGATATTCATAAGGGGTGCCTATTGGTGGCCCTGTCCCCACTCCGCGAAGGTGATGACAAGGATACCGCCTTTACTGCGGACGACCCCTGTCACCCCCGTGATTCCGAGGTGGTCAAAAAATTTTCTCATGACAAGGAGATTGAGTTTCTTGCTCGAAGGGTGCTTGACCGGAATCAGTCTAACGACCCTCGCCTGGTCTAAGGTGAGCATGGTCACGCTGTACCTCGGGAGAAAGGAGCGTGGAGCCAGGAGAACCTACCTCGCCGAGGTTCAGTTCTCAAGTGAATCTCAATGGAGAGACAGAGCTTATATACCCAGCAGCCGTGAGTCAAGCGTGAGTCACGTTGGGAAAACCCGAGAAAGTCGCCGGTCTTTGGCTCCGTTGCTAGGATACTGCGGCATCTGGTGACGCCCCCCTCTGGGCCGCTAGTTTGGTTGCTAGGGAAGACGTCGCAGGTGGCCTGCAGCTACGCAGTTGTAGGGGAGACGTCCACTACAATATATATGAACAAAAATAACACCGTCATGACACCTACCTGGCAACCCCTCCCGCAGCACTGGAGTGGATTCCTCCCCTACAAGCACCGAACCTTCTCGAATTCCCCAGCCTACGCCTCCAGCGCTGCCCACGGAGCGGGGGTCTACTATCTACCCACGCTTACCCTCGCCTTATAAGGCCTGACACCATTGTGACCAGCCTCTTTCTACACAGTGCCACCAGCAAGCAACACCTCCTCTTCTGCGCCAGCCTGGCAGCTGCCGTTCCCGCCAGCGACCTAGGCGTCCCTCAAGCCGCGTGCCCTAACTCTGGGCACCCTCACCACCCAGCTCTCTCTACTCAACGCTTATTACCAAGCTACCTACCCAGCAACAAGCTGCAGTGTACATCCAATACAGTATGTAAACAATGAGCACATTGTGAGTTTCCTTTCTCCATCCCATCCTGAGTGTGAAACAATATCTCATACCTCTACAGCACCACCAAGGTGCCAAACAGTCTAGCCTTTATCGGCTGCTGGTGGATGCCCACATTCTTAATTAAAAACGCTCTACCTTTGCTCTGGCTTCATCAGCTACTTAATGTTTAATTTGAATGTTTAATTATTTGATACAAATTCAATACTGGATTTGGGTGATTGGCCTGGTCATGTTTGTCACAGTCCGTTCATTCCTCCATACAAATTCTCAGAGGGACTTTCAAAATATTGAAAGGGATGGAGGACGTAAACCCAGATTAAATTCTTCGTGATATCACGCATCACCAACACAAGAGGACACAACTTCGAGATCGGACGAATATAAGGAAGAACTTCTTCACAGAGAGACCTTTGGAACAGTACCAGAACAGCTGTAGAAGCAAGAACAGTACTGATATTCGAAATATCCCTTGACAAGACTATCGCGAACAGTTGAGTGATCCTACACACTACACAGGCTGATTAATGATATCCTTCCCCTGGTATAGCCACTTCTATAGACCATTAGGTAGATTAGGAATAGTTTTTCACCGACGATGCTAAGATTTTTAAGAATATTAACGGACTGTGAAGAGTTACAGAAACATCTCTATCGGCTTCAAGAGTCGTCTAAGAAATTGCTGCCGAGATTCAACGTTACGATCTCAGTTAAGAAATGAAAGATCTGTTTGTTTTTGGAATTATCTGGCCTCTTCGCCTTTCGGCTATTTATGCCGGTGACGATGTTTTCTTTCTTGTTATTCTTCTTGTCATCATCTATCTTGCTATATTCTTTCTTGACATTTTCTTTCTTGTCCCCCCACCCGAGTTATTTAGCTACATATTGGTTAAAGAGCATGGATGTCAGACAACAACAACCCATTTTGTCTTTAAGGCTTAGGTTTATTTATTCGTTGGATGATTTTTTATTATGGGATGGATGTAAAGGATGTTTACGGGTGATCTGAGGGTGGGTCAGTAACAGCTCAGGTGCAATAAACTGTCAGGTGATTTATTTTTATTGTAGTGCTGTACCCAGGTCATATCAATAGTAAGGAGGCATATCACGTGTCCCATCGTGATGAAGAAGCATCATTAACTGAAACCAATTTTGATAAGTACCTGGGTGTTTATGTAGACGAAGAACTGAAGTTCTCGGATCATTGTGAGAATATGAACCGTGATAATAAAGTATTGTCTTATACGAAGATCTGTCATTCTGTTCGGTCCTCGAGATATGCTAAAGACTGTCATTTGAATGAAAACGTCTAAATGAGGACCACCAAACTTGTGCCTGTACTTGGCACCACGTATCAAAAGAGATTAGGCTGCTTTCAGTTGCCTATTTTTGTTACAGACGACAAAGGGTGATTTAATCGAAGTTTATAAGGACCTCAAAGGACGTTACTCAGTCAAGTGCTCATAGCTGGAGCTAGCGGGTAGTCGTCCCACTTAGTTAAAAGTTAAGCAGTTAAAAAAGCCACAAGTATAAAAAAATAAATGTTAACTCTGGGGAGTTGTGAACTTTTGGAATAACCTGCCAGTGAATGTTGTGTCGTAAAGATTGTGAGCTCATTTTAGCCTAGACGTGACAAATACTGTCACTTGTTCAGGTACATTCAAGAGCCATACAAGTCCACTACGTAATAGTGGATTGACAGACCACATGACCGGCAAATGACCTGACCAGTCCTTTGTAGCTGTAGAGCAAAGAAGAAAGTGTGTTTTACTTGATAGCTTACGCTAAGTACTACAAAGATTGTTTACAGCCCCCATTGCCTTACTGTTTCGTATCCTTCATTCTTAGAAAGTGTGAGGCAGAATAGTCCGGTTGCATACTGTTCACAGTTTCGAAAACAAGCTCAACTGTTCTCTTTCTCGCCATTTTTGCCACTTATATTTTATTAATTGTTTGCATTACTGTGAATTGTAACGAAATTGATCTTTTGCACCCACATCCAAAATAAACATCACCTTGTTATTTTGAGTAATTTGTAGTTCGTCTTCACAAAGCTTGGTCGATTAGGTAAATAAATTGTAGATGATATTTCCTAGAGCGTTGAGTTCTACACTATCGTTTGAATATTTTTCTTGAGCGCTGATTTCTACCCTTCAATAGATGTTGTTCCTATAGACGCTTTAGAGGACGCTGGTGAACTTTGTTGTAGTTTGTAGAACGAAACACAGTTGAACGACTGTGCTGTACTACATTTGAGACAGGACCGAATAAGATGGTGGCACAGTGACACGTAATGCTAGCGAGGTTGACGAGTCGTTAGTGACAACAGGTACCACCTTGACTGCTGTCACGATATGACCACAGACAGCGTTCCTTTCACAAGACACTACAAAAGGCACTGCAACTGCTGGTAACGACGTAGGCAATCCTGGGAGGAAAGCGGTAATAAACTTTTGTATTCAGCTGTGCGTGTGTGGCAATCTGTGAGTGCATGGCCAGGTGTGTGTGTGTGTGTGTGTGTGTGTGTGTAGTAATCTGGGAGTGCATTGCCAGGTGAGTGTGTGTGGTAATCTGTAAGTGCATGGCCAGGTTGTGTGTGTGTGTGTGTGTGTGCACAGGTGGTGTAATGCATCAAGTGTGGCAGCATTATGTTAGTGTTTAGGTGCAAGCACTGCTTGCTTCCTGTTGCTTTCAGCTACCGCTGCTTGCTAGCACTCATGGCGAACAGGGAAGCAACTTGCATAAGTCCTCCCCTGTCAGTACACAGCCTCTTCATCATCATGATTCCTGCTGTCCCTCCTCGCTGCCACACACGTTAACTAGGTGCCTCGTGGGTCCAAGCTAAACCAACAGGGGATCTCGGAGTAGCAATGGGCCCACTGGCATGTGGACTCGTCTTGGTGCCTACCAACCACTGCCCCGCTGTCTTGCCGATTAACCTTGGTAGGTAAAAGGCTACGGGAGTAAATCCAGAACGACATGTCTGCGGTGGAGCTTAGCATCAGGCAGACATGCTACCCAACCAAATTGCAACACCTGAAGCAGACCAGCATCAGCCAGTGGTATGGTAAACTTAAAGAACTCTGTGGACAAAGCAATAAGACACACCCCCTCCCCTTCTTTAGCCATCTCACTTATGTTGAAACAGCTGAGCAATCAAATAACCATTTCGCTACTATATGCCAGACGCTCCCCCGGCTTGACACAACCAGTCTCCCTGCTTACCTACCAGCCCCCCTTCCCACTGACTTAGTAGAAGAATTTGAAGTAGCAAAACGTCTGGACAAACTGAAGGTAAAGCGCTCTACCACCCCTATTGACTTACCAATGAAACTCTTCAAGGAGTTCTCCCCAGAGCTTGCTAAACCCCTCTGCTCCATCATCAATGCTTCCCTCAGTCAAGTCACTTGCCAAGCTGACTGGAAGACTTCATATATGTCGCCGTCATTGACTTCAAGGCATTCGACCTCGTCAACCACAATTTAATCATCAACAAAGCTATCGACCTCGGGTTTCGAAGAAGTCTTATACCATGGCTTACAGACTTCCTCAGTAACCGACGCCAAGCTGTACGCTTCCGAGGGGCTGTCTCCACTTTCCAGTCACTCACCTGTGGCGTCCCTCAAGGCACCAAGATGGGACCACTATGCTTCCTTATGCTTATCAATGATGCCCTAAGAGAAACCCCTGCTCGCTGGAAATATGTCGACGACTCCACCATTGGGATCAGTGTCAACAATTCTGCTCCCGACTTTACTGCCCTTCAGGATTTATTGAACAGTTTCCAAAACTGGGTCACCAACAACCACGTCACCATCAACCATACCAAGACCATGGTTATGCACATCAACCTCTCCTCCGACGTTGTCCCACCCCCTTCCATTTCTTTAGGTCCCAGCACACTCCAGGTTGTAGATTCCACTAAGCTCCTCGGCGTCACCATAGACAACAAACTAAATTGGAAACTACACGTCAGTGAAGTTGTCAAATCCTCCAGTTTCCATCTCCACCTCCTCCGCCGACTCAAGTCCCCCGGAGTTCCTGCCCCCGAGCTCCTCAGTGTTTACTCAACATTCGTACTTCCCAAGCTCACCTATGCCTCCCCCACCTGGTCTTCCTCCCTAAATGCTACACAACGTAAACACCTAGAAAAAGTGCTAAGAGGGCATGCAAGATTATTCTCCCCTACTCCACATAACAAGAAGCGCTCAACACACCGACCCTCTCGGCTCTCACTGTCCATCACCACGACCTCATCCGCAAATTTGGTGAGAAGCTTCTGCACCATCCTCGACACCGGCTTCTACTACCACCCGAGATCCATCGTCTGAGAATTGCTGTTCGACACCACAACTGCATCCAGCCCATACGAGCAGGAACTGATCGCTATAAGAACAGCCCAGTCCCAACCATTGTGAAAATTATCAATAACTTGTAATCAACCAGTCAATCTTACTTTTTGCACTGTCGCTATGTTGAAATGCCCTGTAGTTTGAGCTTCTCCCCACCTAGTTATTATATACCATATTTGTATCACTTATGTTTCTTGTATATTATTTGTAAATCAAGAAACCCATTTCCCAATTATGTAACTGTGTATTTTCAGCCTTCCGGCTGCCAAGCTCTTTCAATAAACCGTTAATTACTATTATTATTATTATTATTATTATTTATTATTACAGAGCGGTATAGGCGGAGGAGGTGACCAACATGGGAAGCCAATGACTACACCAATGACTACATTTACCTCGAGGTAAATGTACGTAAGACTCGATTTCTCTTTCAGTCTGCCCCTGGTTCAGCCACACCTCCACCATCCATCCAGCTTAATGGTACTACCCACTTTCAGTATCTCGGCTCCCACCTGTCCACCGCCGCGGACACCGATGAAGAGATTTAACATCGGATCAGATGTGCACCTCAAGCCTTTGGCAGACTCCTTACCTGTGTCTTCAGCTGTAGAGAGTTGAAATTATCTACTAAGTTGCACGTATATCCAGCAGTGGTCTTCCCCACCCTGCTAGATGGTAGCGAAACATGGATCACATACAGGAGGCACCTCAAGGCACTTGAAAACTTTCACCAGCGTAGTCTATGTTCCATCCTTCGAGTTCGCTTGGAAGACAAGAGAACAAATGCCAGTATTCTCGCTGACACCAACTGTAGGAGCATCGAGGCTACAATTATCCATGAACAACTACGTTGGACTGGCCATGTTACCCGCCTGGACGACAGTAGACTGCCAAAGCAGCTACTTTACAGCCACCTAACGAATAGGTAACGCTGGTGGTCAACTGAATAGGTATAACAATAGAATTAAGACACACCTGAAAAAATGCCAAATCGAGCCCTACACCTGAGAGACGATTTCTACGCACCGTAACACTTGGAGGAGCACCACACGAAAAGGTGTTAATACTTTCGAGTTAGCCTGACTGCATACCGAGGCAGACAAGCGCCAACGCTGGAAAGCTGCTGCCGTTGCCCCTCCCTCATTAGATGTAGCCCTCCACATGTGCAACATCTGTGAACGACCCTGCCGGTCCAGTATTGGCCTTTCTACTGTAGTCACCTCAGAGCTTACCAACGAAGATGACATCCTTAATAACTCGTATAATTTTATCATAGCTGGATGATCTTCATACTCGATTCCGAGTGACAGCAAAGTAGTAGTGTATGTGTGGTAATCTGTGAGTGTATGACCAGGTGAGTGTGTGGCAATCTGTGAGTGTATGACCAGGTGAGTGTGTGGTAATCTGTGAGTGTATGACCAGGTGAGTGTGTGGTAATCTGTGAGTGTATGACCAGGTGAGTGTGTGGTAATCCTTTTTATGTAAGGCGGAAGATTTTTGATGCAGCGTTGATGCCGTCCACCTTAATGGATGTGAATTTTGTGTGAATCTTGGCTAAATGGAGACCTGAAACTTGTAATTAAATTATATAACTGGCGACTTCAGCAGCTGTTGGGTGTACGCATGTCTACCTGTCATGATCTGTGACATGTAGAGTTGGGATACCCGCCTTTATGTGATCTTGTCAGACGTAAATAGCAAGTATTTTTCCCGGGTATGTGGCGTGATATGAGTAACCTTATTGACTACGACCCTCTGATTCACGCCATAAAACTAGTCCCCTGAATATAGAGCAAGAAAACTATTATAAATGAGTCACATCGAATTCCATTTAGCCAGTTTCGTGTCAATGGGCAGTGTGGGCAATTGGAGTAAGTGGGGTCGAGGTCACTTATTGGTGGGGAAGCGTCTTTGACCATGACTGTATACTCCTATTAGCTCAAGTTTTGTATGTAAAGCTACAGCATTCATGAGTTTTATCAATTATTACATAATCGTCTAATGTATATGCTTAAGAGTGCACATTTTATTCTTGTGTTTGCAGGCATTTCTTTTGTGTTTCTGGTTTTATAAATTTTTCTTCCCTTATGGTCTTATCCAAGGTTTTGGTTTATATTTTTGTGGACCGTAAAGCGAAGACATCTTTTTTATCTCTTTATTTTTGTATGTATGTAATTTGCATTTTTTTTGGTCAATTAACTTCCCTATCTGTCTATGGGCGAATGGCCAGGAGTATGTGGCCTCATGTGAGTGGCCATATGGGTGTGGCCTCCTGTGAATGGCTATTATGGTGTGTGGACTGTGAGTGTGTGTTATCTGTGAGTGGCCAGGTGAATGTATGGCTGCTTGTGAGTGGCCAAGTGAGTGTGTGGTAATCTGTGAGTGGCCAGGTGATTTTGTGGTAATCTGTGAGTGGCCAGGTGAGTATGTGATAATCTGTGAGTGGCCAGGTAAGTATGTGGTAATCTGTGAGTGGCCAGGCGAGTGTGTGGCTCCTTGTGAATTACCAGCAGTGTGTAGCCTCCAGTGAGTGTCCAGGAGAGTGTGTTGTCTCCAGTGAGTGGCTGGGTGAGTGTGTTGTGTCCTGTGAGTGGCCATGTGGATGTATGGCTCGGGGTAAGTTGGCATGGCAAGTACGTAGAGTTCATTCCCCTCCGGATGTGCTGATTCATGCTGACTCGACGGTTTACGCTACCGACATCTTACATCTGTCACCCCAAACTGCTACCCCTCCAAAATTTTAATATTTCCCCAGAAAGATTTGAGGAATGGGGAAAGTTCTAAGAAGTGCTTCTACATCGGGTTTTACTTATGTAATTCGTGAGAAAAGCAGAGTCATTGATAAGATAGATTTAGTACACAGTCACGGTGACCATTTCGCAGTCACCATGATAAGTGGAAATGTTGAGTAGCAGTATTATGTAATCGAGCAAAGGAGAGAGAGTCAACTGCAAATTTGTGATGTTCTGTTTGATTTTTCCAGTGTGGTTCACTTTACAGACTGCAGATGAGTGGTTGTTTATGCAGTGACGTAAACCAGGCCCTGGCCCGTGCCGCTACGCCCGAGACAGTAGTTTGTTTACATATTTCATATTCTAATCTAATTCACGTAACCTCGATTACGTTGCGGTGCAGAGTTCAAGCTAACTTATGTGTGTCGTGTGTGTAACCTTACTGGCGTCTCTCCGACTCTCAGGTTATCCTTATCTCCTCCATACACCTTCCCATTACACCCAGCACATGTTGCTGCTGTCTCCCTTTTACACCATTCCAGATCTAAAGCAGAACATTACAAGCTCTTAAGTAATTTGTACTTAATTAAGTACCAAGCGTAACATTACAGCACTTAATTTATTATACATCTGCAGTATAATTACTCTGAGGATATACATTATTGAATAGTATATTAACTTTGTCCTCATTTTTTTAGCAAGTTCCAAACATAGTTTAGCGACGTAGCCTGAATAATAATGTATTTATAGTTCTGTATCTAGTAATTCTAGTGTAAGTTTGTATGCATGTCGACAAGGACAGGCCTGTGTGCACCTGTGTGTACGCTGCCGGGGAAGGAGGGGGACTGATCGTACCGTACGGCCGAGTGTCAGCCATATCAACAATCAAGGATGATCAGCAGGTCTTGTATTCCCCAGTCATGGTGACGAGCTAGTAAGGCGAGGAAGAGGAGAGGAGGGTGGGGGGGTGAACTTTGAGGTAATTGTGGACTTACCTTATATCCACCCCACTTACTGGTGGCCACAATAGGAAAGGAAGGCTAGTGCCTGTATAGGTTCCTTTCATTGTTCTTAATAGCCTTGTCTAGGGCTATTTTAAATTTTTGAAGCCCAGTACTGTTCTCTCCACCACGGCTTGAGCTGGTAGACTGCTCCATAGGTCTACTACCTTCTGCGTAAGGAAGTATTTTGTTATATTCGTCCTGCATGACACCTTGGGGAGCTTAAGTGTGACGTCACGAAAATTGGCCTAGGTCTAGGTTTTCCATCCCTTTACAAATTTTGATTGGTTTATGAGATCCACCCAATGGTGACCTGTTTGAGAAGTTGTCAAGTCTTATATGAAAGGGAGGACCATGGGGGTGATAATGACGGAGGACAGTGACGAATCTGATGATTCTTAAGTAGCAATAGAAGGTGGATATTTTTTTTAAGTATTAGTAAAAAAAATCATAAAAGAATTATTGAAAAAAATATTAAATTCGTGAAGCCAATCACCTACTATTGTTAGTGTGATGTGTGAGCTTCAACACAAACTTTCACGAATCTCAGACAGTCATTTATGAAGTACAGATTCGCAGTCCTGTTTTTATTACCTTCTGAGAACCGTATTTTGTCTTCGTGACAGTAGCAACAAAAAATTACGTTTTTCACAAGTATGACGTTAAAGGGTAAAGGAATGTTGATGGGCATTTCTGACAAGATGGGATATTATTTTTTTTTTTTTTTTACAGCCAAAGGTAAAAATGATTTTCAGGATAAAATAGCTGTTGTAACAAACCATCACCCGATAAGTCTATGAGATGTTCTTGTTCAAAAGTTGTTAATACAAAGAAAGTGTTAACAACAAATGGATTTTTCATCCCTTCAAGTTTTAAATGGATAGTAATGCTCAGTGTTAAGCTTGGTTGGTTCTAATTTGGAGAATTACCAATGTTCAATATTCTTAAACCGAAAGTAAACAATGATGGATAATATATAGTTTTAAGAACGTTGCTAGTTTTACTTATACCATCCCTATTATGTTGTAGTATTTATTCTCATCCCTCTTAGTCAACACAGTGTTCTTCAGCAATATAGCCAAACCATAGTTGTGCTGAAATTTCTGCCACTTTCTCTTTCCAACATTTTACTGTATCTTTTATTATATATTAAATATTAATTTACTAAAGACGTGTTTTATTATTTGTTCCTTTATGGGAAGAAACAGCTTAGAGGCAGACACTTTTAATAGCTGAGCGATACCGCAGTTGGTGAGTCTCAGGGTTAATAACAACTAGGAAATAAAACTGTACACTTAAAAACTGGTCTTAGTTAATTAGTGTCTGAGCCCTACATATCTTGCCTCTTATCACAGTCCTACATCCTTCGTATGGCTTGGTGACCCTTACAAAAAATAAAATAACAATAATATTAAAAGCTATTCCAGCTATTCTAACTTTCTGAAACATTTTAGGTTCGTAAAAAATATACTGAGAAGATCATGTAAGCCTAAGGAAGAGAGCCGGAGAAGGAATATTGGGGGGGGGGGGGGGGGGGGGCAGAGAACAGTGACTAAAACACGTTCAGCAGTCAGTGTCGGGCCTCGGTCTGCTGGAAAGACGACAGTGACTTTCCCTGATTTTGATTGGTTAGTAATTTAAAAATTTAAGTACTGGAGTGACCCTCCCCACCCCCCCCTCCCACCCACTCAACACCCCCAACCACCCCCTGCTTGGGGACCGCAATTCATTCACATAATTATTATAAAGGAATTTTCTATAGTTGTCAAATAGTAAGGCCCCTAGTGACTAGTTCGACCCCTAAAGAGTGTTACTTACGAACAACGTCTGTCATACGTGAGAAATTATATTTAATAAATGTAACTCATTATTACTCCTCTACCCCCTACTCCTCGTTCTACACATACTGAGTAACTACCGGCCAGTCTTCATCCCTGTACATTTACAAGCCTTTTCCTCCACAGCCAACTCATACAGGTTGCCAGGTTCTGTAATGACAAGTTCCAAGCTTTTATAAATCTCAGATTCTCTGATTACTTTCTTCGTCATTGATCTCGGCAATAGTGGACAAGGCGGAAAATCAGAAAAGGTCTTTAGTTAGATTGAAAAGGGCATTTTTGGTACACGCTGGCATCGTTTTTTCTAGTGGATTTCGGGGTGATGAATCAGAATTTTCATGTTTGTCAGTCTTACAGTTTTGGGGCAAAGTGAACTACAATTATATGGCTGTATAAGAAATATGAAAACCGGTATACTCTATGTTGTCACTGGCAAAAATATGGCTCTACCACTATTGCTTATTTCAAATTTAATGTCTTTTCAAGTCAAAATTCTGACAATTATCATTGTATATATTCTACCTATTTTTATTTTATGTATGTAATTGAAAAATGATAATAAATGAGTGTACGTACCATGTGAGTGTCTTTTTTGCTAGTGAAATACACCAGTTACGGTGGCCATTTTTAAATGCGGTTTAGAGTCCTTATAACTCAAAATTGAGGATGTCAACATGCAAATTCGGATTCACCATATCCAAATCAGGTAAAAAAATGTTATGTTGGCAGTTTGTACTAAACTGCAGTCTGCTTCCCCCACTGTGTGTGTGACTTGATGTGCCCATGCACATCAAGATTATGGTTGAAAATTGCTAAAATGCCTTAAATGCAGGACAAGAAAAACAAATGCTACAGTGTAAAAAAAGCCATAAGAAAAATATGGTATACTTTCAACATTTCATTTATGGCTGTAATAGCACTAAATACAAAAACTAATTTAATAATGCGCGTGCCTGAAGAACAAGGAAAAGCAGTACATGGCACTAGATGCTAGCCCAAAAATTGCTAGCAGCTTAGTTGACAACACCGTACAGGAGTACATGTGACTTATCAGCTGACGAAAACTGAACGAGATCTCTACGGTTTCCACCTCCCCTCTCTCACAGCCTCTCTCTCTTTCTCTCTCTCTCGTCATTACAATTTCATGTTTTTTTTTTCTTTGGAGAAAATGATGGAAGCTGAAATTCCGGACTTTTAAAGAATTTTAAAAATTACTTCCGGACGAAGATTTCGAGACCTAAATGGAGGTCATGTCCGGGAAAATACGGACGTATGGCAACCCTATGCTGTAAAGGGTTTGTATTCCAGTCCAATGATTGTTGGAACTGTGTTGCTTAGTGTTGGATTTGTTCTCTGTATCTGAAGCAGGTGTTGCTCATGGGTAGTTCAAACCGAGTCATAGTGCGGGGTGTAACCGTATCGCTGGCCTCTTGGCTCTTCCTGTGCTGACCCAGTTGGTCGTCTGCTACCTGTGAGTATTCCATATTATTTATCGTTTTTGGTTTATGGTTCCTATGGTGTTATTTGCATTTTAAGGGTGCCTTGTGTAATGTTTGTTAATTAATATTTTATACAACTTAGTGTGTATGAATTGTGCAAATATAATAGCATGATGACAGTTACTACTAAAATAATGAGACACTATTCTAAACGGACTGTATTGTTGCAGCTTTTTTTCATGGTCACGTTGGCGTGAACTACTGCATTCCTAGCCTTGTATGTCAGCACCGTCAGCCCTAGCCTCTGTGCTGCACTGCTGTTCCTCCCGGGTCCATTACCAAATACCTGTGCCGGTTAGGCGGATACATGCTCTCTTGTGTAGTTGTTGAGAAGACGCCAATTTACCACCTATGCCGTGTTGATATACAAGACCCCACGCTTGACTTCCAGTGTCTACACTCCCGACATTTGGGCCAATTGTAAAAAGGTGAGAAACCTAGCAAGTGGTGAGAGACGTGCGTGAATGGCCTCTGTACCTGAATTGGTAACTCTGGCGCGGGTATTGTGTCATGGTGACTCTTCCAGATCGATAACGTGACTGCAGCTCTCTCTTCACTCTCGCAGCTGTCACTGGGGCCTGCTAGTAACTTCATATGGGTCATTATTTCCTTAGATCGTGTTGTCTTTTATGTACACGGGCGCACACCTCCTGGACACACCGCCGCCGTGTTTTCTTTTTCCTAATGATAATGTTAACTGTTAGATTTAAAAGCAATATGTACAGTACAAAATATATATATATTATACAGGCCTGTACTGTATCATAGTTTATACATACTTTTTTCTTGAAAATTCAAACTGCTCTGCAAGGAAGATCATGTAGATAATCATAATACAAACTAAATGAACATCATTACTAAGTTACTTCAGTCTCTAACCGGATTTAAGTTTAGCAGTAAACAACGGTTCAAATTAAACACATTTTATTATGCATAAACTAATTTCAACTTCGTTATAGCAAGCTAAAATTTCATGTGAGCAGATGTAAACCCCCGCCCACGTTAAGTTGCTGCTGTTATTTAAGTACTGTACAGGTCTCTCGTGACTGAGTTTTCTTTACGCCGAAAAGCCTATGTAGTATTATTATTATTATTATTGCGCGAATCAATACGACGATTTACACCAAAAGTTTATCATATGCTTCGTGGCAATTTATGTTGGAGACACAGGCATGACCAGAAACAATACTTTATCCCTCGGATGTGGAGAGGGTAACAAAGCTTTCCCCATATGGTAAAAACATAATTTACATTTTGGGGCTTAATCGCACACTTATTCCTTATTTACCATTACATACAATATGTGGAAATACAATACAGCATATCTGTCATCGAGTCTACAACAACGTGATATTGGGGGGGCATTTGAAATTTCGTGGCAGGTTTAGTGATGAAAAGGTGGGACTGATTTTGTTTCATCTGAAGCTACCTGTAGATGAATAATTCCCATGGTGTCGCTCTACAGGGGCCTGTATGGTGCATGGCATGTAGTATTGATGACGTCATCGAGATGACCGCCAACGAAATTCATAAAATCATCAGTATCTCCGTTATTTATAGACCACTTATATTTTTTAAGGACTCATTTTAAAGATATTTTAAGGCATAAAACAGTTGTTCCAACAATATTACTCTAAAGTCAATGGTTTCTCAGATATTTCCATATTTATAGTATTAAACCTCATATGCATTTTGTTGTTTGTTACGCAGGAAATGAAACCTATCAAAATGAAGTTTGATTGTATACCAGGACTGAACTGTTAAAATTACTAACCTTGAGATAACATATCTAAATGGCGTCCTTTAATAGGTCATTAATTGTGATCAATATTATCTTCGCTTAAATCATCTTCACTGTCAGTCTGTTAAGTCCGGTAGTGTGAGAATCAATATCACAGAGTTCATAGTTTCCTCGACACTCACACATACCTGTACAAGGTAGATTGTTTGTTAAACATTAACACGGTGGACTGGATCTGTGCATCACACACGAACATCTTATCAAATGTAGAATGGAATCTTGGGCACATGGCATTTCACAGAGAACGGGAGCTATTTGTCCATCCTCCATGTTCCATCCATGTCCAGTTGGTGATGGAATTGTTGGCAGTGATTTGTCATCTTGGTTCCAGATCATGACCTGGTAGTTGACTCACTTCATTGTAGGTACGAAAGCACTTCGTATAGGCGGTAACTTTTTTTTCCAGGTCGTCTGTTTCTTAAAAAGAAATATATACCAGCACAACTGTGCAATTAGTTATACTGGTCGCTGTACTGAGTGTTTTCCAGTATGAAATTTTACCTTTCCCTGACAAAGTACCTGTGCAACCAGATCCAGACAAGGCGTGAAATGCAGGTAATACAGAAGCCTTCAAGGAGCCGAGTGATAGGAATATCTCTGCAATTGAAATAATTATTTTAGAAGTAGGCACAAAGTAAGACTCAGGAGGGAGTTTTCGATACCTTTTTATAGCAAGAATCAAAACATCTGTATCTTGTGCAGATATATAGCTTTGTCATTTGTTCACGCTGAAGCATTTTTTTAGCTGGATAAGCAATTAATTCATCTTTGGTGATAATGTGTGAAAGTAGCTTCTTCATAGTAACATTAGCTATGTTTGTTTCATCCTTGATTTTACGAGTATAGTGGGTTGGCGCAATCCCCTGGAGCCTCTTATACCTTAGCACACTCATGATTGATATTTCTTTTTATGTGTCAAACAATAAGTGTATTTCATTATAACCTCAGTACTTCTTTAGATTTTTTATTTTATTATTATTATTATTATTTTTTTTTTTTTTGGTGAATGCTTCAGCCAGATCCTTGCATGTCTGGTTGATGTCGGTGGTGGCAAGCAGTGGTGGTGATGGTGGTGGTATCATCGACAAAGGTGCATAGTTCCATCGTCATTAAACAGTGATCGTGGTACAGCAAAAAATTTATAGAGCCCTAATGTCTCATGTAAATCTAATTGACGCTGTGATATGCTTACTGTTATCGCCGCTGCCTTCAGCTACAGTGCTGGCGTGTGATGCCATTAAATCTTTCGACCTGTGACCTCGCCAGATGTGGAAGTGTTTACAGACAAGTCCTGGTTCTGCTGAGTGGACTGTCTTAGACTGGTGGCGGTGGCTGCCCGCCCCTCCATGAGACAGATCGCCCTCTCTAGTGATGCTGTGAAGACCAGCCTTCTCCTGTCCGAGAATTTGTGCTGGGACGATTTACGCAATACTGTTTTCTCTTGGAACACCATACTGATCTGCTCACACAATTTTATCTTAATTATAATTTACTAAACATACTGACATAACACAAAGTTCATAACTTTATTAATGTTAGCTTCTCTTCATTCGGCATTGTCTTATTACTCCAGGTTATGCAGAAACGAGTAGGCGTCATTAGCCAACAATATTTCAGTACCGAGGGGTATGTCATCACTTAGGCTGTACTTACACGTGCACGAAACTGGTGCATGGAACACTTATCCAAAGGAAGTAAATAAACTAATTTATCATAACAAATACAATTAGACCAAATGTGAGACGATATTCGCCGATGATATATGGAGCTTTACATAGTGGTTGCCAGACGAAAACCTCAGAAGTACTAATCAGTGTACAATCCTTCTGCTTTCACTACACGATGGTACCAGAATGACCATATCCGTTGACCTGTCAAATTCATCGCCTTTTCTACTGCATCAGCAACTAATTAATATGTTACTAACCTTACGTAAAATAAGGAAATCGTCGAATGATATCTGAATTTCAAGTCCTCCTTTGGTATTGCATACTTGTACCCTTAAATTGGAAAACATACATTACAGCAGCACTGGTCGGGACACTGAGTGTGGACCACAGGTTGCGAGTGTTCCTTTTCGTACAGGCAGAGCTGCCGCCTGCTACTGAGGTTACGAAGGAAAGGAAAATTGATTCATTACCACCGGTTTTAAGGTAACAAATAACCAACTCGAAGAAAGTACACGGTAAGCCTGATTAAATTTACTTGTAACACCGTAAGCAATCGGCAGTGAAATGCCACTTGTGAAACCGCAAACAACCGGCAGTGAAATGCCACTTGTAACACCGTAAACAACCAGCAGTGAAATGCTACTTGTAACACCGTAAGCAATCGGCAGTGAAATGCCACTTGTGAAACCACAAACAGGCGGCAGTGAAATGCCACTTGTAACACCGTAAACAACCAGCAGTGAAATGCTACTTGTAACACCGTAAGCAATCGGCAGTGAAATGCTACTTGTGAAACCGCACACAACCAGCAGTGAAATGCCACTTGTGACACCGTAAGCAACCGGCAGTGAAATGCTACTTGTAACACCATAAGCAACCGGTAGTGACATGACACTTGTAACACCAAAGCAACCGGCAGTGATATGCCACTTGTGACATTGTAAGCAACCGGCAATGACCTGGTAAGCAATCGGCTGTGATCGGCTTGTAACACTGTAAGCAACCTGCAGTGATCACTTTTAACACCGTAAGCAACCTGTGATGATCCACGTGTAACATCATTAGCAATCGGCAGTGACCTGCCACTTGTAACACCATAAGCAGCCAGCAGTGAAGTGCCACTTGTAACACCACGAGCAACCAACAGTGACCTGCTATCATCAAACATAAATACAAGCAGCGAGCTGCACCACCGGTACAGGCGGTGAGCAGTGGTTCACCGAACAAACTTTGAGACCTAGCCGGAGCTGCAAATGAATATCAACAAAAGGACAAGAGGTTGTGGAAATGGATCCAGAGCAACGAAGGGGAAAGGTGAACATGGACGAAGGTGACCGAGACCCAGAGGTAGAAGTTGTCCCTCCAGAGCTGAACAACCGCGAGTTTACGGCAACAGAAGCTGAAGGGGGCCACCCTCTGCCTGAGCCTGAATGCTCAGCTCCTGACTAGAATCCCGGGTCCAACATGATGGCAGAAGTGCGACGAACTGTGAATGAAATGCTGGAGGCATATTTCACAAAGGGGGAAGAAAGGGAAGCAGCACGAAGTTTGGAGTTTGGGAATGGCAATTTTGAACAGTCAGAAGGTTCTCAGAACGATTCTGAGGACACAAGTCCTGGATGAATACCGACTGCAGATGCTATTTGTGAAGGGGAAACAATAATAAATAGTCGAACCATCACACCTGCGTCGAGCGACATGAGAGACCTGGAAGCGTTTACACCAGCCCACATTCTCCACGGTGGCCCACATGCTGATCTGCCATTGGGAGGATGTCTTCTGAAAGACTTACATCAACGAGGGTGGCGGCACGTGCAGTTCCTAGCAGACCGCTTCTGGAAACGCTGGGTGAGGAAGTACTTTCCACTACTCCGCAAAAGACAGAGGTACATAGAACCAACCTGTAATCTCCAGAAAGGCGACCTTGTCTTCGTCACCGGAGAAGATCTTCCTCCCAACAAACGGCCATTGGGCAGGGTCAAGACAACAGTCCCGGGAGCCAATTATCTAGTGCGCCAGGTGCTTGTGCGAACCGTATCTGGGGAGTTCCGAAGGCCAGTGACCCGTGTATACCTTATTGAACATTCCACACCGTAAATCTTGGGCGATTGCCCAACGCCAGGAGTGTTATCGCCGCTGCCTTCAGCTACAGTGCTGGCGTGTGATGCCATTAAATCTTTCGACCTGTGACCTCGCCAGATGTAGAAGTGTTTACAGACAAGTCCTGGTTCTGCTGAGTGGACTGTCTTAGACTGGTGGCGGTGGCTGCCCGCCCCTCCATGAGACAGATCGCCCTCTCTAGTGATGCTGTGAAGACCAGCCCTCTGCTCGTACTGGTGAACACCGACTTACAATCCTGTCCGAGAATTTGTGCTGGGACGATTTACGCAATACTGTTTTCTCTTGGAACACCATACTGATCTGCATTGACCCGCACTTGTAAGTACAGCCTAAGTGATGACATACCCCTCGGTACTGAAATATTGTTGACTAATTACGCCTACTCGTTTCTGCATAACCTGGAGTAATAAGACAATGCAGAATGAAGCGAAGCTAAGATTAATAGAGTTATGAACTTTGTGTTATGTCAGTATGTTTAATAAATTGTAATTAAGATAAAATTGTGTGAGACTAACTAATTATGTATCAGATGGATCACCTTGTAATATTATGAACGCCATCTCCTCTGTAGGTTTTGACCACATCAATAAATATTGAATGAGTCAAAAGACGGGTTTCAATCATTCCCTTCGACTTGCCCGTAACCTGAACGGTCTTAACTAAGGCGTTTACACTTACAATAAGTAGTCGGGCAAATAGTGATCTGTCTGCTCTTGACTCTTTAACAGTACCAGCTGCATTAATTTTTAATTTATTCTTGCCGCTTGAACACAGATTTAGTTTGTTCTTCTTGATAGCATCCCATAAATTCATGGTGCTAGATTCAGAGATAAGCTCTGTGTTTTGAACTCCTCATGCAATTTAATACTAGGAACATGAAGATGACCAACATCTTTTGTAATAATTTCACTAAAAACTGCCTTGGTTGACATGTTAACAAGTTCAGATCCATCATATGAAAAAGGATTTCCAGTCCGTTTAAGTTCAATTCGCTATTTGTTTATTACAGAATCCTCCCTGCTTACTGCTTTAGAGTCGTAATGATGTCTGTGTGATGCTTCTTACTATGGTGTCCCTGCCATGCTTGATGTCTCTTCAGATATATGGTTAAGTACTAGCGCTGTTAAAAAATAGAGTGCAAGTGCCCTAGGGTGTTGTGTTATGCTACTAAACCTCCTGTAACCTTCAAAGCTCTGTTTTGATGCTCAAGTGCTTCATCGGCTCCAAGAGCACAGAATGGAATACTGTATTACTTTTCCTCACAACCCTGTTTCTCATTTTCAAACTCTTCCCGTACTGCAGGATCAGATTCCTTTAAAACTCATTACTGCAAGATAGTATGCCATCATCACGGGTTAATTTTGTAAATTTAATGCAAAGAGGTACCCAACAATTGCTTCCACTGATGAAATGTGTGCATTCCAGTCGAGATAACTTCGTCCATTTCTGTGACGTAATACTAGTGGGAGGGGCCTATTTCCTGAAGGTATAACACTGATGATGTAATTGCATATCTATACTGTAAATATGGAAATACCTGAGAGACCATTGACTTTAGAGTCAATGGTGTGAAGTTCACATCTTTAGGTCCCCAAAATATCCTTAAAATGAGACGTTAAAAAATAAAAGTGGTCCATAAATAACGGAGATACTAAAGATTTTACGCATTTAGTTGGCGGCCATCTTGATGACGTCATCAACACTGCACGTCACGCACTATAGAGTGACACCATGGGAATTATTCATGTATAGGCAGTTTCTGATGAAATAAAACCTTTTCGTCGCTAAACCTGCAGCGGTGCATGATTTTTCTACATATGCTCCTGGACTAGGATCCAATAACCAAGTCACCCGCTAAATAAACACCCTTGCTAAGACTTCTGTACAACAAACCATGTACAGATACTCAGTACAGAAAGTACCTGGCTAAATTATGAAAAACATAAACCATAAACAGATCGGGATTTTAGTGCTATGATAATCGTTTGTAAGAGCCAAAAGTGGAGTAGCTTATAGTGGCCAGCGTGTGATATGATTTGTCTGACGATGGTGTAGAAGTGTGGCTGTAGAGTGTGACCGCTGTTGTAGTTGTGGCTGAAGGGTGTGGCCTCAGCAGTAGTGTTTACAGGACGGCTGGTGAGTCTAGTAGGGACTGGTGTCAGGGAGCGGCTGGCTTCATTCAAGTCACTGGTTTGTGGATAATTGTGTGCGTGTGTGTGTTCGTGTGAGGTTCAGGAGTGACAAGAACTGCACATCAGCTGAAATCTGAAAACCTCTTTAAGTTATTATCAATAATGTTTACCGTGATTCCTCTGATATCTGTATGATCACGTGACTCGTAAGGGAGGACCAACTCCAGCTCTAACTAACTGCTCCTCTGCAATCACCACGGGGGACTTTGTTAACATCCCTGGGGTGGAACTTGTCTCCTGGTGACTGGCAAGTTGAGCAGATGGCAGCCTCTTAACGCTGGTGCGGATGACACATACAGCACTGTTGATGATACGATGGTACAGCTCATATAGTGTCAGAAACAGCATATACTACAGCCCTGATCCATGACTAAAGCCAGTTAGTAACTCGTAATAATAAGATAACTACAGAGGGGGCCTTGTAAGCACCTAAACATGTGACAAGCGACTGGTCATTCCAAGTAGTCAGCGGAAATAATATCGCTCACAGCGTGACTTCTATGTTGGGGAGTTGAGGTAAGAAGAGCTAAGTGGCAGGTGCGGCAGCGTATAGTTGGGAGTGTTTATGGCACTATGAGCCTCCAACCACGTCTGTCCTTGGTAAGATATTCATAGACTGGCCCCCCCACTTGGGTATACTGTATACTAGATGTTAAAGGTGAACTTGCACTCTAGGTTTTATTGCTGAAGAATACAGGCAATGGTCAAGTAGTTGTTATATATGGTAACATTTGCATACACAAGTTCGAGAATAAAATGTGTGTTATTGTCAAGGTAATCAAGATAATATTTAGAAACAACTCTACCACGACCCTCACCACCACCTTGTCCTCTCCTGGGTGTTTCCAACATCCTTTGATGAAATCCTCATCTTTCAAGACAACAAGCCGCTCGTCACCTTGTGTCCATAAGAAAGTCCGCCATAATTGTTACGTATTTATAACAATCGTGTGCGGAGGAACAATCAAGAAATTTTAAATAAGGTATTCTCGCCAAAAACTTCTCGAACGCTATAAGCCCCATATTCTGCTCATTCTCACATCCATCGTGCCCAGGTGTTTGAGGGTTTTTTTGACAGCGTACGTACCGGTACTTCAAAAAGATAAGGTAAAGAACGGTGGACGTTTTCTTCTTTAAAATTTCGTTGAATTGTGAATGAAACTTCTTGTTGCTCGGTACGTCGCGAAGAAACGTTTGAAAACCCAATTTTTGGTCTGTTTCAAAATACTGATAATTTCGTGAGTATATCCAAGTGAAGGTTAATAGAAACACAGACCCCAGACAGGAACCAGGAGGGGTGGTTGGAGCTGTACCCTCCTGTTCATGCTGTGAGGCTCCTTTTTTATAGGTGACTTAGGTTTGGATATTAAGGTGAATAACCGTCAGGTGTCATTATACGCACCTTGAGGTAACAAAAACCAAATGATGTAATACCGCAATTGAGGACCACACTGTTACCTGGTACAGGTAGACCACAGGTTTACCTGGTACTTATAGGTAGACCACAGGTTTACATGGTACTTACAGGTAGACCACACTGTTACCTAGTACTTACAGATGGACCACAGGGTTACCTGGTACTTACAGATGGACCACACTGTTACCTGGTACTTACAGGTGGACCACAGGGTTACCTGGTACTTACAGATGGACCACACTGTTACATAGTACTTACAGACGGACCACCCTGTTACCTGGTACTTACAGGTAGACCACACTGTTACCTGGTACTTACAGATGGACCACAGGGTTACCTGGTACTTACAGGTGGACCACACTGTTACCTGGTACTTACAGATGGACCACACTGTTACCTGGACCACACTGTTACCCGGTACTTAAGCCCAGTCCACACGATCGAGCAGTGCCCGGCGGGCTTTGCCCGTTTACCGGGCAACGCCTGTGTGTTGTTGTACACACCCGGGTGGTTGGCGGCAGTCATAGTCTGGCGCTGGTAGCTAGTAGGTGGTTGGCAGTGGCGGGTGCGGTACGATCACCATTGTGTGTCGCAGGAATAATCGCCGGACAGTTAAAGCGAAGAGCATAGCGTTGTGCACTCTAATAATTGCTGCTATGTGCAAAAAGAGGAACCAAATGCAGAAAAGGGAATGGTGCAAAGAGTGGTTAGGTCGAAGAAAAGTATTGGGAAGTCATGACACGATTTTACGTGAACTACAAGATGGACAAGATGGACATGAGAAAGACTTCACCAATTACATGAGAATGGACCCAACACCTTTTACAAACTTCTAGCGAAAGTGGAACCATATATAAAAAAACAGGATACCAATATGAGGGAGAGTATATCTGCAGAGGCTCGTCTAGAGGCAACGCTCATATATCTTTCAACTGGGTGCACCTACACGTCACTTCAGTATAGAACGAGGATATCAAAACAAAGTTTGTCTGGCATAATACCTGCAACTTGTCAAGCCATGTATGAAGTACTCAAGGAAGATTACTTGCAGGAGAGATTTGTAATACATAAAAATTCATTGAATAATGTTAGAATTATGATATGCATAGACAGGAAGCTATGGGACTAGAGTGAGGAGAGCGGCAGGAACGAAGAACACACACGAATGTCCTCATTACATAATTCATAAACAATCTCCCGTTTATTGTCACGCCAATAATGTACATTGCATAAGCTTATTTGGTTATACACTGGACATCTGGACCGAGAGGGAAACATATACGTATCACATTTGCAGTACTTAAAGTCGTCCCCTCCATAACCGGCAGCAAACCACCAGGCAGGCTGACCATAATTTCGCTCAACGACGGGCACGGGCACTCCCCTGGTTTGCCCGCCAATTTTGCCAGATAACGGGCACTTAACGCGTGCCCGCCGGGCACTGCTAGACCTTGTGGACAGATGGACCACACTGTTACCTGGTACTTACAGGTGGACCAAACTGTTACCTGGTACTTACAGGTGGACTCACTGTAACCTGGTACTTACAGGTGGACCACACTGTTATCTGGTACTTACAGATGGACCACACTGTTACCTGGTGCTTACAGGTGGACCACACTGTTACCTGGTACTTACAGGTGGACCACACTGTTACCTGGACCACACTGTTACCTGGTACTTACAGGTGGACCACACTGTTACCTGGTACTTACAAGTGGACCACACTGTTACCTGGACCGCACTGTTACCTGGTACTTACAGGTGGACCACACTGTTACCTGGTACTTACAGGTGGACCACAATATTACCTGGAACACACTGTTACCTGGTACTTACAAGTGGACCACACTGTTACCTGGACCGCACTGTTACCTGGTACTTACAGATGGATCACACTGTTACCCGGTACTTACAGATGGACCACAATGTTACCTGGACCACACTGTTACCTGGTACTTACAGGTGGATCAAACTGTTACCTGGTACTTACAGGTGGACCACACTGTTACCTGGTACTTACAGATGGACCACACTGTTACCTGGTACTTACAGGTGGACCACACTGTTACCTGGTACTTACAGATGGACCACACTGTTACCTGGACCACACTGTTACCCGGTACTTACAGGTGGACCATGCTGTTACCTGGTACTTACAAATGGACCACACTGTTACCTGGTAGTTACAGGTGGACCACACTGTTACCTGGTACTTACAGGTGGACCACACTGCTACCTGGACCACATTGTTACCTGGTACCTACAGGTGGACCACACTGTTACCTGGTACTTACAGATGGACCACACTGTTACCTGGACCACACTGTTACCTGGTACTTAAACGTGGACCATACTGTTACCTGGTACTTACAGATGGACCACACTGTTACCTGGTACTTACAGATGGACCACACTGTTACCTGGACCACACTGTTACCTGGTACTTAAACGTGGACCACACTGTTACCTGGTACTTACAGGTGGACCACACTGTTACCTGGTACTTACAGATGGGCCACACTGTTAACTGGTACTTACAAGTGGACCACACTGTTACCTGGTACTTACAGGTGGACCACACTGTTACCTGGTACTTACAGGTGGACCACACTGTTACCTGGTACTTACAGATGAACCACACTGTTACCTGGTACTTACAGGTGGACCACACTGTTACCTGGTACTTACAGGTGGACCACACTTACCTGGACCAAACTGTTACCTGGACCACACTGTTACCGGGTACTTACAGGTGGACCACACTGTTACTGGTACTTACAGGTGGACCACACTGTTACCTGGTACTTACAGGTGGACCACACTGCGACCTGGTACTTACAGGTGGACCACACTGTTACTTGGTACTTACAGGTGGACCACACTGTTATCTGGTATGTAATGAGACAAAATCTCACATGAAGAGGTAAGCTAGGAGGTTATAGTAGTAGAGTATTATAGTGGGAGGAAATGGTAGCGTGTCTCGAGGGTGTGATGTCAACACTGTATATTAACACAGGCACAGTACAAGTGTAGTATATAAAACACCAATGCTTGTTACAGCTTTATTTTACTAGTTCAATAGGGGGGATTAATAGGGGGGGTTCGTACACAATTTATGATAGACTATGGTATTCTCGTATAACCTAACCTCACAATTAGAATGGGCACTTCACTAAGTCGATCGTTGGGGAGGTTCGGGATCACTGCACTTCCACAGACTACACAGCCAGCACTTACTGTTACACGTGGAGTTGACAGCACTTTGTCGATGGACCCCCGCTGAGACTTCGTTACACTTAGTGGTGGGCTTTCTCTCCAGCGGGACTGGGGACGTCGTAGCTGGCTCTCCCTGGTTACAAGACAACTCCCTCTCTGCGTATCCCCGAGGGAGGACCAGGACGTCCTATATATTGGGATGCGAGCCGTCAGGTTCAGCTGGCCGGGGGGGGGGGGGGGGGGCGGCGAAGGGTCTCCTTACATTTGACCTCGCCAATGTGAGGTCAGGTCTGGACTTTTCAGAACTATCTGGGAAAGTCATCAGGTGGGGCCGTGTGTATATTGGGAGAGCAACCGTGAGAGTTCCCCTACACTTGACCTCCCTAATGTCGGGTCAGACTGGAGTTTCTGAGATGTAAGGAGAAGTCATCAGGTGGGGCCGTGTGACACGAGAGGTCCTGGTTGATTTGTGGCCCCTTGAGTTGGGCTCCGAGGGTTACATTTGACCTGGCTAATGTGAGGTCAGGTCCGGCCTTTGTTCAGAGAGTAGGTTATTGTATCTTGGAAGAGAGTCGGCTGGTGCCTTCTTACATGTCTGTTGTGGTGACATGTTACATGGGAGGGGAGCTAGTTGATTTGTAACCCCCGGTCCACCGTGAGAGCCACCCTACACTTTTGACCTGGCTAATGTCGGGTCAAGTCTGGCTTTCCTCGCGATGTAAGCTGTGGTCTGACAACCCCTCACTACAGGTACTTACCGGTGGACCACACTGTTACCTGGTACTTACAGGTGGACCACACTGTTTCCTGGTACTTACAGATGGACCTCACTGTTACCTGGTACTTACAGGTGGACCACACTGTTACTTGGTACTTACAGGTGGACCACACTGCTACCTGGTACTTACCGGTGGACCACACTGTTACCTGGTACTTACAGGTGGACCACACTTACCTGGACCACACTGTTACCTGGTACTTACAGGTGGACGACACTGTTACCTGGTACCTACAGATGGACCACAGGGTTACCTGGTACTTACAGATGGACCACACTGTTACCTGGTACTTACAGATGGACCACAGGGTTACCTGGTACTTACAGATGGACCACACTGTTACCTGGTACTTACAGATGGACCACACTGTTACCTGGTACTTACAGGTGGACGACACTGTTACCTGGTACGTACAGATGGACCACAGGGTTACCTGGTACTTATAGATGGACCACACTGTTACCTGGTACTTACAGATGGACCACACTGTTACCTGGTACTTACAGGTGGACCACACTGTTACCTGGTACTTACAGATGGACCACACTGTTACCTGGTACTTACAGATGGACCACAGGGTTACCTGGTACTTACAGGTGGACCACACTGCTACCTGGTACTTACAGGTGGACCACACTGTTACCTAGTACTTACAGATGGACCACAGAGTTACCTGGTACTTACAGATGGACCACACTGTTACCTGGTACTTACAGGTGGACTCACTGTTACCTGGTACTTACAGATGGACCACACTGTTACCTGGTACTTACAGATGGACCACACTGTTACCTGGTACATACAGGTGGACCACACTGTTACCTGGTACTTACAGATGGACCACACTGTTACCTGGTACTTACAGATGGACCACAGGGTTACCTGGTACTTACAGGTGGACTCACTGTTACCTGGTACTTACAGATGGACCACACTGTTACCTGGTACTTACAGGTGGACCACACTGTTACCTGGTACTTACAGATGGACCACACTGCGACCTGGTACTTACAGATGGACCACAGAGTTACCTGGTACTTACAGATGGACTCACTGTTACCTGGTACTTACAGATGGACCACACTGTTACCTGGTACTTACAGATGGACCACAGAGTTACCTGGTACTTACAGATGGACTCACTGTTACCTGGTACTTACAGGTGGACCACACTGTTACCTGGTACTTACAGATGGACCACACTGTTACCAGGACCACACTGTTACCTGGTACTTACAGGTGGACCACACTGTTACCTGGTACTTACAGATGGACCACAGGGTTACCTGGTACTTACAGGTGGACCACACTGTTACCTGGTACTTACAGATGGACCACAGGGTTACCTGGTACTTACAGATGGACCACACTGTTACCTGGTACTTACAGGTGGACCACACTGTTACCTGGTACTTACAGATGGACCACAGGGTTACCTGGTACTTACAGATGGACCACACTGTTACCTGGTACTTACAGGTGGACCACACTGTTACCTAATACTTACAGATGGACCACAGGGTTACCTGGTACTTACAGATGGACCACACTGTTACCTGGTACTTACAGATGGACCACACTGTTACCTGGTACTTACAGATGGACCACAGAGTTACATGGTACTTACAGATGGACCACACTGTTACCTGGTACTTACAGATGGACCACACTGTTACCTGGTACTTACAGGTGGACCACACTGTTACCTGGTACTTACAGATGGACCACACTGTTACCTGGTACTTACAGGTGGACCACAGAGTTACCTGGTACTTACAGGTGGACCACACTGTTACCTGGTACTTACAGATGGACCACAGAGTTACCTGGTACTTACAGGTGGACCACAATGCTTCCTGGTACTTACAGATGGACCACACTGTTACCTGGTACTTACAGGTGGACCACACTGTTACCTGGTACTTACAGATGGACCACACTGTTACCAGAACCACACTGTTACCTGGTACTTACAGGTGGACCACACTGTTACCTGGTACTTACAGATGGACCACAGGGTTACCTGGCACTTACAGATGGACCACACTGTTACCTGGTACTTACAGGTGGACCACACTGTTACCTGGCACTTACAAATGGACCACAGGGTTACCTGGTACTTACAGATGGACTACACTGTTACCTGGTACTTACAGGTGGACCACACTGTTACCTGGTACTTACAGGTGGACCACACTGTTACCTGGTACTTACAGATGGACCACACTGTTACCAGGACCACACTGTTACCTGGTACTTACAGGTGGACCACACTGTTACCTGGTACTTACAGATGGACCACAGGGTTACCTGGCATTTACAGATGGACCACACTGTTACCTGGTACTTACAGGTGGACCACACTGTTACCTGGCACTTACAAATGGACCACAGGGTTACCTGGTACTTACAGATGGACAACACTGTTACCTGGTACTTACAGGTGGACCACACTGTTACCTGGTACTTACAGATGGACCACAGGGTTACCTGGTACTTACAGATGGACCACACTGTTACCTGGTACTTACAGATGGACCACACTGTTACCTGGTACTTACAGATGGACCACACTGTTACCTGGTACTTACAGATGGACCACACTGTTACCTGGTAGTTACAGGTGGACCACACTGTTACCTGGTACTTACAGGTGGACCACACTGCTACCTGGAACACATTGTTACCTGGTACCTACAGGTGGACCACACTGTGACCTGGTACCTACAGGTGGACCATACTGTTACCTGGTACTTACAGATGGACCACACTGTTACCTGGCACTTACAGGTGGACCATACTGTTACCTGGTACTTACAGATGGACCACACTGTTACCTGGTACTTACCGGTGGACCACACTGTTACCTGGTACTTACAGATGGACCACACTGTTACCTAGTACTTACAGATGGACCACACTGTTACCTGGTACTTACCGGTGGACCACACTGTTACCTGGTACTTACAGATGGACCACACTGTTACCTGGTAGTTACAGGTGGACCACACTGTTACCTGGTACTTACAGGTGGACCACACTGCTACCTGGAACACATTGTTACCTGGTACTTACAGGTGGACCACACTGTTACCTGGTACTTACAGATAGACCACAGGGTTACCTGGTACTTACAGATGGACCACACTGTTACAATGCTACGGTTACATTTATCACGGCGTGCGTCTTAGCGGTGTTCTGTGAGAATAATGGCTTACCATACAGAGAGTTCTTTGCAGCACGAGCTAACTTTAACCACAGACACCGCAATGTATTACTCCTTCTTCAGTCGCCATCATTCTTGTTTATAAACATCTCGGCACTACAGAGTTAGGGTGAGTGTGAGTTAGGGTGAGTGTGAGTTAGGGTGAGTGTGAGTAATGGTGAGTGTGAGCTAGGGTGAGCGTGAGTTAGGGTGAGTTAGGGTGAGTGTGAGTTAGGGTGAGTGTGAGTTAGGGTGAGCGTGATTTAGTGTGAGTGTGAAATTAGGGTGAGCGTCATTTAGTGTGATTTAGGGTGAGTGTGAGTTTGGGTGAGTTAGGGTGAGTGTGAGTTAGGGTGAGCGTGATTTAGTGTGCGTTAGGGTGAGTGTGAGTTAGGGTGAGTGTGAGTTAGGGTGAGTGTGAGTTAGGGTGAGTGAAAGTTAAGGTGAGTTAGGGTGAGCGTGAGTTAGGGTGAGCGTGAGTTTGGGTGAGTGTGATTTAGTGTGAGTTAGGGTGAGTTAGGGTGAGTGTGATTTAGTGTGAGTTAGGGTGAGTTAGGGTGAGTGTGAGTTAGGGTGAGTGTAAGTTAGGGTGTTAGGGTGAGCGTGAGTTAGGGTGAGTGTGAGTTTGGGTGAGCATGAGTTAGGGTGAGTGTGAGTTAGGGTGAGCCTGAGTTAGGTTGAGTGTGAGTTAGGGTGAGCGTGAGTTAGGGTGAGCGTGAGTTAGGGTGAGTGTGAGTTTGGGTGAGCGTGAGTTAGGGTGAGTGTGAGTTACGGTGTGAGTTAGGGTGAGTTAGGGTGAGTGTGATTTAGTGTGAGTGTGAGTTAGGGTGAGTGTGATTTAGTGTGAGTTAGAGTGAGTGTGAGTTACGGTGAGTTTGGGTGAGTGTGAGTTAGGGTGAGTGTAAGTTAGGGTGAGTTTGGGTGAGTGTGATTTAGTGTGCATTAGGGTGAGTGTGAGTTAGGGTGAGTGTGAGTTAGGGTGAGCTGAGTTAGGGTGAGTGTGAGTAAGGGTGAGTTAGGGTGAGCGTGACTCAGGGTGAGTGTGAGTTCGGGTGAGCGTGAGTTAGGGTGAGTGTGAGTTAGGGTGAGCGTGAGTTAGGGTGAGTGTGAGTTAGGGTGAGCATGAGTTACGGTGGGTGTGAGTTAGGGTGAGCGTGAGTTAGGGTGAGTGTGAGTTAGGGTGAGCGTGATTTAGTGTGAGTTAGGGTGAGTGTAAGTTAGGGTGAGTGTGAGTTAGGGTGAGTTTGAGTAATGGTGAGTGTGAGCTAGGGTGAGCGTGAGTTAGGGTGAGTGTGAGTTAGGGTGAGTTTGAGTAATGGTGAGTGTGAGCTAGGGTGAGCGTGAGTTAGGGTGAGTTTGAGTAATGGTGAGTGTGAGCTAGGGTGAGCGTGAGTTAGGGTGAGTTAGGGTGAGTGTGAGTTAGGTTGAGCGTGATTCAGTGTGAGTTAGGGTGAGTGTGAGTTAGGGTGAGCATGATTTAATGTGAGTTAGGGTGAGATGTAAGTTAGGGTGAGTGTGAGTTAGGGTGAGCGTGATTTAGTGTGAGTGTGAGTTAGGATGAGTGTGAGTAATGGTGAGTGTGAGTTAGGGTGAGCGTGAGTTAGGGTGAGTGTGAGTTAGGGGGAGTGTGAGTTAGGGTGAGTGTGAGGTAGGGGGAGAGTGAGTTAGGGTGAGTGTGAGTTAGGGGGAGCGTGAGTTAGGGTGAGTGTGAGTTACGGTGAGCGTGATTTAGTGTGAGTTAGGGTGAGTGTGAGTTAGGGTGAGTGTAAGTTAGGGTGAGTGTAAGTTAGGGTGAGTTAGGGTGAGTGTGAGTTAGGGTGAGTTTGAGTTAGGGTGAGTGTGAGTTAGGGTGAGTGTGAGTAATGGTGAGTGTGAGTTAGGGTGAGCGTGAGTTAGGGTGAGTGTGAGTTAGGGTGAGTGTGAGAGTAAGGGTGAGTGTGAGTTAGGGTGAGTGTGAGTTAGGGGGAGTGTGAGTTAGGGTGAGTGTGAGTTAGGGGGAGTGTGAGTTAGGGTGAGTGTGAGTTAGGGGGAGCGTGAGTTAGGGTGAGTGTGAGTTAGGGTGAGCGTGATTTAGTGTGAGTTAGGGTGAGTGTAAGTTAGGGTGAGTATAAGTTAGGGTGAGTTAGGGTGAGTGTGAGTTAGGGTGAGTTTGAGTTAGGGTGAGTGTGAGTTAGGGTGAGTGTGAGTAATGGTGAGTGTGAGTTAGGGTGAGCGTGAGTTAGGGTGAGTGTGAGAGTAAGGGTGAGTGTGAGTTAGGGTGAGTGTGAGTTAGGGTGAGTGTGAGTTAGGGTGAGTGTGAGAGTAAGGGTGAGTGTGAGAGTAAGGGTGAGTGTGAGAGTAAGGGTGTGTGTGTGAGTAAGGGTGTGTAATGAATGATTATTATCAGACATTAGCTTACAGCCCAGAGTTACAGCACACTCATTTATGTTCTGACCTCACTAGGAGAAAGGTCACGGCAGGGTTAGCTCCCGAGGGATAATTATCAGATATGGCCAATGCTATGTGTGGTCTTGGGTGTGCGAGTTTGTTGACCAAACTGGAGTGGTCCAAGGAAGAATTGGCTAGGGCCAAGGAAGAAATTGAGAGGGCCACGTTGGAGAACCTGAAATTAAAGGAAGAGCTGGCGAGGTTAAACGGGGAGGCGGGACAGGGAAAGCCAGTGTCTGACGAAAACTCAAGCAAGTGGAAGGTTGTGAGGAGTGGGAAGACGAAGCTGGTGGTGAAGAAATACACCAAGGATGTGACAACAACGACAACAACAGCTAAGTGTACCAACTCGTTCAGTCCCTTGATAGACGAATTGGACGTTAGTACAGTCAGGGACAGGGATGACAAGGAAGGTATAAAAACTTTAATTGTTGGTGACTCACAGGTAAGGTACATGGACAGGGCCTTTTGTGGTAAAAACAAAAATAGGATGAGGGTGTGTTTGCCAGGAGCTGGGGTGGGGGATATAATTGACAGGATGGACAATATCTTGTCTGGTAATGGGAACAAACCCATTATCTGCCTCAGTGCAGGAGGCAATGATATTGGCCGGTGTAGGAGCGAGGAGCTTCTTGATAAGTTCAAGGCAGCTATAGATCGTATTAGGTCTAAGGGGGGGATCCCTATCATATGCCGTGTCCTGCCTAAGAGGAGAGTTGGCAGTGAATGGTTGTCAAGGGCGGTTGGTGTCAAAGACAGTTTTGACAGATATTGCAAGTCAATATCTGTCCCATTCATTGACAACTGGGACAACTTCTACGACAGAAGGGACCTTTATGCTAGGGATGGGGTGCACCTGTCTCGGGATGGGGTGGCAACCCTGGCTGGGACTCTAGAGGGGGCAGTTCAAAGAATATCGAAGTCTTTAAACTGCTAGGGGAACATATGGGCATGGGGGTGGGGGAAACTGCAGTGGGAGCGGGTAAACAAAGTAAAAGATTACAGGGAAAAAGCGTTAGGAATGATGACAAAACTAAATTAAACAGGGAGTTTAAAACTAAACGCGGTAAAGGGAGGACTCAGAACACGACTAACTTAAATGTCTACTAGGCGAACAGTAGAAGTATGAGAAACAAAATGGATGATATTAGGGCCTTGGTATGTACCGAAAAAATCGATATAATAGCATTCACTGAAACATTTGATCAACCTAGACTCACGTGAGTTGCCGGTCGAATACCAAATTGCGGGTTACAAATTGTTCCATACCAATAGGCAGACCAGGAAAGGAGGAGGAGTAGCAATCTATGTTAGCTATAATCTGAAGTGTGAAATATATAAGGAAATAAAAACTGAGCGGAAAACAGAAACAATTTGGATAGAATTAGGCGATGGTAGGGAAAAATTAATCACAGGAGTAATATATAGACCTCCCAATCTTGATAGAGTCAATGAGCGACTTATCTGGGATGAAATGCGCATGGCTCCCATACACAACAAAGTCTGTATAGTAGGCGACTTTAACCTTGGCCAAATAGATTGGATTGACCTTACGGGTAACTCAGAATCAGAGGATTTTCTCGAGACGATCCAGGATTGTTTCCTAAGTCAACATATAATCTAACCCACACTGAGTAATAATATACTCGATTTAGTTCTGTCGAACAGAGAAAACCTCATTAGCAATGTCGAGGTAGGGAACGAACTTACAAACAGCGATCACAAAGAAATTAGATTCCAGTTAGATTTTCAGGGCAGGCGTAAGGAAAATTCCACTGAAGTACCAGATTTCAGAAGGGCAAACTTTGACAGTATAAAGAGACAGCTGTGAGAGGGGGTGTCGCGCTTCGCCGTGAACCTGACAGATGACTCCGACCTAATAAAGAGATCTGAGATTGCCGAGTTCCACGACAATTTAAATAATGAGTTACTTAATGCACAAAGGCAGAACATACCATACAAAAAACTCAGATCAGACAACAATGACCCTAAATGGATAAATAATTATTTAAAGAACATCATTGGCCAAAGGAAGGCTATAGGTAGAAGGATAAAGCGTGGCGAAATTTACCTCCAGGATTATTATAAGATATTGGCGAGTAGGGTTAAAACCGAGATAAGGAAAGCCAAGAGGAATAATGAGGTAAGGATAGCAAGGGAGGCGAGGACAAACCCCAAAGGATTCTTCCAAATGTATCAAACTAAAACACAAGAAAAGATTGGACCAATACGGTCAGATACCGGCGAGCTCACTGATAACGACGGAGAAATGAGCAATAATTTGAATAAATATTTTTCAACAGTTTACACCACTGAAAATTTAAACATGATACCCGAGGCACCAACTCTATTCAGAGATAGTGAAGAAAACAAATTAAGCGAGATAGTAGTGACTAGTAACGATGTTAGTAAGCAAATAGACAAACTAAAGCCTAATAAGTCACCTGGTCCCGATGAGATATTTGCCAGAGTATTAAAGGAATGTAAGGAAGAGCTTAGTATGCCCTTAGCAAAGTTGTTTAACATGTCCCTAAAAGCAGGTGTAGTACCAGAATCCTGGAGGATAGCGAATGTAATACCGATTTTCAAGAAGGGGGATAGATCACTATCCTCTAACTACCGCCCAATCAGTCTAACATCAATAGTAGGCAAATTACTGGAAGCAATCATTTCAAAGTCTATGCGAAATCACCTGGAGAAGCACAGATTGATCAATGATTCCCAGCATGGCTTCACAAGCGGACGTTCTTGTCTAACTAATCTATTAACATTCTTTTCATCAGTTTTCGAATTGGTGGACGAGGAGCACAATTATGATGTGGTATATCTTGACTTAAGCAAAGCCTTCGACAGAGTCCCCCACGAAAGACTAATTAGAAAGGTAGAAGCACATGGCATCAAAGGTAACATCCTTAAATGGATTAGGGTGTGGTTACAGGACAGGAAACAGCGAGTGAGCATTAACCGCATTAAGTCCCATTGGAGCAACGTCACAAGTGGAGTTCCCCAAGGCTCAGTACTTGGACCATTATTATTTATTATATACATAAACGACATAGATATTGGCATAGACAGCAACATAAGTAAATTTGCTGATGACACTAAAATAGGACGTGTTATTAAATCTGACGAGGACTCCGCAAAACTACAGGAAGATCTAAACAAATTTTTCGAATGGTCTGAAAAATGGCAGATGAAATTCAACATGGACAATTGTAAAGTACTCAGTATAGGAGATGTAAACAGGGAAACCAGATACCAGATGAATAACGAATCCGACTGCGAGAGAGATTTAGGAGTAATGATAAGTAGGAACCTTAAGCCAAGTAAACAATGTGTTTTTGCTCGTAACAAGGCTAATAAAGTACTTGGGTTCATACAAAGGAGTGTTAGTTACAAGACTAGCGAGGTCATCCTAAAACTCTATCTTGCCCTTGTGAGACCACACCTGGATTACGCAGTTCAGTTCTGGTCACCGTATTACAAGACGGATATAGAATCCTTGGAAAGAATTCAGAGGAGAATGACAAGACTAATCCCGGGCATTAGGAACCTTGAGTATAGAGACAGGTTAAAGCATCTTAATTTGCACTCCCTCGAGAGACGTAGAGCGAGGGGCGACCTGATAGAGGTGTATAAGTGGAAGTCAGGGCTAAACAAAGGGGACATAACAAAGGTACTCAAACTATCCAACCAGGAGCGAACTCGTAACAATGATTTTTAAATTAGACAAATTTAGATTTAGGCGTGAAATAGGTAAACACTGGTTTGGAAACAGAGTAGTGGATGAATGGAACAAGTTACCAAATATCATCATTAACTCGAATACACTGAATAGCTTCAAACATAGGTTGGATGCTTATATGAGCAATAGGGGTTGGGTGTAAATGGGACTGCCCAGTATGGGCCATGGCAGAAGGGACCTTTATGCTAGGGATGGGGTGCACCTGTCTAGGGATGGAGTAGCAACCCTGGCTGGGGCTCTAGAGGGGGCAGTTCAAAAGATATCGAAGTCTTTAAACTGCTAAGAGAACATAGGGGCACGGGGGTGGAGGAGACTGCAGTGGGAGCGGGTAAACAAGGCGAAAGATTACAGGGAAATAGTGTTAGGAATGATGACATAACTAAATTAGACAGGGAGTTTAAAACTAAACGCGGTAAGGGAAGGACTCAGAACACGACTAACTTAAATGTATATTACGCGAACAGTAGAAGTATGAGAAACAAAATGGATGATATTAGGGCCTTGGTATGTACCGAAGAAATCGATATAATTGCATTCACTGAAACATGGATCAACCTAGACACACGTGAATTACCAGTCGAATACCAAATTGCGGGTTACAAACTGTTCCATACCGATAGGCAGACCAGGAAAGGAGGCGGAGTAGCAATCTATGTTAGGGATAACCTGAAGTGTGAAATAAATAAGGAAATAAAAACTGAGAGGAATACAGAAACAATTTGGATAGAATTAAGCGACGGTCGGGAAAAATTAATCACAGGAGTAATATATAGACCCCCCAATCTTGACAGAGTCAATGAGCGACTTATCTGGGATGAAATGCGCAGGGCTTCCATACACAACAAAGTCTGTATAGTAGGCGACTTTAACCTTGGCCAAATAGATTGGACCGACCTTACGGGAAACTCAGAATCAGAGGATTTTCTCGAGACGATCCAGGACTGTTTCCTAAGTCAACATATAACCGAACCCACACGGGGTAATAATATATTGGATTTAGTTTTGTCAAACAGAGAAAACCTCATTAGCAATGTCGAGGTAGGGAACGAACTTGCAAACAGCGATCACAAAGAAATTCGATTCCAGTTAGATTTTCAGGGCAGACGTAAGGAAAATTCCACTAAAGTACCAGATTTCAGAAGGGCAAACTTTGACAGTTTAAAGAGGCAACTGAGAGAGGGGGTGTCGCGCTTGGCCGTGAACCTGACAGATGACACCGACCTGATAACGAGATCTGAGATTGCCGAGTTCCACGACAATTTAAATAGTGAGTTACTTAATGCACAAAGGCAGAACATACCATACAAAAAACTCAGATCAAACAACAATGACCCTAAATGGATAAATAATTATTTAAAGAACATCATTGGCCAAAGGAAGGCTATAGGTAGAAGGATAAATCGTGGCGAAATTCACCTCCGGGACTATTATAGGGTATTGGCGAGTAGGGTTAAAACCGAGATAAGGAAAGCAAAGAGGAATAATGAGGTAAGGATAGCAAGGGAGGCAAAGACAAACCCCAAAGGATTCTACCAAATGTACCAAACTAAATCACGAGAAAAGATTGGACCAATACGGTCAGACTCCGGCGAGCTCACTGATAACGACGGAGAAATGAGCAATAATTTGAATAAATATTTTTCAACAATTTTCACCAGCGAAAATTTAAACATGATACCCGAGGCACCGACTCTATTCAGAGATAGTGAAGAAAACAAATTAAGTGAGATAGTAGTGACTAGTAACGATGTTAGTAAGCAAATAGACAAACTAAAGCCTAATAAGTCACCTGGTCCCGATGAGGTATTTGCCAGAGTATTAAAGGAATGTAAGGAAGAGCTTAGTATGCCCTTAGCAAAGTTGTTTAACATGTCCTTAAAAACAGGTGTAGTACCAGAATCCTGGAGGATAGCGAATGTAATACCGATCGTCAAGAAGGGGGATAGATCACTATCCTCTAACTACCGCCCAATCAGTCTAACATCAATAGTAGGCAAATTACTGGAAGCAATCATTTCAAACTCTATTCGAAATCACCTGGAGAAGCACAGATTGATCAATGATTCCCAGCATGGCTTCACAAGCGGACGTTCTTGCCTAACTAATCTATTGACATTCTTTTCATCAGTTTTCGAATCAGTGGACGAGGGGCACAATTATGATGTGGTATATCTCGACTTTAGCAAAGCCTTCGACAGAGTACCCCACGAAAGACTAATTAGAAAGGTAGAAGCTCATGGCATCAAAGGTGACATCCTTAAATGGATTAGGGCGTGGTTACAGGACAGGAAACAGCGAGTGAGCATTAACGGCACTAAGTCCCATTGGAGCAACGTCACAAGTGGAGTTCCCCAAGGCTCAGTACTTGGACCATTATTGTTTATTATATACATAAACGACATAGATATCGGCATAGACAGCAACATAAGTAAATTTGCTGATGATACTAAAATAGGACGTGTTATCAAATCTGACGAGGACTCGGCAAAACTACAGGAGGATCTAAACAAATTTTTCGAATGGTCTGAAAAATGGCAGATGAAATTCAACATTGACAAATGTAAAGTACTCAGTATAGGAAATGTAAACAGGGAAACCAGATACCAGATGAACAACGATGCCATAGAGAAATCCGACTGCGAGAGAGATTTAGGAGTAATGATAAGTAGGAACCTTAAGCCAAGTAAACAATGTGTTTTTGCTCGAAACAAGGCTAATAAAGTACTTGGGTTCATACAAAGGAGTGTTAGTTACAAGACTAGCGAGGTCATCCTAAAACTGTATCTTGCTCTTGTGAGACCACACCTGGATTACACAGTCCAGTTCTGGTCACCGTATTACAGAATGGATATAGAATCCTTGGAAAGAATTCAGAGGAGAATGACAAGACTAATCCCGGGTATCAGGAACCTTGAGTATAGAGACAGGTTAAAGCATCTTAATTTGCACTCCCTTGAGAGACGTAGAGCGAGGGGCGACCTGATAGAGGTGTATAAATGGAAGGCAGGGCTAAACAAAGGGGACATTACAAAGGTACTCAAATTATCCAACCAGGAGCGAACTCGTAACAATGGTTTTAAATTGGACAAATTTAGATTTAGGCGTGAAATAGGTAAACACTGGTTTGGAAACAGAGTAGTGGATGAATGGAACAAGTTACCAAATATCATCATTAACTCGAATACGCTGAATTGCTTCAAACATAGGTTGGATGCTCATATGAGCAATAGGGGTTGGGTGTAAACGGGACTGCCCAGTATGGGCCAATAGGCCCGCTGCAGTTTCCTCCATTCTTATGTTCTTATGTTCTTAATAGGCCAGCTGCAGTTTCCTCCATTCTTATGTTCTTATGAGTGGGAACAGACCTCGTGGTACCACCACATACCAGGAAGACACACCTTGGGTCGGGGCCCAAGGGACCTGACCTCGTCCGCTAATTACTTGAATTAGCGGGGGACTTGACCTACAACCTCACCTAAGCAAGACATACCTGGGCATGACCACACCTGGACACAGCCGTCCAGATCTAACCAGTTTAGTGTTAATTGGCGGAGGTCAAACGCCAGCTGTCCCGACCTTACGGGAAACTCAGAATCAGAGGATTTTCTCGAGACGATCCAGGACTGTTTCCTAAGTCAACATATAACCGAACCCACACGGGGTAATAATATATTGGATTTAGTTTTGTCAAACAGAGAAAACCTCATTAGCAATGTCGAGGTAGGGAACGAACTTGCAAACAGCGATCACAAAGAAATTCGATTCCAGTTAGATTTTCAGGGCAGACGTAAGGAAAATTCCACTAAAGTACCAGATTTCAGAAGGGCAAACTTTGACAGTTTAAAGAGGCAGCTAAGAGAGGGGGTGTCGCGCTTGGCCGTGAACCTGACAGATGACACCGACCTGATAACGAGATCTGAGATTGCCGAGTTCCACGACAATTTAAATAGTGAGTTACTTAATGCACAAAGGCAGAACATACCATACAAAAAACTCAGATCAAACAACAATGACCCTAAATGGATAAATAATTATTTAAAGAACATCATTGGCCAAAGGAAGGCTATAGGTAGAAGGATAAATCGTGGCGAAATTCACCTCCGGGACTATTATAGGGTATTGGCGAGTAGGGTTAAAACCGAGATAAGGAAAGCAAAGAGGAATAATGAGGTAAGGATAGCAAGGGAGGCAAAGACAAACCCCAAAGGATTCTACCAAATGTACCAAACTAAAACACGAGAAAAGATTGGACCAATACGGTCAGACTCCGGCGAGCTCACTGATAACGACGGAGAAATGAGCAATAATTTGAATAAATATTTTTCAACAGTTTTCACCAGCGAAAATTTAAACATGATACCCGAGGCACCGACTCTATTCAGAGATAGTGAAGAAAACAAATTAAGTGAGATAGTAGTGACTAGTAACGATGTTAGTAAGCAAATAGACAAACTAAAGCCTAATAAGTCACCTGGTCCCGATGAGATGTTTGCCAGAGTATTAAAGGAATGTAAGGAAGAGCTTAGTATGCCCTTAGCAAAGTTGTTTAACATGTCCTTAAAAACAGGTGTAGTACCAGAATCCTGGAGGATAGCGAATGTAATACCGATCTTCAAGAAGGGGGATAGATCACTATCCTCTAACTACCGCCCAATCAGTCTAACATCAATAGTAGGCAAATTACTGGAAGCAATCATTTCAAACTCTATTCGAAATCACCTGGAGAAGCACAGATTGATCAATGATTCCCAGCATGGCTTCACAAGCGGACGTTCTTGCCTAACTAATCTATTAACATTCTTTTCATCAGTTTTCGAATCAGTGGACGAGGGGCACAATTATGATGTGGTATATCTCGACTTTAGCAAAGCCTTCGACAGAGTACCCCACGAAAGACTAATTAGAAAGGTAGAAGCTCATGGCATCAAAGGTGACATCCTTAAATGGATTAGGGCGTGGTTACAGGACAGGAAACAGCGAGTGAGCATTAACGGCACTAAGTCCCATTGGAGCAACGTCACAAGTGGAGTTCCCCAAGGCTCAGTACTTGGACCATTATTGTTTATTATATACATAAACGACATAGATATCGGCATAGACAGCAACATAAGTAAATTTGCTGATGATACTAAAATAGGACGTGTTATCAAATCTGACGAGGACTCGGCAAAACTACAGGAGGATCTAAACAAATTTTTCGAATGGTCTGAAAAATGGCAGATGAAATTCAACATTGACAAATGTAAAGTACTCAGTATAGGGAATGTAAACAGGGAAACCAGATACCAGATGAACAACGATGCCATAGAGAAATCCGACTGCGAGAGAGATTTAGGAGTAATGATAAGTAGGAACCTTAAGCCAAGTAAACAATGTGTTTTTGCTCGTAACAAGGCTAATAAAGTACTTGGGTTCATACAAAGGAGTGTTAGTTACAAGACTAGCGAGGTCATCCTAAAACTGTATCTTGCTCTTGTGAGACCACACCTGGATTACGCAGTCCAGTTCTGGTCACCGTATTACAGAATGGATATAGAATCCTTGGAAAGAATCCAGAGGAGAATGACAAGACTAATCCCGGGTATCAGGAACCTTGAGTATAGAGACAGGTTAAAGCATCTTAATTTGCACTCCCTTGAGAGACGTAGAGCGAGGGGCGACCTGATAGAGGTGTATAAATGGAAGGCAGGGCTAAACAAAGGGGACATTACAAAGGTACTCAAATTATCCAACCAGGAGCGAACTCGTAACAATGGTTTTAAATTGGACAAATTTAGATTTAGGCGTGAAATAGGTAAACACTGGTTTGGAAACAGAGTAGTGGATGAATGGAACAAGTTACCAAATATCATCATTAACTCGAATACGCTGAATTGCTTCAAACATAGGTTGGATGCTCATATGAGCAATAGGGGTTGGGTGTAAACGGGACTGCCCAGTATGGGCCAATAGGCCCGCTGCAGTTTCCTCCATTCTTATGTTCTTATGTTCTTATATAAAGGCCCTGCAGTCCCACCCACAGGGGTTCTCTTCATTGTCATTCTGTCAGTCTGGTTACTGTCATCTCTTTCCCGTCCGGGTCGTCATTCTGTTCACTTAAGCAGATAAACACGCTCGTCCCCTCCCCAGGTCGGGAGGGAGACCCTGGCATCACCAAGTAAGCAGATTCTCCCATAGGAGGCAGCCCAGCGAGCACCCACTGGGCCTACGTTAGGTTACACGTGAGTCTTTGTCAGAACGATTCCTAGGGTGAGTTACCTACTGTGGGGAGTGTATTCCTTCCATATTTGTGTCCGAGTCAGTGGCGAGTAACGTAAAAATGATGTGCTAGGAACTCCTATATAATATTGATATTGATGTGTCCATGCCAATGAGTGAATTAATAAATAGTTGTATCGAAGTGGTGTTTGAGAAGTTGTCCCTTAAGAACGTACTACGTGATACTTAATATATGTGTATTGACATATGAGATAAGATAAGTATATTGGCGCAGTGTAAATAACTAACCGGCCACGCCACCAAGCTTTACCTTTCTTTACATTCCTTCTACTATAAATATTCTACCTATATGTAATATCCTCTTCTGGTGAGTTCTGTCTTACAATAGGTGAGTGTGTGAGTAAGGGTGAGTGTGTGAGTAAGGATGAGTGTGTGAGTAATGGTGAGTGTGTGAGTAAGGGTGAGTGTGTGAGTTAGGGTGAGTTTGTGAGTTAGAGTGAGTGTGAGTAAGGGTGAGTTAGGGTGAGTGTGAGTTAGGGTTAGTGTAAGGGCGAGTGTGAGTTAGTGTGAGTAAAGGTGAGCCTGACTTAGGGTGAGTGTGGTACCACTGACGCAGCCGAGTGAGATATCAGGTAATCTCACGGCGTGTCACCTTTGTTGCAGTCGTAGATTGGTTGATAGTTGATTATCCTCACAGCTGTCCTGGGTTGTACTTGTAATTATCTTAGCTTGTAAGTTGAACGAGACACACAGGTGATGTTCTCTTCACTCGTTGTTCCTTGGTTTAATGTAAACACACTTGGTGATTTTCTAGTTATATTGGGTAGTTATGTCTGTACAATTATTTGGTATTGACAGACTAATGAGCATTAGCTATTAGCTTGTAATTAACTGATATATTTAGAGAGAGGTACAGCCTGGAGAGTTGGTCTCACAACACGACTTTAGGGCATTGTGTCAGGCTGTGAACTGGTGAGAACTGGGCTGAACTCTCTTGAGTCTGGTGACTGGTTGTTGGAGAGTAACCACACTTCAACACGGCCATTAACTAAACAGCCTACCCACACACTGAAGGTTGAGTCTGTAGTTTTATGGGCTGTCCACCCTAGGAGGTGTGACAGAACAAGTGCTTATGTAGCTGTGTGCTCAATAGTCTGGGTGATAGAATGTATATAATGAATATATGTCATTGGCTCATATTTATATAATATTAATGTGACAGAGGCTAATACAGTTAGGGTGAGTGTGAGTTAGTGTGAGTAAGGTTGAGTGTGAATAAGGGTGAGTGTGTGAGTAAGGGTGAGTGTGTGAGTAAGGGGAGTGTGAGTAAGGGTGAGTGAGTTATAGGGGACCGCTGTCTCCTTGACTAGATGGCTTTATTCCTTCTACGGATTACCATTTTGGTGGAAACGTTATTTTCTCTATTGCTTAAGTGACTTTTTCTCTCCTCTGGTCCTCACGAGCTGGTGAGGGGGTCGTGGGGGTGGGAGCATAATAGATGACAACAATGAGAACAATATAATGGTCTCGGGTACACACAGGTTTTATAAATGGAAGATCACCATGACTGGCCAGATCCTCCTCCCTCCTGTGTCCTCTGCCACACTGCATGCTGGCTGGTGAGAAGTGAAAAAGAAAGAGGGTGAGGGGAGATGGCCAGACGTCCCTCAATTCTCAGCTGTTCATCAAAAACTGGTAGCGATCCTTAGAACGTTCTAACAGTGAAGCTTAGGAGATTTCGTTTGCTAGTGACAATTAACGTAATGCAGACATTTTGTATCTTGGCTTTGTAATTATGAACATAACCCGGCTGTGGTGGCCCTGCGAGCACTCATCCACCTGCTGTCCGTGCAGCAGGTGGGGTATGTATTGTGGTGTGTGGTAAGTGTTGTGTGGTGTATGGTAAGTGTTGTGTGGTAAGTGTTGTGTGGTGTGTGGTAAGTGTTGTGTGGTGTGTTGTGGGGTGCAAGTTGCGTGGTGTGGAGTGCGTATATTGTGGGTGTGTTAAGTTAGTTCTGTATAATTTCCACTCACCCTCTAGCAATTTTTTCCATCTATCCGACTTCTACACGCCCTGTAACCTAACATAACCTAACCTAATCACCAAACTGTTCATCTCGCTCCAAATCGCTTACCTTTCAATGAACCTGTGAGGATTTTTTTAATACGTTTTTTAAATCTTACAATACTGACCTGGAGAATCATCTAGACTCCATGTTGTGAAAGAGAAAACGTTCATCTGGTGGTCGGGTGAAGACTTGTCATCGTGAGTGATATCTTTTGCAGGTATACTCGTGGACGCTTGGAATTCCGCCTTGTGATGATGACGACTACAGCTTTCTAGATGGTCAGTACCGATTAGTGCCTTATCACCTGTTACCTGGTGAGTGACACCCTTACTTACTCTGGTGGTTAAGGTGTTCGTTCGTTCTGGCACCACCACCACGCTGCGACGACAGCCAGAACCTCCAACTGGCTGCGTCACGGTGAATGGAAGTGCAATCAGTGAAAGAGTTGTAAGTAACATACGACAGGTCGCAGTTGTTGGTATGTTTTTATGCTTTCATCTCTCGCTCTCGCTTTTTCTCTTTCCTTCTCTCTTTCTCCATCTCAATAAATCCGAGTCATAGCTGTGCCTCTCTCGTTACACCCTTGACACAGTCCATCACTTGATCCCTCACTCTTACTCAACAAGGAAAACTTTAACCGAGGCCCCTCCTTCCCTCCCTCCCTCTATCCCTCAGTAAAGATCTCTCTCTCCCTCCCCACTCCCAACACAAATCTCTTTTCCTCTTTCCCTCGCAGCCAAAGATCTCTTCACCTTCCTCCCTCAATAACCAAGGGTCACTGGGTGATTTGAGGGGGAATATCTTGGGAATTAATGACCATTATGTTACTCTAAAATTGGGGGACATTTACCTAATAACGAACACTATAATATATTTTGTTTTCGAACTGCCCATACACGATCATGTAGAATAATAATTGTAGATTATTATAACACTCATTAATGAAACCTTTTATAGAAAACCTAATCTAACCTTACCTAACGTGATCTAACCTAACTTAACCTCCCCTGCCATTACCTAACCTACTACATGCATATTTTTGCTATGCGACGCCTGAAACGAACCAGGGCAAATGTGGCCCTATACAAATTAATTTCCACTGAGGTGCAGTAATAAAAATAAAGTTATACCTATTTCGTAAAAACATCAGTTGTGATTATCCTTATTTAGCGTAATTACAGAATATATTTACACAAAACTGTTCGACGTCAAATGTGTTACAAACTATAATGTAAATAATTTGACCGATGACTTTTACACTGTCGCCACTTTATGTTTTGTCATGTTCCCTAAGATGACGCCCATCATAAAATCACGTGAGGCTTGACGTCCTGTGCCAGGGATCCATCATCATTATTATTATTATTATTATTATTATTATTACTATTATTATTATTATTATTATTATTATTATTATTGTTGTTGTTGTTGTTACTATTGTTGTAACAACTTTTACCATTTTCTATACTGTCGTTACGGAGGAGTAAGTCTTGCAAAAAACACAATTTCCTTGAACAGTGCTCCATAATTCACTACGATCCCTCCATGTTTAACCTCGTATTCAGATCTAAACACAACACAGGCGAGAGGGACCACCTGACTGACCCAGGAGTTAATGAACGATACCTGGGTTATCCTGACGCCCACTTGAGATAACACAAGACGTGACTGACTGCTGTCATGGTGGCGTGACGGGTTTCCAACTCGCCAGGCTAATACCATCTTATTAATTTTAGGCTTATTTCACCTGATGATTAAAAACATCGTAACTGTCTAACGCTACCTAGGGGGGGGGGGGGGATTAGGTTATCGTGTACACACTAGGACACACTACCAGTATCGTGTACACACCAGGACACACTTCCTTCTTAACCCGTAATTTATCTTCACCATTGCAGTTCATGACCATGTAGAGCCCCCAGCTTGTTACATAAAAGCACAGCAACTTTGGTAACTCCACACACTGCATCCACTTGGTCCTATAATCTACATTCAGTCTTATATTTTCTCCTTCCAAACCAAATCATTTATTGTCTCATTTGTTTCCTTAATTCTTGACGTCCTTCTTTCTACTGTTACGCTGAACTTAGCGGACAAGATCATTCTAACTGACCAATATCTCTAGTTCAGTGATTCTTAACCTTTTTACTACCATGTCCCCTCTAGGAATTGGTCCTTCCCTCCACGCTCCCCTGGCATCTATGAATAAAATTCCCTCCCAGATTTTAAATTTAAATGAAAACTATTGTGTTTTTAGTCTTTTTATTGAGTATAAATTAGTGAGATACTTGACACTGCTTCTTAATTCCTAGATCTTGAATGCGTGGTTGAATGCCAGACCGTGCACAACGTAAATCCCCTTCAACGTTCAGCCTGTTTCTGTACTTGGTCTTGACAGCAACGAGCGTGGAAAATGCAGCTTCACAAAGATACGTGGATCCGAACATAGTTAGAATCCGAAGAGCCTGATGTGAGATCAGAGGGTAAACAGGAAGGTACTTGACCCAGAACGTCTCAAGATCCAGTTCTTTGAAGTCTTCCTTAACTGTGGAGTTGAACTTCAACTCAAGAAACTCCTCTTGCACTTCATCCGAAACATCAGCTACTTCACATTGAAATGGGTTCCTGATGAATTTCCAGGCTTCACGCTTCTCAACTATCTCTGGGAAGTATCTGATGAATTTTGTTTTCAAGTCAGTTGGATGAGTGATTATTTGTTTCTTTAACCCAGAATCAAGGTTACCGTGAATGAGAGCAGAATCCAAGTTACTAAAACTGGCTGTATTTCCCTGCTGAATTCGACACTACCAGAGGTCGAGTTTGGCCATGAAGGTTCGAGTGGTGTCGTGGTGCATGATGATGTTGATGTTTTTCCCTTGTAGTTTAAGGTTGAGAGCATTCAACGCTTCGAAGATGTCCACCAGGTAAGCTAGAGATAGCTGAAAGCCTTCAGACTGGAACTTGTCATGGAGATCTGCCTTCTGCTTCGAATCAAGAAATATTGCTACTTCTTCTCGTAGTTCATAAAGCCGTCCAAGCATGTTCCCCTTTGATAGCCATCGTACGTTCGTGTGAAAAAGCAAGGTTTCATGTTCAGATTCCATATCCTTACACAGCAGTTTGAAGAGACGACTGTTTAAGGCTCCAGTTTGATAAAGTTGACTACCTTGATAGCCACGTTCAGGACATCCCTCATTTCAGCAGGTAAAGTTCTGGATACTAAGTATTCACGATGAAGTATGCAGTGTGTACCTACACCAGACGGATTTTTTCTTTCACCATTGTAATGAATCCATACTGTAGACCAAGCATGGCTGGAGCTCCATCAGTGCACACCCCTACCAGCGAGTCCCACGAAATTTGGTTTTCCTGAAAGAAGTTTGATACATCATGAAAAATAGCTGCTGCTGTTGTACAACTTTCCATGGGGTGACAGAACAACATTTCCTCTTTTACACTGTTGCCTGACACGAGACGAGCATACATCAGTAGCTGAGAACACTGAACGATGTCAGTCGTTTCGTCACACTGGATGGCAAAAACAGGAGAATCTCTTACTTGGTCGAGAATTTGATCTTTGATGTCTTGAGACAATTCATCGATCCTTCCCTTGACTGTATCGTTTGATAGTGAAATTTGGGAAAGCTTGTTTGCACTATCTTTCCCCAGAACGAGTTCTGCTGCACGGAGTATGCTTGGTTTTATGAGAAACTCTCCGATGTTATGGCTCTTCTTGCTCTTTGCAATCAACATGGCGATCTCATAGGAAGCCTCAACAACCTTTGAAGTTTGTTGCCGAAATGCCCCACTGCCGTCTAACTTAACTTGCTTCAAGGAGTGTCTTTTTGTTTCAAAGAATGCCTTGGGCTTGTCAGCTAGAGCAGGATGTGTTGTCCTCAAGTGGCGTTCCAAGCGTGAGGGCCGCATTCCATCATTGCTCAGTCTTGTAACATATCACACACTGAGGGACCTCTGTGTCACCCTTTTGGAGAGACACGAATCCAAATCGAATATATTCGTCAAGATACTTCCGCTTCTTTGCACTCATTGCGAATTATTTGATGTGCAGTGGACAACACAAATCTGTGAACAAAACATAAGGCTCGTGTAAGGTAAGATAAACATCACCACGTGCTCATGAACACCACAACATAATGATAATCACAACCACATGATCAATAACAAACATATGATCGTAAAGTTCGTAAACACTACAAGTGACTACAATCATACATGATCATAAACACCACCATATTATTAACAAACATCACATGATCATAAACACCACATGATTATTAACAAACATCAATGATCACAACATGATCATAAGCACCACTACATGATCATAAACACCACCACATAATTATTAAGTAAATATCAACAAACACCACAACATTATAGTAAACACATCATGATCATAAACACATGATTATTAAGAAACAAATCAATATCATCATAAATACAACTTTACCATAACCACCTGTTACCACCACATGATTTTAAGCATCACCAACTTCTGATAAAATACAAACGGAATTCAATACTTGCGAATAACAAACAGAGCAACACATGCTTGTTCACAATTCACCAATAAACTTATGGCTGCTTACTATTTTTAGGTAAATATAACAACTGGGATAAAACATACCTCAACAGCCTTAACTGAATAAATGTGATAGAAGAGGAATTATTGCCACGGACGTGTGCAGAAGACTGGGAGAGAACGGGGCTCACCAGTCACCAACGAGCAGTATACAGGTCCAGGATAGGGAGAGGGAGGGGGGTCAATAAGTACAGAAAAGGGTAAGCCCTAAGTCAAAAAAGTTGCCTAAAGAAAACTAAAATTATAAGGCGATACTTTTGCATTTTTTCATAAACTTCTCAATATTAGCCCACGCTCTTGTGGATCTAACGTCTCTTATCATTGAGAGATATAAATCATTTTCATTCATTTTCACTCCATGTTTTCTTTGTCACACTCCGCTCAGCCAAATGAATCCATAATACTTAGTGAGGGAAACTAATGGAGTGCCACCCGTGTCCCAGGCTAAATTATGTTCCGGTGCAAGAAAACTACTTTGCATTTTACGTGGCTTTCTCTGACGTACAGTGAGATATACTGTAAAGGGCAGAATATTGTGTCTTGGTCTTCTTACACACACACACACACACACATTGTACACACCTGTGCCGTGAATACTGTGGAACCTAACCATTATTATTCACATTTTACTACATATTCCCACGGAGATATGAAGGCGATTGTTTTCAATATATCGTTAAGTATGAGATAACTTTGTGTACGTCGAATATAGGATCAGTAAACAGTGTAATGCTTCTACTAGCTTCAGCTCCAGTGAGTAAGAGGTTAGGCTGTGTTCTTAGTGTGGTCATCTATAATTCACGGGAAGGACTCTAATTTACGTTGCATTGAAGCCCTATAATTAAAGCTGCAGGGAATCCTCCAATTTAGGTTGACGGAATGCCTATTATTTAGGTTGGGAGGAGTGTACACCCTTTCACTGTGGCCAACTTTGCTTTACTTGAAAGATGTGACGAGAACTTGAACCAAAACACGAACGTATTGCTAGCCTCCCTCCTCCCCACTGTCTCCAAACCCTCTCGTCTGAACAATTTCCTCAATCGATGATGTACCGAAGGTAAACCAATCTTATCAACTCCTTGTTTTTGTGCCTGTCACCAATGAACTGGTTCAATCGTCACTCAACATTCTTCTTCTCCTCCTCTTGTCTCTTCTTCTCCTCCTGTTTCTCCTCCTGTTTCTTCTCCTCCTCCTCCCCCTCCTCTTCCTGTATCTCCTCGTCTTCCTTCCCTACTCTTCCCGTTTCTCTGCATTTATTCCTGGTGCCTCGTGTCAGGTGAGCGTATTCTGCCTCCCACTCGAAAGGTGTGTTATAATCCACGTGTGACCTGCAGTTTGTCAAGTGGCACGAGCATGTATAGGTTAGTCTTATCTTCTGTCAATTAGCAGCCTTGTCTTATGTAACGTGTAAGATAAGGTGTGTGTGTGTGTGTGTGTGTGTGTGTGTGTGTGTGTGTGTGTTACTCTTATCTCCTCGGAAAAGGAAAATCATACCTTTTGGGAGTCTATTTTAATGTTTATAATTATTTCACAATCTCATTTCCGTGCAGCTCACTTGACCGACAGTTTCAATGGTAATGAGAATAATAAGGTAGGACTGTCTTTCGTCTACTTGTGGTTCCTAAGTTCTTCAGGTGCACTTGGGTTGTGGGTGGCCCTCCCCTAGGACCAGGTGCTGAGGTGTCTGTGGGTTAACACATTCTGTGATTCTTCGCGTGTATTTTATAACCAATGAGAAGTTAACACGTTCATAAGGACATGACAGCACCTCTCTCTCTCTCTCTCTCTCTCTTTCTTTCTCACGTCACTTTTGCACAACTATTCGTCATGTTTAATCCCCCCCTGTAAATATGATTCTCATTAGACATTAACAGTTCCGAACTTTATCGCGCCTCAGCCAACTTAGTATATGTTAATCGATTTAGATGAAGAATGTAATAGTGAAAGTAACGTTCACATTCTTCAACAAAATCACATTATGTCGTGGCTGGGGTGGTGATGGCGGGAGTATGGTGTTGAGGTGTGTGAGTTGATAGTGCGTCATGCCACCACTATCAGTATTCCCATGACTGGCACAAGTTAGGAGATAAGAGTTGTGGTGATGTATACTGTAAATAACCCAGAGAGGCGAAGAATGTCGATATCTCACGTGTCCTAAATGTTGTTGTGACTACCGTGATCGCAGGTGAGTGTCATTACAGGTATTGTGGTTACCAGCTGGTGTATTCAGGAAGTGTTTTGGTGTTGTTAGTTTTATGTGCCGTGGTGGTGTTCTGGGTGTAGTTTACCCCTAATGTACCCAGCAAGTGTAGTGGTGGTGATCATATTAGTGTTCGTAGTGGTGATGGGCGTTGTGGTGTGCGTGTGTGTGTGTGTACTCAGTCTAAGGATGTAGTACGTCCACCCTCACACCCCATAACATACTGTCATTACAACTCAGCCGTTGTTGTATCCCTCTGTTCACCACTGGCTCCTAATATATAGGAAATACTAAACCTTGAAATTTTCAGTGTTTTGGTATTCTAGAAAGAGACAAACTCAGTTCACACACACTACTACTACTTTGCTGTCACTCGGAATCGAGTATGACGATCATCCAGCTATGATACAATGATATGAGTTATTAAGGATGTCACCTTCGTTGGTAAGCTCTGAGGTGACGAGAGAGGCCGATACGGAACCGGCAGGGTCGTTCACAGTTGTTGCACAAGTGGAGGGCTACATCTAGTGCGGGAGGGGCGGCGGCAGGGTCTTTCCGACGTTGGCGCTTGTCTGCCTCGGTATGCAGACGGGCTAACTCGAAAGTATTGACACCTCGTGTGGTGCTTCTCCAAGCATTACGGAGTGAAGTAATCGTGTCTCAGGTGAGGGGGTCGATTTAGCATTTTTTCAGGTTTGTCTTAAGACTATCCTTATACCTGTTCAGTTGCCCGCCAGCGCTACGTTTACTATTCGCTAGGTGACTGTAAAGTAGCTGCTTTGGTAGTCTACTGTCGTCTATACGGGTAACATGGCCAGTCCAACGTAGTTGTTCATGGATAATGGTAGCCTCGATGATCCTACAGTTGGTGTCAGCGAGAATATTGGCATTTGTTCTCTTGTCTTCCCAGCGAACTCGGAGGATGGAACGTAGACTACGTTGGTGAAAGTTTTCAAATGCCTTGAGGTGCCTCTTGTATGTGACCCATGTCTTGCTGCCATAAAGCAGGGTGGGGAGGACCACTGCACGATATACGTGTAACTTTGTTGATAATTTCAGCTCCCTACAGCTGAAGACACGGTTTTGGAGTCTGCCAAGGGCTTGAGATGCACTTCTGATCCGATGTTGAATCTCTTCATCGATGTCTGTGGTGGTGGACAGGTGGGAGCAGAGATACTGACAGTGGGCAACATTAGATAGGGTAGTACCGTTAAGCTGGATGGATGGTGGAGGTGTGGCTGAACAAGAGGCAGGTTGAAAGAGAATCTGAGTCTTAAGTACATCCACCTTAAGACCGAAGTGTGCATAAGCATCTGCGTAGATGTTCAGGAGCTCCTGTAGGTTGCGTTCGGTGGAAGCTGTGGATAACTTTGTTCTTGCCTGGAGTCGTCTTATGTTGAAAAGATCCTTCATCCGGTACTGCATGCCCACCCCGCCGGCACATACACACACCCACACACACACATTATGCACACACACATAAACAAGCACGCAATTCTTCACACACGCAAGTCCTCATAAATGCCGTCATCATCACTCGGGTCATCAGGTGGTGGTGCAACGTCACTCCATATCACTGAGGAGTGAAAAGGACCAGAGCCCGTAACGCATTCCACCAATGACGTTACAGTAATGACGTCACAGGAATGTCCGTCTCTGCTATTGACATTGCTCTTTATACATTGACGCTCAGAACATATCACAGATCTTATGTGACTTGTCTAAGGACATCAAAATAGATAAAATGAATATTATTTTCATTACGACAATATAATTTGATGCTGTAAGCGACAGTATGTATTGTTTAGTTTTTTCTAGAACTTAATTTATTAATGTTACATTGCAATAGGATGATAAGATACTGTCTGCATACTTTAACACGTAAGGATCGTCCTACACTACGTAGAACACTTTACTTGTTCTATACATGCTCGTTGCAGTTCTGTATTTCGCTACGAAGGTTGCGCCACTGTTCAGCGCTTTGTTGGTAGTGCAGACAACCTCGCGGCACGCTCTGCCTGTCTCAGACTCGCAGTCTGCCACCAACCATGAACGGGTGAAGAGTGTTGCGCCCCTCCCGCCACAATATTGGCCATTAAAGTTGATATTTTAACTGAGAGTTCAACTTATATACTTTGACTGTGACCTGATAACGTTGACGCGGTGATAACTATTGTAAACACACTTAAAATCCTTTGAAACCCGTGAATAACAGTTTAGAATTTTAAGAACTATTTCACCTTTCCAAACTGTCATGAAAATGTTGTTCAGCAAGTATGAGGACGACTATGGAAGAGTGAAGACCTCATCAGCCAACATGAGCAGCATGGTGAGTAATGACGGTCTCTTCCTCCTGATGGGGTTGGGTGAGGCATATGATCCACCCTATAACACCTTGCACCCATCTTACATGTGTATTTTTAATTTGGCTTATTTTCATATTCAATGCAATGTAAGGGGGATTTTTTTTCGTCAAAAGTACTAACTCGCGTATTGGAGGTTACTGTGCACTGTTAATGTCAAAAGATATTATTAAAAAGAAGACATATTACCTTCTAGCTGGAATTACAAAGTCTTTATGAGACGATAAAAGTGTTGAGTCACGAAGGAGATATGTTCGCTATATCATTACTTTGTTCAGTATTGCAACCAGTGAATGACGACTCCCGCATTACAGTGTTTCCTGTGACCAGCAGATTTCTGAGGCTCTATTGATCTTTCAGGGACGCCTTTTATACAGTATATATACTGTTTGTTGTAAGTCATCGGTTATTTTCCTATTTTCGTTTTCGCCAACGTCGAATGAACTCGGTCCCATAATAATGACTTACTCCCAACAAATCTTTTTTCCTGGTTCTTCGTCGACCTTGGCATCGGTGCGTATTCCTCATACACAAACACTTCGCCTGTTGAGACGAACGTTATTGTACAGTAGTTGTTTGTAAATTATACCTCATGTTACAGAGGTCGTTTCAAAGTGTCAGTACCAGCGATGTGAATGACACTTGCTGACACCTGGTGTTGAGGACCCAGCAGACAGCAGGGTCACTGACTAGTGTAACAGTTGATTAATAAGTAATCATTAATGAATAATTATAAGACACAAGTGAACATCATCATTACAGCAAGAAGTCGTACGAGGACCATAAACGAGAGGTTGACTGTCGCGACGCTGACTGGCAACACTGAACCGTTGTAGTTTATATTGATTTTTTATAATAGTCAATGGTTAAGAACGAGTGTACGTTGAGTGCCGTATAGTTCAGATCAATCAACTATTGTGTACTTTAGAAATGTAACATTTATAAAAGACTTGGTCAGCCATCTTCGTTAGTTACCGACTGTATACGACAACTTTGTAGTACTGTATACGTATAGGTCAAGATCATTACATATTGTAGGTGTTTTGTAGTATATTCCCTGCTGACTGTCGCAGAGAATTACATACATAACACAATTTAAGAAGAAATCCTAGCTACTATTATTATTGTTGTTATTATTATTATTATTATTATTATTATTACAAACAACATATAGTTTGTCCATATTTGTATATCACCCATCTTTGTTCCCTGATGTTTTGCCCTATGGAGAATACATGAACAACAAAGGTTAGAAGATGAACTCGGGTGGCGAGTCTGGTCATCATCACTCGTTTACTTACGTGAAGATAACTTGAGGTAGTTGTTTAAGATCTTAGTTCGTCCACATTTAAAGGGACATCGGTACAGTGTGGCACCACCATAAGATAAAAGACTTCAATGTAATCGAAAGTATTTTGCAACGGACAACAAAATATGTATCTACTTGGGCTGAAGAATTTGAGTTATGAAGAACATCAGAGAATACCTGGGTATATGATCGACGCCTTTAAGAGTGTGAAAGGAATATTTGATGAAGTAATGTGACCAACAATGACACCACAGAGCGGCAATATCAGAGGGACAAGAGAAGTCCACACTTCACCCATCGACAAAACAACTTCTCATTCCCCTAATGTTGACGTTGTAAAACAAAAGAAAAAAGACTAAAAAATCAGTGGGTAAATCGAGGTGTCACGCATAACTGCAGAACTGAAGTGTTTGTGTTTTAGAACCAATTTAAGATCTCAATATATATACTGCACAGGCGGGGAGTATTCGTCAAGGTCATACTTAAAGTAATTATATCTTCAAATAGGGTCAACCACACTATACTGTTCTCCATTATGGATGAGGTTTTTCCCGTGGCAGTACTCCGAGAACCTACACAGAGGTTCCCTTTAGTAACTACGTATGAGGTCTTCTGCCGCCTTCTCCACCTCACTACCATTTACCTGCATTACTAACATGAAAGTAATTAGGGTTATTTTAGTGTAAGCGTTGCTTTCCAGTAGGAGTAGACGAAACAAGAGCTGGGAGAGGCGGTCATAGTGGTAATTTTGGTAGTGAGGACCGGTTGCAGGTCTCTCAGGGCACGCAGTTCGAATTACAGTCACTGAATACTGGGGCTCTTTTCACTAGTCACCGTGACGACCAACCCCTGGGCTGGTGTCGGTGATGATGTCTTGGGTAACGACTATTCACACACACACACACACATACCAAACGTCGTTAAATAAATAAAACTATGTTATCACGACTCAAAATAGCAGTGCGTGTCTTGGGTTCAACAGTGACTCTTAAACTCTCACGTTTACTTTGTTTGAGCTTAGTCCACGTGTCGCCCACCTGATAAACATCTCGGGGAATAAAATTATAACATCACCAGACGTGACGAACAGGTACTTTTATCGCCGCTGGCTTCAACTACAGTGCTGGCGTTGCATTACCTGAACAAACATTAAATCCCTCAGCCTGCGACAGATTTACAGATTGCCCCGGAGGGGGCTAGTTTATTGGGCACCCCCTTACATCCTGTGCAAGGTGAAGCGCAGAAGCGTTTACAGCGCCCAACTGGGAAGCATGCGGAGTTCATGCTTGCCTTTATTACTATGTATTAAGGGCGTGGAAGCCTGAAGGGTCATGGGTTTTGTCAGCAAGTTGCATAAAGTGACAGAATGATGAGTGTGTGGGGGGAAATTCCCGGTACATTTCATCTGTTTATAGCAAAGCGCGGCAGGTCCCTAATAATGTCAAGTGCCAGGCCTGTTACTAGGAGGAGGGATATCTGGTCAGGGAGGGAAGAGGTGTTGGTAACGGCTGGGGACCTGTAGGAGGAGGTCATAGGGCAAGTGAGGATGTAGTGACGGAGGGTGTGAGAGTCGGGTTGGCCACAAAGTTTACAAACAGTGTGGCCAGGCTCAGGGTTGCCAATGTGCTCCCATAGGTACCTGTACCCTTGGCGCAGTCTCATGTATATAATCTGTTGAGATCGAGTCAGGGATTGATACTCTTTGTAGTGGCGGTTGGAGTCACCGGTTACAGCGTCATAGTGGCATAGTGTGACGCTGCCCCGTTGTTTCAGGTGTGTCCATTTTACATCGAATGCTTCTCGTTGTGTGGCGTGTATGCGAGATTTGAGATGATTCAGGGAGAGGGCGAGGGTGGCTTCAATATCTTCTTCTTGTGTCGCTTCTTTGGCAAGTCGATCAACAGTGTCACACAGGCAGTTATTTCTATATGTGACGGGATCCAAATAAACTTGACACGGATGTCATCAGTTTGTTCTAGCCTGGCGACGGCGGCTAGGGTGTGTTGGGCGGCACGGGAGGAGGGGGAGGGTAATTTGAGCCTTGCTAGCGCAGAAGTGCTGTCACTGATTATAAGGAGGTTCCGGCGTTCAGTGCGAGCATAGGTCGCCCCCTCATGAATGCCCGCGAGGATAGCTATGCTTTCAGTGTCAGTGGAGGAGTCCCAGTCGTGGACCCTGATTTTCTTGCGGGCCTGGCGCTCAGGAATCCACACAGCTGCCCCAGCGCAGCCCAGCGTGGTGACAGACCCATCACAGTAGACGAGGACAGGAAGGAGGGAGGTCGTAAGAGAAGAGGCAACATCATCAATCTGCTCAAGGCAGTTAAGTTTGAGCATATACCGCAGTTGGGTGGATTTACGACCAGGGAAGGTGTGGACGACAACATCAACACACGGGGAGGACGTACACCCCCCTCCCCCCCACGCGACCTGTGACCTCGCCAGATGTGGCGGCTGGGGGGGGGGGGGGGGGGCGGTACTTACAGACAATAGGCCCTGATTCTTCTGAGTGTATGGTTTTGTTATCACCGCTGGCTACATAATTTTTTTTTTTAGATTGCCCACGAGGGATCTAGTTTATTGGGCACCCCCTTCCCTTACATCCTGTGCAAGGTGAAGCGCAGAAGCGTTTACAGCTCCCATCTGGGAAGCATGCTAAGTTCATTCTTGCCTTTATGACTCGTGCATTAAGGGCGTAAAAGCCTGAAGGGTCATAGGTTTTGTCAGCAAGTTACATAAAGTGACAGAATGATGAGTGTGTGGGGGGAAATTTCCCGGTACATTTCATCTGTTTATGGCAAAGCGTGGCAAGTCCCTAATAATGTCAAGTGCCAGGCCTGTCACTAGGAGGAGGGATATCTGGTCAGAGAGGGAAGAGGTGTTGGTAACGGCTGGGGACCTGTAGGAGGTCATACGGAAAGTGAGGATGTAGTGAGAGAGGGTGTGAGAGTCGGGTTGGCCACAAAGTTTACAAACAGTGCGGTGAGGCTCAGGGTTGCCAATGTACGCCCATAGGCACCTGTACCCTAGGCGCCGTCTCGTGTACATAATCTGTTGAGATCGAGTCAGAGATTGATACTCTTTGTAGTGGCGGTTGGAGTCACCGGTTACAGCGTCATAGTGGCGTAGTGTGACGCTGCCCCGTTGTTTCAGGTGTGTCCAATTTTCGTCGAATGCCTCTCGTTGTGTGAGTTTATGCGAGATTTGAGATGATTCAGGGAGAGGGCGAGAGTGGCTTCAATATTTTCTTCTTGTGTCGCTTCTTTGGCAAGCCGCTGGCTTCAGCTACAGTGCTGGCGTGTGATGCCATTAAATCTTTCGACCTGTGACCTCGCCAGATGTAGAAGTGTTTACAGACAAGTCCTGGTTCTGCTGAGTGGACTGTCTTAGACTGGTGGCGGTGGCTGCCCGCCCCTCCATGAGACAGATCGCCCTCTCTAGTGATGCTGTGAAGACCAGCCTTCTGCTCGTACTGGTGAACACCGACTTACAATCCTGTCCGAGAATTTGTGTAGAGATAATTTACGCAGTACTGTTTTCTCTTGGAACACCATACTGATCTGCATTGACCCGCACTTGTAAGTACAGCCTAAGTGATGACATACCCCTCGGTACTGAAATATTGTTGACTAATTACGCCTACTCGTTTCTGCATAACCTGGAGTAATAAGACAATGCAGAATGAAGCGAAGCTAAGATTAATAGAGTTATGAACTTTGTGTTATGTCACTGTGTTTAATAAATTGTAATTAAGATAAACTTGTGTGAGACTAACTAATTATGTTTCAGATGAATCACCTTGTAATATTATGAATATCTCCTCTGCAGGTTTTGACCACATCAATAAATATTGAATGCATCAAAAGGTGGGTTTCAATCATTCCCTTCGACTTGCCCGTCACCTGAACGTCCTTAACCAAGGCTTTTACAGATACTGCTAGTGTCATGATGAGATAAGAACATAAGAAAATAAGGAGTCTGCAATAGGCCGGTTGGCCTGTGCATGGCAGCTCCTGTCGAGAGTTAATACCACTCTCTTATCATCCATGAATCTATCTAGCCTCCTTTTGAAACTTTCCAGCGTTCCAGCACTTACTACAAAGTTGCTAAGCTTGTTCCACCCATCCATCACCCTATGTGTGAACCAGTTCCTTCCTATCTCCCCCCTAAACCTAAACTTATCCAACTTAAATCCGTTGCTCCGAGTCCTATCCTGCTCGGATATTATAAGAACTTTATCTATATCCCCTTTATTGATTCCTTTCACCCACTTAAATACTTCTATCATATCTCCCCGCACTCTTCGTCTTTCTAGGGAATGCAAGTTTAGTTTCTTTATCCTATCTTGATATGGAAGGTTTCTAAGTCCCGGAATCATTTTTGTCATTCTTCGATGCACCGACTCCAGTGAATTGATATCCATTCTATAATAAGGACACCAGAACTGAACCGCATAATCGAGGTGGGGCCTGACTAGCGCAAGATATAGTTGCAATAAGACCTCTGCACTCTTATTACTTACACTTCTAGATAGTTCGGTGTGGTAGTGAAGGAAACACGACTTAGAGATGGAGCTTTATTAATGACGTTTCATCACAAGACGCTTCTTGTGACGAAACGTTATTAATAAAGCTCCATCTGTTAGTGGCGTTTCCTTCACTACCACACCACCATCTGTCCACTATGAACAATATTCAGACGAAAGTTCACCTGGCATCACCCCCCACCCTCACCACTCACTAACCTTCACTATTTCACTCACCCACTGAACAAAATTTACTAAAAAAAAGTGAAGTGCAGAAAATCACAATTGTCTAAGTTTCTTTAAAATATAATGCTTGAAATTAAGTTAGATTAAGTTAATTAATACAGGTGGAATCTTGCCCTACGACTGCCTTCACCTGATTCACTTCTCAATCACTCCTCCCATGAATAAAAATAAAATAAAAGTTAAATCGTGAGTGGAATGAATCAAATTGACATTCTGGTTGTACAAGATTACACTACCCAGGCATGGCCTTGGCAGTGACCCACAATTAGTAGGCTCCCTCCTAGAACAGCTGTGTAGGTTTGGACGGATCAGTGTAAAGCTACTGACACACGACACAGAGCACGACAACTAACGATGTTTTAGGTCTTGTCCGCGTGTGTACGAAATCCCTCAAAGAATTGAGGCTCAGAAATCGTTTTAAATATGAAACTTGTTATGCATTCGCTTCTTAATCTGAAGACAACCTTCTCGTGCAGTTATGTTGGTGGACGGAGAGAGGCAGACACCCACCACACACAAGAGTCACTATTGTATGGACGATGACTCACACGTCCCAGACCTTCACCCCTTGTCCCGCTACACCTCTCACCCTCAGGCTGTCCTCCAGATCATCCCCGTCACATGTTGCCTACACCGGGTCTACAGTATGTTCCTCTGGGGTAGCGTCCATAAGGGAGTCATTGTGTAGCGGAGGGAACACAGGCGCTGTTAATCACTCTTGCTGTAGCTGTTTTGGTAGTAAAGACCAAGTAAAACAAACGAAACTCAAAAGACGGGCTGTTAATACTTGTAACCTTATGTACACCAAAAAATGTCCACCTGAGTCCGATGTATTCACAAATAGTGATCAAATTGTTCGTCCATTGTGTCATATTGTCTCAACGAGAAAAGGGACAGATAGGTTTTTTGTGGGTATACAACACCGCCTGGCGTAAATCTTAGAACTACCAGCTAATGTAGACCTATAATAACTTGCTGAGGTGATGTGAAGTTATTGATTACGATGGTACTAAATGTGTTGACGACGAAAGGGCTAACATCTTAACCCATTAAGCCTCAAGAGGTTTTCAACGGATAGTTTGTTATAGTTTTCAGTAGATCTTTCTTTAATTTACTATAGTATGTTTACGTTTACAATGGTTAATAACAATCGGTAATGTGTTTTTCAGTTTACAATGGTTAATAACCGACATTACTTCGTAAGTTTAATCTTACTAAACTGGAAGAGAGCTGAGAGGAGTAATCTTAGCTCTAATGCACGAACAAAGTAGCTTATTCGGGCATTGATACGAATGACGTGAAGAAAATATCAAGGTTAGGCCTATTGTTAGATATAGGCCTACTATTACTATTGTTTAAGATTGTAATGGTTAGTCTTGCTCTTACGGTAAGTAGCCTACTTGAAGGAGAAAAAAATGTGAACTCTGAAAACTTAGTGGTCGAAATTCCCATGTTAGTTACGAAAGTCAAAATTTTACTTCCGTGCCCCCTAGCCCACTGCTTTACAGGTACACTGGTGGTGGTGGTAACGGGGGGTAGTAGTGGTAATAGACGTGTAAGTACGGTATTTGGTGCTACTACTAGTGGTGGAGGTGGTAGCGGGGGGGTAGTGGTGGAGGTGTTGATAGTGGCGGTGACGATGGTGGTAGTGATGGTGGAGATGTTGGTAGTGGTGGCTACTATGGTGGTAGTGGGGAAGGTGTTGGTAGTGGGGGCAACGATGGTGGTAGTGATGATAATGAGTATTACAGAGCGACGGGTTAACCTCAAGGATAGATAGTCTGATTTTGTGTGTAGTTGTGTACATATTTCTCGTAATTCAGTGTTGTAGACTCGTAAGCTCGCCACAGAACCATATAATAGTGAAAAAAAAAGAGACGAAAGGTTTATTCAGCTCTTCAAGTTTTCAAGACAATCGGCCAAAACATAATGAATGATTCTTAACTGGAGATTACGTGAAGATTAGCCCCGTTAGATTATTTCACGTGAAGATTAACACTAACGTAACTAACCCCTCCAATTAGAGTTAGGGAGTTTAATCATCATGTGAAATAACCTAACCTAATCCAATCGTCAACGTTGGATGGCGAAAATCGTGCAGGGGGATGACACCTTATAGATGACACAGTTTTCACACTTTGATGTTAACATGGGAAGGACCGCAGCTCACTGCCGCTGTATAAAGCTCCCGAGTCATTATTTCCAGAAGCTGCGGAAGACCATGGCTAAAGCTTACGTTTCCTGGTGTTCTGGTTGTTTGTTTTGGGTTCGAGAGAGAGGTACAGTAACCCTAACCTGACCTAACTACACGAACACTCGGCAGACAGTATCATAGCATCCTTTTTCCATTTAGTGTCTTTGTGTAACTTCCTTTAAAGTCCTTAGATACTATAACAGCAGCCCTTAACATGGATGTTGTCAGGTCAAAGCAAATCTAGAATTATACAAAGAAGAAGTAAAGCCTTCTGTCTTAGGCGATAGTATGATGTTATGTTGCGTGTTACAGTACTTCCCACTAACACCTAGGCCTTTAAGCTCGTATATAAGACCACACACTAGACATTATTAATTACAAATATTCACCCGAGCGGATGGAAACCCTGCCCGCGAACCGTTACCTTGGCAGGATAAATATCACACTAGTGACAACTGTAAATTAATGAAGTCGGTGATGGACACGGCCTCATGGTCATGTTTTTCTTTAATCCTCGGACAACCGTTACCATGGAAACATCTGGCCACTTTCGGCTCAATTTACCTCATAAACTTATCATGCGGCCCTTGTCACATATTGATCAAACCTGAGAATGTTTGATGAAAATCCACAAACCCGTTCTCGAGTTCTATTTGGGACACACACACACACACACACACACTGCCCCTCAGTAGCTGGTATGGTGATTCAAAATTAAGAGATATAGAGTATATATCTCTCCTGATGCCTGGTTGAGTAAGGTGTTGGACCCTGGCGTCGTGAGAGGTACCGGTACTGAGGATTACAGTAGATCAGCGGTCGTGTCCTCGTGGAGACAGCGTGGCAGAAGTGACGATTTACCGAAGACATCATCGCACCAGCCCATGCATACAACCACACATCCGGAAGCTGTTTAGCAACGTCAGGCTGCTGTAATTTAAGCAGACAACAAATGATCAACAAAGGTATTAGATACTGTGGCTGTGACCGCTGCCATCACTCTGTTTTGTGAGAGATGATGCAGACTCTAATGTCGTCTTGGGGTTGAGAGACCACAGGTGGCAAAATTAGCCTGTAAAGTTTTCATTATACTGGAGTGATGAGAAACGCCTGCTAAGGAAGGATATGGTGTTCCATGTGATATTATGACGTGGTTAGTGGCCATGAGACTGATGCAACCACATGGTAACACTGAGCCTGTTCATCCGCAAACTCGTAAATATATCTTCTTTCAAGCATCTGCAATTACAGTATTATCAGGATCTGTCGTATACTTTGTGCGTGCATGCGTCATTTTGCGGTGTTATACTCCCTTAACCTACACGAACTCCTGACATTCTCTTGACCTTTTGTTGTGCAATACTAACCACCCACGTGTGGTAGTCACTTAGACATTACTTTACGTGTTGGAATGTTTGTCTGTCTATCTATATATTTCTATGTCTGTCTGTGTAGCTACATCTGTCTTAAGTATCTGTATATCTTTGTGTGTCTATCTATATATCTTTGCCTGTTTGTCTGTCTTTCTATACATCTCCATCAGTCTGTCTGTCAGTGTCTGGTATAGTGTTGCCAACCCTTGACAACAACATTTCGACTTCTTGTGGTGGCAACATGACCGTGCTACTACACCGTGAAGGGGGATCGTTTACAATACGTTGCACTGTACGGACGGCCTCTCAATTGAAGTAAGATAAATGGAAAAACTCATTGAGGGGGGGGGGGACATTTGTTTACACGCTCAGGTTGAGAGTATTAATAACACGAGTGCCAGAGTCGAGTACTGTTGTCGTACTCCAGATCAATAAGAGACTCCGTGGCGGCCTCTCGAGATAAGAAATTTGTCCCATCACGATTCTTTAGTGTTAAGAGGGTCATCCAGGAATGATTTTTTTTAATCCTAAACTTAACGTCTACTGACCCTGGATCACCTGAAGATTAGGCACCCTAACTTCTATCGCCTTAAAGATTAACTAACCTAACATAACCCAACCGATCTAACTTCACCTAATCTAACTCAGCCCGAGGTAGCATACAGGTGTTTAATCATGTGAAATAAGCTGGGTATGTTTGTTGAATCAGCGATGAAGATCTATACTAAAGAACGTCAAGTGAACGTGTAGGAAGGAGGGTGTGACATTAGGTGCTGGGAGCCCTGAGCGAGTCTAGGCCTAACATGCCCATCAAACACTCAATTAAGGTCATAAGTATGCTTCCTCCCCTCCCCTCACCCCACCCCCACCCACTGAGTATCACAAGGGAAGGTGGGTCAAGTTCAGGAATGACTCGTCAGAGGTTCATGGGGGTGAGGGTGGGGTAGAGTTGGAGGTCACAAGGTTCTCTCCACACTGAGGCAGACGCAACCTTTGTTCCCGTGAACCTTGGCGCGCTGTGTGTGTGGTTGTCCCTTGAGTGGCGGCTCAACTTCACGTCAACTCGGCGGGGTGGTAGATACTCAGCAGCAGCCTGGTGTTGGTAGGGGAGGTGCTTTGTGTATGTGTCTGTCCGGTGATTACGTACAGGAGTGTTATAAGAGAGGGGTAGAGATACGCAGCGGGCTTATAATCTGCTCCTCAGTAACAACTAAAGAAAAACATCAGGGGGCTCACTGTTAGAGGACCAAGTGGGCGGCCTCGGGGTCCTCTAACACCCACACGGGGCCACCCCCACTCCTCAGCTCTCAGATGGCTAAATCCAGTTTATCACTAACTGAGGATGAGGAAGGTCATCTAGAAACGATACGATGAAGTCTGTACGTGATAAGGACGCCGTTTTAGCTACAATATTTGTCACCTTCATGGGGAATCAGTCACGTGTATTCCGATATCCTCAGTTACGGTGTAATATCACTAAGAATCTGATAATCTGGCCCTAGCTCAGACGAGCTCCTCTGGTATTCGGCTTAGCCTGGTGGGAGGAATGTTACCACGTACTTGAACCTTGACTTGGTGAACAGACTGTACATTCCCAACACCAATCCATAGACTTGACTATGCAGCAGTTTGGTTCAAATCTAGGCGTAAATTTGGCACGCAGCTGCTTCACGAGTCTACCTACGCTGGAAGCTCAACCATGTTTACGTTTTGTCCCTTCCTCCTTCCACTAGTTATGCTGATGATAGAACTAAAATGCTTACATATTTTTATCTGTAATTGCAATTTTCTTATAATAACATGAAATTAAGATATTCTGGAACCATACAATATTGTAACAACAGTTTCCAGAGCTCCTTTACACATATATTTATAACATATACTGTACGTGGAAACGGCAGGATCTGCATCTGAGACCAACAACTTCTGCTGTACTTAAAGGCCCGTCCACACGATCGAGCAGTGCCCTGCTGGCACACACTAAATGCCCGTTATCGGGCAAAATTAGCGGGCAAACCAGCGGATTGCCTGTGCCCGTCGTTGAGCGAAATCACGGTCTGCCTGCCTGGTGGTTTGCTGCTGGATATGGAGCGACTACTCTGCCAGACAAACGATAAAACCGGAAAACCGACATTCCTATAATATTGTCATTAACATTCAACATTGCACAAGCCTGCAATACAAGACATGTGTTATTATTGGAACCTCACGTGACTGTCAAAAACAGCTGATCACTACGCCACCTCTGACCTCGGGGGTCGGGGTCCTCAAGTCGGTGAGGTATGAACAGAGATACTGACAGAACGTAAGCTAGCACTTTGTAAAACCTGAGTTAAGTACTGCAAATGTGATACTTATATGTTCCCCGCTCGGTCCAGATGTCCAGTGTATAACCAAATAAGCTAATGCAATGTACATTATTGGCGTGACAATAAACGGGAGATTGTTTATGAATTATGTAATGAGGACATTCGAGTATGTTCTTCGTTCCTGCCGCTCTCCTCACTCTAGTCCCATAGCTTCCTGTCTATGCATATCATAATTCTAACATTATTCAATGAATTTTTATGTATTACAAATCTCTCCTGCAAGTAATCTTCCTTGAGTACTTCATACATGGCTTGACAAGTTGCAGGTATTATGCCAGACAAACTTTGTTTTGATATCCTCGTTCTATACTGAAGTGACGTGTAGGTGCACCCAGTTGAAAGATATATGAGCGTTGCCTCTAGACGAGCCTCTGCAGATATACTCTCCCTCATATTGGTATCCTGTTTTTTTATATATGGTTCCACTTTCGATAGAAGCTTGTCAAAGGTGTTGGGTCCATTCTCATGTAGTTGGTGAAGTCTTGCTCATGTCCATCTTGTCCATCTTGCAGTTCACGTAAAATCGTGGCATGACGTCCCAATACTTTTCTTCGACCTAACCACTCTTTGCACCATTCCCTTTTCTGCATTTGGTTCCTCTTTTTGCACATAGCAGCAATTATTATAGTGCACAACGCTATGCTCTTCGCTTTGACTGTCCGGCGATTATTCCTGCGACACACCATGGTGATCGTACCGCACCCGCCACTGGCAACCACCTACTAGCTACCGGCGCCAGACTATGACTGCCGCCAACCACCCCCGTGTGTACAACAACACACAGGCGTTGCCCGGTAAACGGGCAAAGCCCGCCTGGCACTGCTGGATCGTGTGGACGGGGCTTAAGAGTCTTACAGCACAAGATAGACAAGTGATGCCTGCGTCCCGTTAAGTGACGCGTCAGTACTACAGGAAGTATTTTAGTTTTTGTTACACTTAACACTCCAGTTTTTTATGGAAACGTTCGTCATAATGTGTACACAGAAACTGGAAATTAATGAGGAGAATTTAGGTCATTATGTCCCGAGTTCAATCCCCGGGCCAGGACAGATGTGGGTAGGGTCAAAGTCTAATTAGACTTTGGGTAAGGTGTTATCCAGTGAGACCCGACCAAACATTGTAGGTTTTATCCAGGTGCTGTGGTTTTCTCCTGCACTAACTGTCACTTATTAAAAGTTTCTAGTTAGTAGTTTAATTAAGATTTACTCAGAGCTTCCAAGGAATACTTAGTGAAATATGTAAGCAAGAAGTTAACTAGAAATTCCTCTCGTGAACATATTAGTGTGTTCCCAGTGAATTCAAGTATCAGAAAATTTATTTTTAGATATCAGATATAGGGAGGGTAGTAAACATGCATTAGTTAACTGTTTATAATTAATCTTAATACGAACATATACATCGACTGGATAGTCTGGGTCATGACAAAACGCGTCCTGTGCCAGATATAGTCAAATGCACAAGAATTTTTAAGTAATAATTAATAACAAAATAGACAGGAATAAGTGCACTGTGATGGTCCCGTATAATGGCGCTCGTAATAGTACGTAAGTCTCGTACCTTTATATTACGAATAGATGAGACGTAATGGTAAAAGTTCATTGGCAAGTCACATAATGGAGTACACTAGTATCACTAAGTATCCACGTAGCACATAAAGCTGAAACGGTCACTTAGTCGTAGACGGCAGAGGTAAAGTAGATCACTTAGACGTAAAGTAGCTGATACGAGGCAGTTCTACACACACACAGGCTGTTGGAGGAGGAAAGAGATCACAGAGTAAATGAGGGAGTGATGGGCGAGGTAGTAGTGTTGAGAAGCATTTTTGTTTTTGTTTTAAGATTTGTAGGAATGTTATCAACGTGGACCTTTAGCTAAAATGCTGGTCCGCCCTTCGAGAAGCAGGTGGACAGTACCTTATATGGGTTCGCATCTTGGGAAATTCGCAGGCTTGTGACGTGACTTCTTGGAAACGTGATTGTGATCGTCTGATAGCTGACGCCTTCTCTTCTCCAGCTGGCGTCCGTGTGTCGGCAACGTTTTTACTACCAACTTGTGATGAGACAACACTTTCCACAGTAAAGGTCATCACAAAGAAGACTGTAACCACCCGAATGACTAAGTAATCTTTTGACAAGTGTGGCAATAATAAATATATTAGAAGAGATGTCATTTCAACAAGCTTGGAGTGATAATATTACGTGACGAATTTTCACACAATGTACTTCACCTCCTGACACTGCTAACACAAACACACACACACACAAACAAATGTATGTTCACACACGTGTAAATACATACATATATATATATATATATATATATATATATATATATATATATATATATATATATATATATATATATTATATATATATATTATATATATATATTATATATATATTATATATATATATATATATATATATATCATATATATTATATATATATATTATATATATATATATTATATATATATATATATATATATATATATATATATATATATATATATATATATAAAACAGAGACATAAACAGGCACAGACGGACAAATACAGAGAGACAGGCACACACAAAAAGACAGATAGATGGTGCAGAGATAGGCAGACAGATAGAACTGAAAATTAGCTAGACAAACAGACATACAGACAGACAGACAAGTACGGTAGAAAGATAGGCAGACAAAAAAAAAAGAGGTGCAGATAGACAGATAACAGCGGATGTGCGGTATACCAGTGTCATGCCTTGGGTGGGGCGTAGCTGTTGCCAGACGCATGATAATTGTCTATGTGGTACTTACTGCTTGTTCAACTCTCTCTCCAAGGGCAAATCCAGAGCAGTCCTGGGGGACCCCCTCTTTTTATCAGAAAATTCCAGTACTTTTTCTTTAATGCAGTATTGTACTCAGGAATTTTTGTGCAGTAAAAAAATAATTACAATTGACCTCAGAATGTCTCCTAATAAGTGCACATGCCCCCCCCCCCCCAAAAAAAAAAAAAAACCAACAGCTGGGTGGGGTCGCTTTGCTCGCCATGTTCTCACCCACAACTTCTTGGGACTCCTCTTTTGATATTCCTGGATCCGCTACTGCTCTCTCACCATTCAATTTCTGTTTTTTACTTTCTCTCCCGTTGATAATATACTTTGTGATTAACACCCACCCACTGGTGTGTGTGTGTGTGTGAAGGGAGAGTAAAAGTTTCTGTATTATTTAAGACATCATTTACTATAACTGGATAACCAAACTATACCTAAATTAGGTTAGGTTAGGTTAGGTTTGGCTACGTTACGTTAATTTTACGTTAGGTAAAGTAAGGTTTCCTTACGTTACGTTTACTTTAGGTAAGGTTAGGCTAGGTTACGTTAGGTTTATGACGCCACCCATATAAAGTTTGTAGTATGATTTCCTGCATTAAACCCCTTAATACAGACCAGCTTGAATTTAAAAGACAAAATATCTATCTTTATTATGCTCTGACAAAAGATTAAAAAAAGTGTAAGCCAAAGTTAGTCAAAAAATATTTATTTTCTAAAATTTAAAGAATGAAGAAGTTTTATAAAGTTTTAGGGTCTATATCGCTGAAATTATCGCGACAGGGACAGACACACTGAAGCAGAATGGAAGCAGCCACATACACGATCATGGTAATACATTGAGACACGACCACAAGCAGAAATAATTGACCACTCGTGTACGGGATCCCATGGAGGTATAGTAAGGTCCCCGTAGTCAAGAGGTAAAAAAAAAAGAAGTTAAATCACAAGTATAGAAAAAAAATTGCAAAATGATGTAGATGGAACAAGTAAGTTACTTTATAATCTGGCAAAGAATTACGGGAAGGTAAAATCAGTTGCGTTATTTGTAATGCTGGATGTCGAGGGCAATAATTTCTTGGTTGAACTAAGGACATAGTGAAAAGATGGAAAATAATTTAAAGCAGCAGGAGTCGAAGATATCACATGGCTGAAGCGAATATTTAAGAGTGCTTGGAATTAAAAGAGGGCCACACTAGATTGGCAGAGACCAACTGTCTGCCCAATGTTTAAGAAAGGGGTTAGAACAGAATGTTGTAGCTACCGAGGAATCTCTCTGTTGTAACACGCAAGAAAAAAATAAATGAAAAGAAAATCGACACCACATTGAGCTCACAAGTTAAGGAAAGATTGGGAATTTGGTAGCATGACTTTAGACCTTATAGGAGCAGCACGTATCTAATAATTACTATTGCCATTATCCTGGAGAATAGTTGGGGAGGGATAAGAAGAAACTAATGTGCTTCATAGATGTGGAAAAAAGCTTAAGATGAAATCAATAGAAACAATCTTTGGGGCGCTTTGAGATAACATGAATATAATATAGAACTAAAGTTGATGAGAGTGATATAAAGCCTGCAGTATATCATCAGCGTGAAAATTGAGTAAAGAACAGAGAAATAGAAAGCGAGTGGTTTAAAGTGAAGACAGGGGTCAGGCAGGGTGGAATACTTTCACCCTTCAGTTTATCAGATATACCAGTGTACGCTGATGACTTTACAGTTATCACTGAGTGAGAGAGATCTACAACCTGCCGTGGAGAGATGGATCAGTGTACTTAATGAGAAGGCTTTGAGAATCGACAAAAAATCACAGAAATTATGAACGGAAGTAAAAATAAAGAAGGCAACATCTATATGGAAAGTAATAAACTGAATGAAGTAGTAAAATTTTAATACCTGTATCGAGAAGTAAACTTTAATGATGGAACTAAACAATAACTTAAACTCAACGACAGAAGTAGTAGCTGAATATAATGGTAAGGTGTGCAGTATATATCCTATCCTTAAAGCCACTAATGTGACTATATACAATAACATTTTAAAACCCATTCTAACATATGGGTCAGAAGCCTGATGGTCACTCACAGCTAAAACCACACGCCAATTACAAGCTGGTGAGAGGAGTTACTGGGGCTTATTAGAGGAGTGACCAGATTAGATAGACAAAAAAGAATAAGAAACCCAGAAAAATTATTAATGTAACACCAATTTTGAAAGCGACTGAAGGGAGAAATTTAAGATGGTATGGACACGTGTGCAGCTTATGGGAGGAGAGAGACTAGCTAAGACAGGGTTGAATTGGACTCCACAGGGACGAAGACCTGTCGGACGCCCGCGCAAGAGATGGATCGATGGGATGGCGTAAAGAGAACATTGGAGAGATGGAGGAGGCTGAGTGAGGCCGGCGACTGACAAACCGTAGACCTGCCTGTGTCGTCTGGTGAGAAAGTTATTGCGTTAGTATCCCCCCCATACAGAGTGACATCCATCCATCCATCCATCCATCATCAATCCAACTAGCTATACGTATTACATAGTTTTCATTTAATATCTCAAAGTAAAGAAATCATGAAGTTGGAACCTATATAGAGTGAAATATGTAACAGAAAGAACACAGCATGATATAGAGAGGAGCTGCGTACTAGCTAACAAATGTGTGAACATAAAGGGGTGGAGGGAAGGAGGGGTCGTCAGGCGCTCTTGGGTGCTCAACCTGGAGCTGTAGTTAGGTTAGGATTAGGTGGAAGGAGATGGGGATTGCAAAGAAGGGAATAGAAGAGAATGAAAGGTGTTAAGGGGAGGAGGAAGAAGGGGGGGAAGGGAGGGGGAGTGTGAGGTGTCATAATAAACATAATCAGTCACGCACCATGACGTGGGTGAGGTGCCTGACACTCGCTGGGTCTTGCTGGATATCGTCCACGGTGCTCCAGTGAAGCTTCAGTTCTCGCTAACCTAAGGTGTGACAGATTAACTTAATACCACAAAATGGTGTCCAAAATGGGTCAACTTCTAGGGAGAAATTCTAAGTTAGTATTTGTATCGTGTGTCTTCTCAGTTTTCTTCTTGCTTCACGTTTTCTTTCTCTCCTCTGTTATTGCTATTTAGTGGCGTAACGTTTAAACAGGTGTTCACAATGTTTTGCTCCTGTTTTAACCTTTTATTACAACCCAAACAAAAGAGATTCAGTGATGAGATTTTGTTTCCATTTTGTCACATCGATTATAAAATTACTGGTGTTGTTTAATAGACCTAAACATGTGCACCTTTAATGGCACGTAGCACATTCTAGCGATACTTCTGTCCACCAACATATCCCTGGTCACACAGTCAGTTATCCATGCACCAAGTGTTTCAGTGTCAGCAACTTGGGGTTTGGAGAACATAAGTCTCGATACAAGACGCCTAAGGAAGTCACACTGGGGGAACTCCACGTGAAGGCCAGGAGACTGACCCGCCACGTCCGATCCATCTACCGGGAAGTTCTTGTTGAGGAAGTTGTACAGTAACGATTGAGAGCTGTTCTTTTAACTGGGGATAACTTAATTTTCCAGCATGTCAAAATACATACAATATTTCCCGTAACCTTCTGCCCAGTAAAGAAAAATGGGCCTCTCATTTTCATCTAGTAATGTTGGATAAAGAAGGGGTGTCCTTGATGTACTGACGTCAGTAATTTCGGTGAACAGTTAGGTTAGGGTTAGTGTTCCTGATTGTGTTAGACTTATTTGCGTCCATGAATGTACGTAAAAGTGAATCATAATTCATTTATAACATTGTTTTCTCTGCCAAAATGCAGTACTTATTCTATATATTTCTTTAAATTATAATAAATAAATTGTAGATGTGGAACAAAAAAGGCTGTACTTTTTCTTGGGGAGGGATGAGGGGAGGGGGGGGGGGTCAGATTTCAATAATAGAAAACTGACCAGTAGTAGCGGGTCACTTCCATCGGGGTCAATACCCGACAACTGTGCCAGGAGGCGGTGTTTACAAACCATAGTCTTGGTTACAAACTCAAAACTCAGCATGACCTGGCTCGACCACTGAGGAGGTTGCCAGATATGATTAATATGATATACATTTGTAGGATTATGTAATGTAGTTGATACCATTACACACACACACACAGTACAATACTCCGCGGCCGTTAATACTCTTGGGGATATAAAATGACAATACATTAGTCATAGGTTAGGTGATTACTTTATATGTAATGTGTAAGTCATGTGATACTCGTGTGGCAACATTACTAGTGTATTTATGATCTCAGTGACGCACCTGAAGACCGTAGTTGTTAAAGCGCAGTTAATATCATAACGTCAAATTCCTTTGTGTTGACTGGGGTCACAAAAGTGTTGCATTAGACACTTGAATGTGGTTATTTTCTGGGCGTGTTAAGAATGAATTTGGCAGAGTAACACGTCATGATGATACAGACAGACCCAGGGGTAACCAGCCACGTCCTTACTTTCCTATTCCAACCACCCGGCTAAGTACTTACGCTGATGAGGTAAGAGCTGCTGTGTTCCCCTGGTCAAGTATAACTGTAATAATAATACAAAAATAATAATAATTAACGGTTTATTGAAAAAGTTCTGCAGCCCGAAGGCTGAAAATATACATTGGACATAAATGCCTTATTACATACATTGGTGGTTTAACAAAAGCCTTCATTAGAGAAAGGTAAAGGAACATACAGTGAACATTCAGATTAATGTAGGTGTTGAACAGCAAACACGTAGTGTAGCAACTCCCTCGCAGATGGTGTTAGGAGGAACTCACGTGGTGTAGTAGTTCCCTCAGATGGTGTTATGAGGGACCTGGCGTGGTGTAGTAATTCCCTCGCAGATGGTGTTATGAGGGGCCTCACGTGGTGTAGTAATTCCCTCACAGATGGTGTTATGAGGGACCTCACGTGGTGTAGTAATTCCCTCACAGATGGTGTTATGAGGGACCTCACGTAGTGTAGTAATTCCCTCACAGATGGTGTTATGAGGAGCATCACGTGGTGTAGTAATTCCCTCACAGATGGTGTTATGAGGGACACGTGGTGTAGTAATTCCCTCACATGGTGTTATGAGGGACATGTGGTGTAGTAATTCCCTCACAGATGGTGTTATATGAGTGAGGTTTGGTCTTAGGCCTTCCTATCGTAGACGGATTAACACATCGCTGGTTGTTGTTGAGTCTCACGGGCCGTTATCACTGGGTACCTGGGACCTCACTGTGTGAAGGTTAACTTGGGTACGACTGTTACTGTTGAGTTGTTCTCACTGACTTAAGCACTGTTCACCACTGTTCACCTCTGTTTAACACTGGTTCCGTTCCTTTCCTAAATGAAATTGTAACTTCTGGCGAGAACTTGTTGATATTCCGGTGGGGAGGAGGGTTCAGGGGAGGGGGTTGGTATGGGCCAACTTAACAGTTGACCTGGCTGCGTCAGGTACGTCTTGACCTTTCGGTGGTCAAGGATGTAGTGTGTGTGTGTGTGTAAGGAGGTGCATTTTCTTTCTCAGCTGGGACTGTGTACGACTGTACATAATGTGTACTTTTGTGCTAGGATTCAAAAAGAGGTGTACACGGCATCAGTGACTCAGCTGTCACGACGTTATTTGCACACTCTGGGGTTTGTCTTCTGCATTAAGGACTGGAGTGAAAGTCTTCAGTTTGGTCGGGGAAGAAGAAGCAGACCTGAAAGAGAGAGATTTCGCCATTACCATAAGCAAATTTTCCTGGGGCTTGGGAAGGTAAAGAATGCAAAAAGCAAGAATAGAAAAAAGTTAAACGCTTTTGGGTGACTGAGACCAATTCTTGAGTACATTTCTCCAGCAGGTGGCCTCAGGAGATACCGTCATATCGATACTGAAACAGTTTATTTAGCTAGAAGAACACAGATACATAGTCGATTAAAGATCATAATATGAACATGGCTGAAACAGTTGAGAGCCTGTTTTGGCATAAAATACTACTGTGGCAGCACACTGTAGGTGGAAGGGATGACGGGACTGTACATAATCTGGAGCTGTTTGTTGTCTGAATCACGGGAAGGGTTTTTCTCCAAATAAGGGATGGCAGGAGAGAACGAGGTAGTGTAGGAAAGGCTATTTTTCACTTTTTTTTTGTGTTGGGGGGGGGGGGGGGGTAACCCATCCATCGTAAAATACATTAAACTTAAATTTACCTAAAAAAAAACCATTCATTTATGATAGATGTATTAGAATTAAAAAGAACTCTCAGTTGTCACCTGGAGGGTTCAGTATGTATTAAGTAATGAACGTACGTGTTGGTTTTACTGCAGATAGTGAAGAAACAATACCAAAACTGGTCAACGGAAAATATTTTCGTAGAGTTAGTGATGTAAAAACGGAAGTTATTGGTGGTTTTCCAATTAAATGGAGAATTATATGTAACTAAGAATTAAAATGTGTTGCTACAGGAAAAAGTTATAAATATATTCTACTGACAAAAAAATGCGAAAGTACTAAGATTGACAAGAATAACGAAAGAAGTATCTGGAATTTTAGAGTATTAAGAAAATGTGATATTCAAGTCACAGAATTAGAGATGGGAAAATAATGGTAGAAATACTAATGGACAAAATTGAAGGTAGGAGGTCCAGGAGAAGTCTTAGACTGGGATGGATAGATCATATTAAAAGCCGAGTCCCCGAAAAGACTCTAAACTTGAGAACATCGGTTAAGACAGATCGAAAATGTTTGTATAATGATTGGCCGTGGTCACCAACCCTAAAAGGAGAGGAGGATATTTTTACTGATTTATCCAACGAAAGACTAAGCAATATGTTTGTATTTGATACTCTCTTAAGGTGACTGTCTTTTATAGAAATAGAATTTGATTTTATATGTTTTTATGACATGCTAGATCTAGTTGCTTCGTGTGGTGTGTGTTTCTCTACGTGTGTCTGAGGGATAAGTTAGATCAGCACCACGTGTTCTCAAGAGCCGACACGAGACCGCAGAGGAGTGAACCAAAGACTGGAGGACACGAACGACTAGAGAGATGAGAAGCTGGTCTTATTTTTTTTGTGTGTGTGAGACAGCGGATGTAATACTCTACTATTTTATAAACTGCATCTCAATTTACGTCGTGTTTGTGAGTTGGTGGCGCCCCTATGATTGACCGTGCTTATATACACATATTTCATCTCTGGATGTGTTGCCAAGTTTATGAATCTCTGTTTGCTTGTATGTCTTTTTGTCTCCTTCTTGCCCTCTCTTCCTTTTTCGTGTTGGCGGGGGCCTCGAAGGTCGTGGTGCAGGGTGTGATGAGGATGACCACCGTGGGTAAGATAAAGTTGTATCTCAACACTATCTCCTCTACTGGTGAGGTAGCATGGCTCTTCACTCCCTCATCTCTGGGTGTCTCATCTCATACACCGTCTCCTCAATCAAGCATCCAGTCTTGACCTTACTGTCACCTTCCTGTAGACACCATCCCACACTGTCTTTAGAAGGGATGTAGCGTGGGGGGATGGGGACGGTAGGGGTGGAGGGAGGCACATTAACTTTGACAATACCGAGGGACATCCTTTACGTGTACTTGTGATACGTAGGTGTCAGGAGTGTCCATGGTGGACCGTGGGGTGTACATGGCGGTGACATCGTGTCAGCAGCAACAGGATGGGGTATCGTGACCACTGTATATTGTACTTCTGTTCAGACCACTGTATTAGTCTGCCACCTGACATTCTAGTTAGGGTAGATGTAAATAGATATATAAAACTGAACCAGCCATTACCTACTAACCTATCGGTATCTTAAACAGTGTTCATTTATTACTTTTTCCAGTTAAAGTTTCATCATTGCAAGTTGTTATTAATTGTTACTGTAGTAAGTTCATGAGAAGTCCAATTAAGATCTGTTTGTGTAAGCGAACCGAGAGTCACCGCCAGTTGTGAGGGATCTTTGTGTCGTGTAAAGTAACACAGATTACAGACGTGACACAGGGCTTCTTTTGTCATTTTCTGCATTCGATTCTTTGTGTATTCTGTAATATATATATATATATATATATATATATATATATATATATATATATATATATATATTATATATATATATATATATATATATATATATATATATATATATATATGACCTGAAACATAACCTTACCAGTTTTACAACTTGGTAAGGCTGTAGGATTGTGAGCTATAAATAATGTTTTGTATTGCTCAACGCCAGGTGATGAGTCATTAATAATAACACTGTCGTTGTCATGACCCAGCACTATGATAAGGTTACACACCGCAGTAATCGACACCTGTTATCTCGCAACGCGTCTCCCAGAGTGTCCCCTTTGTGTTAAGAGCACAGTCTTGGTCCCGAGGCTCGCCTGAGACACCTGGCTGTACAGCACCTGTGAGTGTTTTACCTTACCGCCGTCATCTTTATTCTTGCTCGTGGCTCTTGTTGGATCAGTGGTCACAATTAGAAAAGAAAGCTTGGGTGTGGTTCAGTTTAGGTCACACCGGTGCATATACAGTATACATAGGCCACACTGGTGTACAAGTATTTATATATAATTGGGGCCACACTGGTGTATACATGCAAACTCTTGGATTTCTATAACCCAGTTGTAGAGAAATTTACTTCAGTGATTATTTAAGGGATATTTCTTCTTCTTAAACCCAGGGGAAAGTTTAATGGGAACTGTATATAGAGGGGAGACATTATTCTTTGACATGGGTGGTCATGGGCTGTGTTTACTTGCACTTGAAATAAAACATCGATCAAATAAAAAAACTTACCACTCAGGTCAGGAAAATCAGACTTTGGGCTGACTAACACAGCTATAAAGTGAAGTGTGTCTTACTGCATCCACCGTTCTCATAAACATCGCCTAGTTACTCATGTTCCTCATCTATTCTTATCCCTTGTTGAAGTTTTTTGTTTTTCGTTTTCCTCTTTTGTTTTTCTTTTTCCTCTTCTTCCACACAGTAACAGCTCCAATGTGTGAGACCTGAAGACTATGTATGACCAAGAAAAATTAACAAATATGGAAGAATTATTGAATATTGTGTTGTGTAAGATGTGTGTGTTGCTGACGTTTTGAAGTTGTGTAAGGTGTGTAAGGTGTGTATGTGTGTGTGTGTGTGTGTGTGTTGCTGACGTTTTGAAGTTGTGTAAGGTGTGTGAGTGTGTGTGTGTGTGTGTTGCTGACGTTTTGAAGTTGTGTAAGGTGTGTATGTATGTGTGTGTGTGTGTGTGTGTGTGTGTGTTGCTGACGTTTTGAAGTTGTGTAAGGTGTGTGTGTGTGTGTGACTGACGTTATAGTGTTTTAAGTTAATACTGTATAATAAGGGAATTTAGATCCCAAAGCAACTACCCATTTACGATCCAGTGAAGGGAAACAGGGGAATGTAAAAGCCTGCTGAAAATGAATGAATGGTTAACAGCAGAATAACAAAATGCTGAAAGTACTGTAATTCATTAATTGTTTACTCCTTTGCCTTATGTGTAAGTTTAAGATGAATTTCATGAGGGGTTACTGAAGTATGACGCGTGCAAATATTTCACTTTGAAAGGTTAGCACTTGTTAAAAACGATGACATCTCTCATGGAGGTGAGATGTACTCTGAGCTGTGTTGATCTTTCCCCACCTGGTGTTGTCGTGTCGTTCAGCGGCGTCGAGCTACACGAGTCCTCAGCTGTATAGTACGACCGTTAATGGCATTTGTACAGTAGTTCTGATATGATATGGAGTTTGAACTGCTTTTCGTCCTGGTCTCTTCTGCAGCGATTATTACTTCCAATTATATTTGGTTTTGTTGCCTCTGAACTTCGGAGGTTTAAGCTGCGTTGCTTGTGCCTTTGACGATCTTGAGTTACATTGTCCTTGAACTTCATGTTGTCATTTTACTGATATGCAATTTTATAAAGTAGACGACAAGTTCAGTGAATTACCATGAACCACAGAAAGAAATTTTGTACACAGCATGATGGCCGACCCTTCATTCCCAGCACGCCTTGGGTTTAGCATCACACATCCTGGCCAGGGAGACTTGCTCAATGTCGTAGACACCAATTCTCGCAAGCTGGCATGATGCACCCCAAAATACTGCTTTGCCGTCATGTTGATATCAGTTGTAAGTTGATAAGGCGTCATTTTTGGCCAGGTTATCGTGGCCGCACATGTAAACTCGCGTGAATTGAGTTTGTTGACAAGGATGCCACACGCGCGAAGAACAAACTGTAAACAGAGGGTAGGCATCGTCATGGAACAGAGGTAATCAGTATGAGTTGCACTCTCTCAGACCCTCGAGCGCCAACACCCTGTAACCTGAGACTCAAGTTTCTCCTTTATTGGTTATATTATTTTCGCTAATCAGTAAACTCCACCTCTCCTACCCCAGCCTCATTAATTAATGTATCATCAAATTTTATGGCAGAAAATAGTAAAGATATTAAAAGTTTGTGTTCCTCAGGATCATTGAAACGATTGTTTAAAAGCAGAAAAAACAAATTCGGGGCAAGGTACGCCGACTTGGCTTTGACTTGAGCTATAGCGTTTTGGCGAACTGACGAAAATAAACATTAAACTATCTCAGCTTATAGCAGGACTTAACTACTAAAAGACTGTGATTCATTCCTGGTAAAATTTGATACAGTGTAGACTACATAGTAATTTAGTATCACCTGGGGGCGAAAATATAATAATAATAATAATAATAATATTAAGTAATACAAAATAATACAAAAATAATAAAAATATTAAATAAAAATATAATGTAATGTAATATAATATATAATAATAAAGGACGATAAATAAATACAAAAAGATTAATACAGTAGTGAGAAACTATATATGTATGTTGTGTTGTCATAGTAAGAGAACTAATTTAAGACCCTACAATTGTGTGTAAATGAGGCAGAAAGTCAGATCAGCAACCTGGGACTTGGTCACAATTTTCGTCATGCCACATAAGAACATAAGAACATAAGAATGGAGGAAACTGCAGCGGGCCTATTGGCCCATACTGGGCAGTCCCGTTTACACCCAACCCCTATTGCTCATATGAGCATCCAACCTATGTTTGAAGCAATTCAGCGTATTCGAGTTAATGATGATATTTGGTAACTTGTTCCATTCATCCACTACTCTGTTTCCAAACCAGTGTTTACCTATTTCACGCCTAAATCTAAATTTGTCCAATTTAAAACCATTGTTACGAGTTCGCTCCTGGTTGGATAATTTGAGTACCTTTGTAATGTCCCCTTTGTTTAGCCCTGCCTTCCATTTATACACCTCTATCAGGTCGCCCCTCGCTCTACGTCTCTCAAGGGAGTGCAAATTAAGATGCTTTAACCTGTCTCTATACTCAAGGTTCCTGAAACCCGGGATTAGTCTTGTCATTCTCCTCTGTATTCTTTCCAAGGATTCTATATCCATTCTGTAATACGGTGACCAGAACTGGACTGCGTAATCCAGGTGTGGTCTCACAAGAGCAAGATACAGTTTTAGGATGACCTCGCTAGTCTTGTAACTAACACTCCTTTGTATGAACCCAAGTACTTTATTAGCCTTGTTACGAGCAAAAACACATTGTTTACTTGGCTTATGGTTCCTACTTATCATTACTCCTAAATCTCTCTCGCAGTCGGATTTCTCTATGGCATCGTTGTTCATCTGGTATCTGGTTTCCCTGTTTACATTTCCTATACTGAGTACTTTACATTTGTCAATGTTGAATTTCATCTGCCATTTTTCAGACCATTCGAAAAATTTGTTTAGATCCTCCTGTAGTTTTGCCGAGTCCTCGTCAGATTTGATAACACGTCCTATTTTAGTATCATCAGCAAATTTACTTATGTTGCTGTCTATGCCGATATCTATGTCGTTTATGTATATAATAAACAATAATGGTCCAAGTACTGAGCCTTGGGGAACTCCACTTGTGACGTTGCTCCAATGGGACTTAGTGCCGTTAATGCTCACTCGCTGTTTCCTGTCCTGTAACCACGCCCTAATCCATTTAAGGATGTCACCTTTGATGCCATGAGCTTCTACCTTTCTAATTAGTCTTTCGTGGGGTACTCTGTCGAAGGCTTTGCTAAAGTCGAGATATACCACATCATAATTGTGCCCCTCGTCCACTGATTCGAAAACTGATGAAAAGAATGTTAATAGATTAGTTAGGCAAGAACGTCCGCTTGTGAAGCCATGCTGGGAATCATTGATCAATCTGTGCTTCTCCAGGTGATTTCGAATAGAGTTTGAAATGATTGCTTCCAGTAATTTGCCTACTATTGATGTTAGACTGATTGGGCGGTAGTTAGAGGATAGTGATCTATCCCCCTTCTTGAAGATCGGTATTACATTCGCTATCCTCCAGGATTCTGGTACTACACCTGTTTTTAAGGACATGTTAAACAACTTTGCTAAGGGCATACTAAGCTCTTCCTTACATTCCTTTAATACTCTGGCAAATATCTCATCGGGACCAGGTGACTTATTAGGCTTTAGTTTGTCTATTTGCTTACTAACATCGTTACTAGTCACTACTATCTCACTTAATTTGTTTTCTTCACTATCTCTGAATAAAGTCGGTGCCTCGGGTATCATGTTTAAATTTTCGCTGGTGAAAACTGTTGAAAAATATTTATTCAAATTATTGCTCATTTCTCCGTCGTTATCAGTGAGCTCGCCGGAGTCTGACCGTATTGGTCCAATCTTTTCTCGTGTTTTAGTTTGGTACATTTGGTAGAATCCTTTGGGGTTTGTCTTTGCCTCCCTTGCTATCCTTACCTCATTATTCCTCTTTGCTTTCCTTATCTCGGTTTTAACCCTACTCGCCAATACCCTATAATAGTCCCGGAGGTGAATTTCGCCACGATTTATCCTTCTACCTATAGCCTTCCTTTGGCCAATGATGTTCTTTAAATAATTATTTATCCATTTAGGGTCATTGTTGTTTGATCTGAGTTTTTTGTATGGTATGTTCTGCCTTTGTGCATTAAGTAACTCACTATTTAAATTGTCGTGGAACTCGGCAATCTCAGATCTCGTTATCAGGTCGGTGTCATCTGTCAGGTTCACGGCCAAGCGCGACACCCCCTCTCTTAGCTGCCTCTTTAAACTGTCAAAGTTTGCCCTTCTGAAATCTGGTACTTGAGTGGAATTTTCCTTACGTCTGCCCTGAAAATCTAACTGGAATCGAATTTCTTTGTGATCGCTGTTTGCAAGTTCGTTCCCTACCTCGACATTGCTAATGAGGTTTTCTCTGTTTGACAAAACTAAATCCAATATATTATTACCCCGTGTGGGTTCGGTTATATGTTGACTTAGGAAACAGTCCTGGATCGTCTCGAGAAAATCCTCTGATTCTGAGTTTCCCGTAAGGTCGGTCCAATCTATTTGGCCAAGGTTAAAGTCGCCTACTATACAGACTTTGTTGTGTATGGAAGCCCTGCGCATTTCATCCCAGATAAGTCGCTCATTGACTCTGTCAAGATTGGGGGGTCTATATATTACTCCTGTGATTAATTTTTCCCGACCGTCGCTTAATTCTATCCAAATTGTTTCTGTATTCCTCTCAGTTTTTATTTCCTTATTTATTTCACACTTCAGATTATCCCTAACATAGATTGCTACTCCGCCTCCTTTCCTGGTCTGCCTATCGGTATGGAACAGTTTGTAACCCGCAATTTGGTATTCGACTGGTAATTCACGTGTGTCTAGGTTGATCCATGTTTCAGTGAATGCAATTATATCGATTTCTTCTGTACATACCAAGGCCCTAATATCATCCATTTTGTTTCTCATACTTCTACTGTTCGCATAATATACATTTAAGTTAGTCGTGTTCTGAGTCCTTCCCTTACCACGTTTAGTTTTAAACTCCCTGTCTAATTTAGTTATGTCATCATTCCTAACACTATTTCCCTGTAATCTTTCGCCTTGTTTACCCGCTCCCACTGCAGTCTCCTCCACCCCCGTGCCCCTATGTTCTCTTAGCAGTTTAAAGACTTCGATATCTTTTGAACTGCCCCCTCTAGAGCCCCAGCCAGGGTTGCTACTCCATCCCTAGACAGGTGCACCCCATCCCTAGCATAAAGGTCCCTTCTGCCATAGAAGTTGTCCCAGTTGTCAATGAATGGGACTGATATTGACTTGCAATATCTGTCAAGACGGTCGTTAACACCAACTGCCCTTGACAACCATTCACTGCCAACTCTCCTTCTAGGCAGGACACCGCATATGATAGGGATCCCTCCCTTAGTCCTAATACGATCTATGGCTGCCTTGAACTTATCAAGAAGCTCCTCGCTCCTACACCGGCCAATATCATTGCCTCCTGCACTGAGGCAGATAATGGCAGATAATGGCAGCATACATACAGTATATCGTTTCTCACTTTTGATATCTTTATTTTTATTTTATTTTTTTTTATTTATGGCTCTGTATTATTACAGGGGTTATTATTATAATTATTATTATTATTATTATTATTATTATTATTATTATTATTATTATTATTATTTATAATTTTGTAAAAATTTTATTATTATTATTTCTTTTAATATAATTGTTATTTATTTTTAAATATTATTAATTTTATTATTATTATTATTTTTTTTTCTTTTGTTGTAATTGTTATTTATTTAATATATTTTTATTAATTTTATTATTATTATTATTATTATTATTATTATTATTATTATTATTATTATTAATATTATTATTATTATATTATATTATATTTTATTATATTTTCGACCCCGGGCCTTGATGTGGGTCATTCAAAATGACCTGTGCCCGGGTGGGCTAATGCCCGTAAAAAAAAAAATTAATAATAATTCTGTGCGCTCCAACTGTGCACCAGTGATGTTTCTTTTGAGAAAATGATAAAAGTTAGATTAACTATGGCTGACCGTCGCGGGGCGGGCGGTGACTGACAACATCATAGTAAACATACTCACCTCAGCTGCTCACTGTCCACGTGGTGAAATAATGAACTAGAGCACTTAAAGGCACACTAACCTAACCTAACCCATGTCCATCTGATTTTAACCTTGAAGTTGTTGTTGTTTTGGTTCCTTAAGCGCTCACTATTATAAAGTTGATAGCTACCCGTTATATCAAGATTATCCCCAGAGAACATTACTAATAGCTCGTGACCTGGGAGATAAGGCCTTTTAGTACACTGTCAGATTCCGTTATTGTATTCAGAGTTTCGTTTTAGGAATGTAGGCTTTCATGTCAGTGATGGTGGTGGTTGGTCATGTATTCCTGTGGTCTGTGGTAGGGGTCTGCGGTGTGTGGTAAGGGTCTGTGGTAGGGGTCCGTGGTAGGGGTCCATGGTAATGGTCTGTGGTAGGGATCTGTGGTATATGGTAGGGATCTGTGATGTGTGGTAGGGGTCTGTGGTAGGGATCTGTAGTGTGTGGTCGGGGTCTGTGGTAGGGATCTGTGGTGTGTGGTAGGGGTGGTGGTGGTCAGGTTCCTGTACAATATATATCTTGCTCTTTGATATTTGTTTTTCTGCAGAGATTAAAGTCTTTGAAAAGATTAATATATTGTAAGTGAACTTCCCAGTGACTCATCGTATGTGGGAATCTGAGTCAACGGAAGCATTACAGCTTACAGGATGACTAGGGAGATGTGTCGGCCACTTAAGAATTCAAAGGGAACTGTAGAACTTGTGTGATAGTCTTATGATATAATCCTCCACCCTAGGTTTTTGTTATGTGTTTTTACCATTAGTGTATTCATATTAGTTATATTCCTTTTTTTTATAAAATGCTATATGTATGATCAAACATTACTGAGAGAATGATGACCTTACTCTTTGTACACCTGTGAATACTGTATTCTGTACTACTGTTGATATCATTGTAACAGCCTGTCTCTCTCTCTTGTACCCTTGACTGCTGTATCCTGTTTTACTGATTAAACCACTGTTATAAATTATCACACTGTTGTACTCATGACCACTGTATCCTGTACTACTGTTGATATCACTGTATATACTATATAACCCGCAACGCCCTGGCGGTCCAGCATGACGCCAACTTATCTCAAGTCTTCATTAGTTAGCACCACCATGTCTGTGGGAAGCCACTGGTAGGTGTCAATACGCCTTCAGTTGTCATTAGTTGTTACCAGCTTTTGTATTTCGTTTTTATATTACCTTAATAATGATAGAAATAATGCTAATCATTAATAACACTAACTTTATTCTAGGAATTTGTTACATGTGTCAGTGGATCTCAGGTTAGAGGGCATAAATAATCCCTAGGAGTTTGAATTCGCAGTCACATAATTACAAAAGACCTTGCAGTGCCACACACACTACAGTACAAACTAGCGTGATGAAGAAACTAAGATCCAAGGATTTAGCGGTCATAGGTATAATTACATAATTATGTCTTAGTTACGGCATGAAGGAGGGACAGGAGAGTGAGGATATTACTTTGACAACAAACAAGACGTCTTCAGAATTATGTAAGAGTTTAATAAACATTTCATTTCCCAGATATGGTGTCCGTATTTTGAAAGATAAGAGATGTGTACTTACACTTTTTGTTACGTGATCTATATGTTCTTATGTAATTGATCTCTTGTAATGTTCAGTCATGTATCTGAGTATGAAGCGTCTTTATGTCTTTGTTCCATTAACTAAACATTCTGTAAGTCTGAATGTCATCCTGGTGACGTGTGTAAACATTCCCTCGTGTCAGGTCAGGTCAGGTCAACATGGCTGGCCAGACATATTCTCGGATCTAAAGTGTTATTGGTGGGGACATACTCCCTGTGTGGGAGCGGGAATTTGACAATGTGTCCGTGAATATCGGATGTCGCCTTAAGCATTGCCACCCAAGGTTTCTGCTCATCCCCGACGGCATAAATTGTAAATATTCCGTGTGTTCACCGGCGTTCTCCAAGTGAGTGGTAGGATAATGAGGAGGCTCGGTAGGCCTGCTTTGACAGGGGTGGTCCCGAGACTATCGCCCCTATGGGGCCGAGAGTGCTGCCCATGCGGTCGCCCCCACCCCCACCTCCACCATAGTAACGGACACTTGATGTAGGGTCTCGACGAACCAAGTGAGGATTTTCTGAGGTGTTGTGCCGTCAGAAAAACAGTTACTATTAAGAACAAGTGAAGTGTAATAAAAGTGCTTATAAACTGAGAATGCACCTGTTACCTTACACCACACCTTACACCTGAACTAACGTGTCGTGGGTTGAGTACTGGGGAGTGGGTCTGCCAGGCAGTAGTTCTATTGAAACTAAAATTGACTTTTATACTGTATCTAACCAGAAAAACAGAGATACTATTAAGAACAAGTGAAGTGTAATAAAAGTGCTTATAAACTGAGAATACGCCTGTTACCTTAGTCCCCCCCCCCCCCCCCGACACCACACTCCCTCCGCTCCCAGGAGGCCTCAAGGACATCGCTGGCCTACATGTCGCCTCTGTGCCCCAGTGTATATGTCCTAGATTCCATCTAAAATCTAACCATGGCAGGAGTCATCGCTGGGCGGCGCTCTGCCTATGTCCTTGATGAAGAAAATGAAGAGGACAGTCATAGCGACACTGAAGCTGGCTTTCAGAAGTTTCAGACACGGCAGCAGAAACGCAAGATGAGGACCAAGGGAAGGAAGCAGAGGAGAGCCAATAGGGGCATCCCCCCCCCTCCTATTGCTCCCCGGGCTAAGTACATGCGCCTTGCCTTCCCCGAGAACGCAACCAATTTGATGAAGATTAATTGGTTGACTGCCCTGAATAAGGATTATGGCATGGCTAAGCTGAATGTTGTCGTGCCAGGTAACACCCCTCGTTTTGTCTATGTAGGCCGAGAGGAGACAGAAGCTATCCAACGCTTCATTGATGGTAGGGTCGGTTCAATACACCTTATTAAGCGAGATGAACCTGTTCGACCCCAAAAAATGAGGGAATACCTTGTCACCCAATTCCCCAAGGGTATTCCCCCCAAGAGAGCTCTGTCACTCCAGGGCGTCCACAGTGCAAGGAGACTTTATAAGGATGGTGCACAACTTAGTAGGATCATCATTGTCTGGAAAAGGAAGGAACCACCTCCTGAGAAGTACAGCTTCTTTGGCAGCACGTACGGCACCCCTAGTAACATCAGTCGGTGGATTCCTCCCCCTGTGGTGTGCTACAACTGCTTTGGGGTCAATCATGTGGCGAAATACTGTCACAAGCCAGCCACCTGCGGCTACTGCGCAGGAATGCATAGCACAAGCAGCTGCCCCATCAAGGAAGGTGCCTCTCAGGACGGAAGAGAGCAGGACTCCCCATCTGAGTGGCAGTGCGCCAGATGCAGGAAGAAGGGTGTGACGGCCTGGCATCCAGGTTGCCTTGGGAGCCCGCCTCCACCCATAATAGCGGTCACACTCAGTGACGCCAACGCTACAGGGTCGCCGCCAACGCCTGAAATCAACAGCTACACCTCCCCACCTAGGAGGCAGTGTTACAGGTGCAGGGAGGAGGGTGTGACGGCCTGGCATCCAGGTTGCCCTGGAAGCCCGCCTCCACCAACAAAAGCGGTCCCACTCAGTGATGCCAACAGCAACACTGCGGGGTCGCCTCCAGCACCTGAAATCAACAGGGACACCTCCCCACCCAGGGGGCAGTGTCCCAGGTCCAGGGAGGAGGGTGTGACGGCCTTGCACCCCAGTTGTCCTGGGAGGTCGCCTCCATCCACAATAGCAGTCCCACTCAATGATGCCAATGCGGCCGGATCGCCTCCACCACCTGAAGTCAACAGGCAGAGTGACTCTCCTTCGTTAGCCAATGCAGGTCAGGTTAAAGCCTGCCAAGTAAGTGTACCAGTGAACAATGACAGTGATAGTGTTAGTGGAGCTTCTGAAGGAGCTAGTGCCTCCTCTCATAATGATGCCAACTTGAGGGTGAGCAGCCAGAGCGAGACCGATAGTGATGGTAGCATGAATGGGGAGAATGAGCCCCAGACTGCCAGCGTGGTCTCTACAATAGTCCCAGGTCTGAAGACTGTTCATGACCCTGTAAGTTTTCCATTGTTTACGGAGGAGGAACTCGCGGGACTGATGAAGCAACCCGCGTATAAAAATCCTACTGGAATAAGGGCTGTGAAGAACATTATCAGGAAATCCAGAGGTGCAGAAATTGGAAGGGTCAGCTTATTGGTCAGGCTGATCTATGAAGCCAGCGTGCGACTCTCTACGTTAAACACAAGCTGGGAAAAGTAACACGAACGCTTAGGTTCATTTCATGGAACATCCGGAGTGTTAATCGCAGAATTAATGATCTACAATGGTTTGTTAAAGTTTTTGACATTGATGTAATTGGCTTACAAGAACCTTACACGTCCAGCACCCAGAGGAAAGTTGCACCCAGGATAGCTGGGTTTACAGCATATAATAGTGGAGCAGGAAGTGGCCTGCTCACATATGTAAAGAATGGTCTGGTCTGTAAATGGATTAAAACTCACAATGATGAAAGTATTCACTATCAACAATTTACAGTAAAGACAGCAAACAGTCAATTTTCGCTGTATAACATCTATGTTCGGTGTAATGAACTGCGAGCGGACGTGTTACCAAAGCCATCAGGTAACAATGCTATGCTGTGTATGGGTGACTTTAACTCTCGTCACACTGTCCTCGGTGATGTCCAGTGTAACTCTAATGGGAGGGTGTTCGTGAATTACATCAATAATCATAATATCACTGTATACGACACAGACAAAGTGACACATCTGATGGGGGGCAGACTTGATTATGTGATTGGGTATAACCTAGTAGACAGTAATGTCAAGGCTAAGGTCATCTCAGACTACCTTGTCAGTGATCATTATGCAATACTTACTGAATACACTGTTGCTGATGTCAAGTGTGAACCCCATCCTAAGCTCAGAATTAACATCCCAGATAATCTTAAACTGCACTTCAAGGCCTACATCCACAGATGGTATGCTGGATATACACCTGGGTCAGTGGATGAATTTTGCTGTGATCTTGTAAATGTCATTACCACATATTATACCACCTGGGTTAAGTCAAGGAGGAAGGGGGGCAGCACTAAACCACCTCTGTGGACACATGACCCCATCCTCACCAAAGAAGGAGAGAATGTAAAACAGCTTGCCAACACTTATAAGCAAAATAAAACTAGTGATAACCTTTTGGCATTCCTCAAAGCTAACAGAGAATTTCGTGAACTCAAAGGTCAGGTGAGAAACACCTATTGGGAACAATTCTTACAGGGGATTAATAGAACAACCACTCTAGCAGAAATGTGGAAGAAAATTAGAGCCATTACCAAGTCACCCACCCCAGTCCAGCTTCATCACAGCCCTGCAGAATATGCTGACATGCTATTAGACCAATGGTCTAGTGTGTCACGAATCACTTCCCTGCCTCCTGACATACAACAATATCTTAACACCTCACACATTAATAGGGGTTTCAATATTGAAATAGCCTGTTCCTCACCAGACCTTACCGACCAGTTTCCTATAACGCACCACGAACTAACAACAGCACTAATGAAAGGTGAGTCATCCTCCCCTGGTGAGGATGGCATAACCTATAACACCCTGAGATTGTTGAATGAGATCCCTAACCATCCACTGCTTGACCTGTATCAAATGAGCCTCACACAGGGTATTCTGCCTAAGACATGGACTCATGGAAACATAGTTCCAATCCCTAAAGCTAATTCTCCAAACTTCAGGCCAATTTCACTTACATCCTGTATGTGTAAAGTCCTTGAAAGAGTTGTTCTAAACCGTCTTATGTTTTAAGTCAAAGACAAACTCGCCCCTAATCTGTACGGGTTCATGCCCGGGCGTAGCACACAGACATGCTTTGCAGAATATCTTGTTCACTCAAAAGATAAGACACAAACAGCCTTCATAGACCTTAAATCAGCCTTTGATGTAGCTAATAGAGACATTATACTTGAGCAACTAGCTAATTTTGGCATACAAGGTAACCTCCTGACATGGATAAAGGGTTATCTGTCCAACAGGTATGCCAGTGTTCTGTTTAGGGGAGTTAAAAGTACCAGAATGAGATCATTTGAGCTGGGCACGCCTCAGGGAGGAGTGATAAGTCCTATGCTCTTTAATATACTGATGCACAAGCTTATTGCTGACATTCCAGTTCAACCAAACGAAGCCGTAATATGCTATGCTGATGATATCTGCATTATGACACAAACCAAACTCAGGCTCCAAGCCTTGCTGGATGTATTTGCTCGGAGAACTGTTGAATGCGGTCTCATAATATCTGTTGACAAGACGAGGGTCCTCAATCCTCGTCCTGCTCACCCTCTGCCTCTTGACTATAACATTAACAGCATGCCCTTGGAACTATGTAGCTCCTATAAATATCTTGGAATTTGTGTGAATGATGCAAACTTTGTCAGCGCATTAAACCCCTCAGAACCCTTGTTGGCAAGGGCTATGGAATTAACATCACCTATGCTCGTACTTTTTATCTTCACTTCATTCGTTCTGTAGTTGACTATCATGCTCTCCATCTTGTGACTATTCCGCCTAAACAACTCAACAGCCTTGAGGTAGTGCAAAATGAAGCCATGCGCATCATCCTAGGTTGCCCAAAATCAACCAGAATTGTAAATATGAGGAAAGAGCTCGGACTGCCCTCCCTATCTGAGAGGATAGCCCTACTTAATACCATGTTTTGTGTCAAAGTTTTGAAGAACAATAGTTCTCAAACTACAACTCAAACTGAGTTGATGTTCTATCTAAGTAATCCCGACCATCTCGCCAACCTTTCAAAAAAGACTCTCTTTGGGGCGTGGCTTCATAAAAGTGTTGCAGATCTCCTGAAACTGAATGTCCCAATCACCCCAGACGAACCTATTAATGCCATTCCTCCTTGGCTGGACATATCAGTTCCTATTAATTACACTCCTGTTGGTAGAAAGCAAATGTTAAACACCGATGTGGTGAGATGTGTCACACTAGAAACTATTAACAGACACATAGAGAGTATTAAATCAAGTGAATGTTATGCTTTTACTGATGGTTCTGTGCAGACAAACACAGGTAGAACAGGCTGTGCAATTGTAATATATAAAGAAAAAGAGATGATAGTGTCAAACAAGCAAAGGCTAAACAACTGGGCCAGCACAACACAAACTGAACTAACTGGAATCTACTTAGCCACAGACTACCTCAAAGAAAATGGAGGTGGGGTGATATTCTGTGACTCTCAAAGTGCTTTGAAATCAATGAACAGCCCGTCAGGTTCTATGTCTAAAGTTGCATGTGATATTAAAAGGAATGTGATAACTGCCAATGAGAACAACTTTCGTATCGAATTTGTGTGGATTCCGTCCCATGTTGGAATCAGGTATCATGACCGTGCTGATAGACTGGCCAATGAGGCGTGTAAGAAAGAAAATGTTGACCGTGACCTTGGTCTGTCCAATGCCGTAATTAAAAACATTCAAGTCAGAATCATGAACTCTGATCTAGAAGAAGTGAGAAATGCAGAGAGACCTGACAGTTGTAGCATTAGTAAATATGACAAATTTTGTAACAAGAGGTACCGGTATGGCCAGCATAAGGACAGAACCAGACAATGTGATGTAGTCGTGGCCAGAATTAGGCTAGGATACAGACACATCTGGCAAGTTAGTAACGCTGTACCCATACCGGAACACTCAGCATGTAAACTTTGTGATAAACCTTTAAAGCATACACTTGAACACTATATTATTGAATGTGACACTGTCAAAGACTTCAGGCCACCTGACTTACTGTATCTTGAACTATGTAATTACTTCATTGAATCAGGTGTGCTTGAGGACATTCTTGCTGTTTATCCCAAATTTGCTAGCCCACACTGATTAGTCTTCAACTAGAATATGACTCCAATGTATGTGATCCACTGACCCATATATGCTGCTGGTGAATGTGATGTATTTCCTTCTTTGTGTACGAACCTCTGTCCTGCGTGGCAGTGAACAGTGGCATTACCCACATGAATCTGACCTATATATAGTGTCAATGAATATGATGCATTCTTTGTGTACGAACCTCTGTCCTGTATGGCAGTGAAAAGTGACATTACCCACATGAATCTGACCGACGTATATGTATGTATGTGTGCGTGTGTGCATGTATATGTACGTGTACATGTATATGTGTATGTATATACGCATATGTATGTATATGTGTGTGTGTGTGTGTTTACATATATGTATATGTACTGTCAATGAATATGATGCAAATCTTTGTGTACGAACCTCTGTCCTGCATGGCAGTGAACAGTGACATTATCCATATGAATCTGACCTCTATACATTTATAGTTGTTAATGAATATGATGTATTTCTTTGTGTATGAACCTCTGTCCTGCGTGACAGTGAGAAGTGATACCACCCTCAGTGTCAAGACCTGACTGAATTACTCAGAATAGGCAAACTGTACTACAAGCTCTGCCAATAAATTTGTTAAACTAAACTTCCCTCGTGTAATACAACACAGTCGTGTCTTAACTTTTCCTGTTATATTCTCTGTGTTTACATAAATCATGGGCGTCACAGGAGCCACACATTGTAACAGTGATCTAATATGCCACATTATTATTATTATTATTGTTATTATTATTATTATTATTATTATTATTATTATTACTTTTATTATTATTATTATTATTATTATTATTATTATTATTATTATTATTATTATTATTACTTTTATTATTATTATTATTATTATTATTATTATTATTATTATTATTATTATTATTACTTTTATTATTATTATTATTATTATTATTATTATTATTATTATTATTATTATTATTATTATTACTTTTATTACTTTTATTATTATTATTATTATTATTATTATTATTACTTTTATTATTATTATTATTATTATTATTATTATCATTTCTTTTTACATTAGCCTCAAAACACCTCCAAGTCACTGCTGCCCAGAAGTTGCTGCGTCAGCCAATAGTGCTGCAGGAAATAATAAGTAGCGCTGGGTGGAAAGTGGGGGAGGGGGGGAGACAAAACAATCATGACCTAATATTGAATTTTAAGGTATGGCCGTGCAGGTGACCCACAGTCCACCATTGTGGCCGTGAGTTACCTGTCGAATACCAAATTGCGGGTTACAAATTATTCCATACCGATAGGCAGACCAGGAAAGGAGGCGGAGTAGCAATCTATGTTAGGAATAATCTGAAGTGTGAAATAAATAAAGAAATAAAAACTGAGGGGAATACAGAAACAATTTGGATAGAATTAAGCGACGGTAGGGAAAATTAATCACAGGAGTAATATATAGACCTCCCAATCTTGATAGAGTCAATGAGCGACTTATCTGGGATGAAGTGCGCAGGGCTTCCATACACAACAAAGTCTGTATAGTAGGCGACTTTAACCTTGGCCAAATAGATTGGACTGACCTTACGGGTAACTCAGAATCAGAGGATTTTCTCGAGACGATCCAGGATTGTTTCCTAAGTCAACGTATAACCGAACCCACCCGGGATAATAATATACTCGATTTAGTTCTGTCGAACAGAGAAAACCTCATTAGCAATGTCGAGGTAGGGAACGAACTTGCAAACAGCGATCACAAAGAAATTAGATTCCAGTTAGATTTTCAGGGCAGAGGTAAGGAAAATTCCACTGAAGTACCAGATTTCAGAAGGGCTAACTTTGACAGTTTAAAGAGGCAGCTGAGAGAGGGGGTGTCGCTCTTGGAGGTGAACCTGACAGATGACTCCGACCTGATAGCGAGATCTGAGATTGCCGAGTTCCACGACAATTTAAATAATGAGTTACTTAATGCACAAAGGCAGAACATACCATACAAAAAACTCAGATCAGACATCAATGACCCTAAATGGATAAATAATTATTTAAAGAACATCATTGGCCAAAGGAAGGCTATAGGTAGAAGGATAAAGCGTGGCGAAATTTACCTCCAGGATTATTATAAGATATTGGCGAGTTGGGTTAAAACCGAGATAAGGAAAGCCAAGAGGAATAATGAGGTAAGGATAGCAAGGGAGGCGAAGACAAACCCCAAAGGATTCTACCAAATGTATCAAACTAAAACACGAGAAAAGATTGGACCAATACTGTCAGATACCGGCGAGCTCACTGATAATGACGGAGAAATGAGCAATAACTTGAATAAATATTTTTCAACAGTTTTCACCACCGAAAATTTAAACATGATACCCGAGGCACCGACTATATACAGAGATAGTGAAGAAAACAAATTAAGCGAGATAGTAGTGACTAGTAACGATGTTAGTAAGCAAATAGACAAACTAAAGCCTAATAAGTCACCTGGTCCCGATGAGATATTTGCCAGAGTATTAAAGGAATGTAAGGAAGAGCTTAGTATGCCCTTAGCAAAGTTGTTTAACATGTCCTTAAAAACAGGTGTAGTACCAGAATCCTGGAGGATAGCGAATGCAATACCGATTTTCAAGAAGGGGGATAGATCACTATCCTCTAACTACCGCCCAATCAGTCTAACATCAATAGTAGGCAAATTACTGGAAGCAATCATTTCAAACTCTATATGAAATCACCTGGAGAAGCACCTATTGATCAATGATTCCCAGCATGGCTTCACAAGCGGACGTTCTTGTCTAACTAATCTATTAACATTCTTTTCATCAGTTTTCGAATCGGTGGACGAGGGGCACAATTATGATGTGGTATATCTCGACTTTAGCAAAGCCTTCGACAGAGTCCCCTACGAAAGACTAATTAGAAAGGTAGAAGCACATGGCATCAAAGGTAACATCCTTAAATGGATAAGGGCATGGTTACAGGACAGGAAACAGCGAGTGAGCATTAATGGCAGTAAGTCCCATTGGAGCAACGTCACAAGTGGAGTTCCCCAAGGCTCAGTACTTGGACCATTATTATTTATTATATACATAAACGACATAGATATCGGCATAGACAGCAACATAAGCAAATTTGCTGATGACACTAAAATAGGACGTGTTATTAAATCTGACGAGGACTCCACAAAACTACAGGAAGATCTAAACAAATTTTTCGAATGGTCTGAAAAATGGCAGATGAAAATCAACGTGGACAAATGTAAAGTACTCAGTATAGGAGATGTAAACAGGGAAACCAGATACCAGATGAACAACGATGCCATAGAAAAATCCGACTGCAAGAGAGATTTAGGGGTAATGATAAGTAGGAACCTTAAGCCAAGTAAACAATGTGTTTTTGCTCGTAACAAGGCTAATAAAGTACTTGGGTTCATACAAAGGAGTGTTAGTTACAAGACTAGCGAGGTCATCCTAAAACTGTATCTTGCGCTTGTGAGACCACACCTGGATTACGCAGTTCAGTTCTGGTCACCGTATTACAGGATGGATATAGAATCATTGGAAAGAATTCAGAGGAGAATGACAAGACTAATCCCGGGCATTAGGAACCTTGAGTATAGAGACAGGTTAAAGCATCTTAATTTGCACTCCCTCGAGAGACGTAGAGGGAGGGGCGACCTGATAGAGGTGTATAAGTGGAAGTCAGGGCTAAACAAAGGGGACATTACAAAGGTACTCAAACTATCCAACCAGGAGCGAACTCGTAACAATGGTTTTAAATTAGACAAATTTAGATTTAGGCGTGAAATAGGTAAACACTGGTTTGGAAACAGAGTAGTGGATGAATGGAACAAGTTACCAAATATCACCAGTAACTCGAATACGCTGAATAGCTTCAAACATAGGTTGGATGCTTATATGAGCAATAGGGACTGGGACTGCCCAGTATGGGCCAATAGGCCCGCTGCCATTTCCTCCATTCTTATGTTCTTATGTTCTTATTGTGGCTGTGCAGGTGACCCACAGTCCACCATTGTGGCCGTGCAGGTGGCCTTTGCTGCGTCACATCACGTTATGTTTTGATGTGTTGCATTGAGCAAGAGTGTCGACACATGGTAGGGAGGGTGTCACGGGGTAGACGGTGGTACAACAAGAAGAGTTATGTCGTAGTATAGGGGGTGGAGGTGTTGGTGTCACGTAACAGTTGTGGAGGTGTGACGTGATAGATAGTGGAGGTGTCATTGGGTTGGTGGTGCCGGTGAAGTGTCATGGGGCTGGTGATGAAGGTGTCATGGGGCTGGTGATGAAGGTGTCATGGGGCTGGTGATGAAGGTGTCATGGGGCTGGTGATGAAGGTATCATGGGGCGGGTGGTGAAGGTGTCATGGGGCGGGTGGTGAAGGTGTCATGGGGCTGGTGATGAAGGTATCATGGGGCGGGTGGTGAAGGTGTCATGGGGCGGGTGGTGAAGGTGTCATGGGGCTGGTGATAAAGGTGTCATGGGGCGGGTGGTGAAGGTATCATGGGGCGGGTGGTGAAGGTGTCATGGGGTAGGTTAGGTTAGGTTAGGTTAGGTGGCATTCCCCTTCACACATCATCTCTCACGAATGTTCTCCCTGTCCTCAGTCAGTGATGCACCTGGGGGCACTTCATGACTCTTGAGATACACTACCTCCTGGAGGGGGGGGGGGGAGGAGGAGGTAGCATGTGTGTGTGTGTGTTTGTGTGTGTCGGTACAGGTGCACTTACGACTACCACCAGCCTCCCCACAGAAGGCTCCACTTATTACCCTCTTATACCAACAGACACGTGTCACTGTTAAGTTATTACATAAAACTGATACGTTTATTCAACTTCAATTTATTAATTTTTTGTTCATTCACGGGAGATAAGGGAATATTATCTCGTAGCTAGTTTATTGCTCTGGGGGAACACTGAAAGCGGTGGTGCTGCCTGACCTAGTAACCTCCTATACGGCTCTCGTCTATTCCCCACCTCCTCCTACCACACACACACACACACACACATGTCGACCGGGACAGCAGTAACGATTCAACTAACCTCACACTAACCTCACACTAACCTAACCAAATAACCTCAATAACTCCTGTAAGTAATCTCACACTAACGTTTCCACGAACATAACCTTCACATCCTTACAAATTTGACTCAAGGACCTCTTAGTGTGGTCAGATGTGGCTATTGAAGCTCCCGTTTTCTGTTACTGTTGTGGCGGCTGTTGTGTGTTTATTGAAGCTCCTGTTGTCTGTTACTTTTGTGGCGGCTGTTATATGTCTCTATTGGAGCTTCTGTTGTGTGTTACTGTTGTGGCGGCTGTTATATGTCTCTATTGAAGTTTCTGTTGTCTGTTACTGTTGTGGCGGCTCTTATGTCTCTATTGAAGTTTCTGTTGTCTGTTACTGTTGTGGCGGCTGTTATATGTCTCTATTGGAGCTTCTGTTGTGTGTTACTGTTGTGGCGGCTGTTATATGTCTCTATTGAAGTTTCTGTTGTCTGTTACTGTTGTGGCGGCTCTTATGTCTCTATTGAAGTTTCTGTTGTCTGTTACTGTTGTGGCGGCTCTTATATGTCTCTATTGAAGTTTCTGTTGTCTGTTACTGTTGTGGCGGCTCTTATATGTCTCTATTGAAGTTTCTGTTGTCTGTTACTGTTGTGGCGGCTCTTATATGTCTCTATTGAAGCTTCTGTTGTCTGTTACTGTTGTGGCGGCTCTTATATGTCTCTATTGAAGCTTCTGTTGTCTGTTACTGTTGTGGTGGCTGTTATGTCTCTATTAAAGCTTCTGTTGTCTGTTACTGTTGTGGTGGCTGTTATGTCTCTATTAAAGCTTCTGTTGTCTGTTACTGTTGTGGTGGCTGTTATGTCTCTATTAAAGCTTCTGTTGTCTGTTACTGTTGTGGTGGCTGTTATGTCTCTATTAAAGCTTCTGTTGTCTGTTACTGTTGTGGTGGCTGTTATGTCTCTATTAAAGCTTCTGTTGTCTGTTACTGTTGTGGTGGCTGTTATGTCTCTATTAAAGCTTCTGTTGTCTGTTACTGTTGTGGTGGCTGTTATGTCTCTATTAAAGCTTCTGTTGTCTGTTACTGTTGTGGTGGCTGTTATGTCTCTATTAAAGCTTCTGTTGTCTGTTATTGTTGTGGTGGCTCCATGTTGCTTTAGCTGTTATACTTCACGTGTATAGCGACTGATAATATGTCTGATAATAATCTCTCACCGTTAATCACTGTCTTGTGGCCTCTTGTTAAAGTGTCCTGTATACGTCTATAATAGTGAAGCCATAAACAAATTAGTGAAGGTCATTTGGTTAATCACTTGCGTAGCCAAATGACATGTCAACCAACTAAGGTATAGTGGGTTGATACTGTCTCCATAGCGGATATTCGCTTATCAGTTGTTTTTGTTTTGTTTTATTATGGGAGGCTTAGCGAAACTGTAGTGTCATGCTGCTGATCCACACTTACTGCCAGTAGTACCTCCTTATTTGGGGATTCGAACCTAGGTCTTCTAAATTGTCAGGTGAGTTACTGTAACCGCTGTAATGTTATACTTAAAACCAAGACGTGGTAGCTGGTGGATTTTGTTATACACCGTCGTTGTAGCCGTTGTTTAATATATGTTTGCCGTCGTAGATGTTGTATCTCCCTGCTGTAGTGATAATGTCCCAGGTGTAGCAGAATACCAGCATAACCCGTTCTTCAATCCAAGGTCTGGGAAGATACGTCAGCAAGGGGTGTGAGTAGCAGTGGGCGAAGGGTCCCACACCATGGCTCTCTGACCACATCGTTACAGCCTAAAGCTTCTTAACTATGGATAGGAATTTCGAGAGAGAGAGAGAGAGAGAGAGAGAGAGAGAGAGAGAGAGAGAGAGAGAGAGAGACCCTGCCACGTTCTTCTGTGTTCTGCTTCGTCTAATGTGTCTCTCAACCATGACCTTCCCATCACAGCGTCTGTCCTCTTCCTTAATTCCACATTCAAACCAGTTTACTTTCTAATATTTCTAAGCCAGAAAAAAAAAACCCACGTATATTTTTATAACTCGGGGAGAAGGATAGATGCGTCACTACGTCTCCAGCTAGATATACAGATACAAAAAATGAAAACTCATAAACGAACGAAACTTGGAGAACCTAGACCAACTACCGTCTGGATATGAGAATTTATTTTCTCTTACCTAATCTTGCGAGGGACTGTGTTAGTAGAGGATGGGAATGTCCTTGACTATCTTCTACTTTTATATTCGCTCTCCCTATTACATACCGCAATGTGAATAAACTGTGTATCTCCGGTGTCGAACATTCACGCCATGTCAGCAGTTACTACGCTTCCTGGCTCCTACTGTTGACACGAGATCTTGAATCCGACAGATGACACATATCCTGAATCCTATAGTTGAAGCATATTCTGAATCCCAAAGTTGACACATATCCTGAATCCTATAGTTGACGCATGTCCTGAATCTTAAAGTTGACGCATGTCCTGAATCCTACGTTTGGCACATGTCCTGGATGGAAGATAACCGACTCCTGCACAAACTAGTACCTTGCTCTATTTCTATGGTCACCCTTGAGTGAGACCGCCAGAAAATATGTGCTGTTCACTTCAGAATACTGTCACGAGTGTAAACAAAGCGAACCAGCGAATCACACGTGTAAATAAAGTACCAGTGAATCACAAGTGTAAATAAAGTGTACCAGTGAATCACAAGTGTAAATAAAGTGTACCAGTGAATCACAAGTGTAAATAAAGTGTACCAGTGAATCACAAGTGTAAATAAAGTGTACTACTGCCTGGGAAGTGGAAGCATAATATGTTGTCTAATGGTAGACCCTGCTGCCATATGGCATCACAAGAATTGTGACCAAGTCCCGGGTTGCTGATCTGACTTTCTGCCTCATTTACTCACAATTGTTTCTCACTTTTGATCTTTAAAAATATATATATTATTATTATAATTATTATTATTATTATTATTATTATTATTATTATTATTATTATTATTATTATTACATTTTCGCCCCCCAGGCCCCGATGTGGGTCAGTGACCTGTGCCTGGGTGGGCTGATCCCCGTAAAAAAAAAAAAAAAAAAATACAGGGTTAAATAAACTGTACCGGTGAATCACAAGTGTAAGTAAAGTGTTTCAGTGATTTTTTTTTTTTTTTTTACTTTTTTTTTACTTCTATCCTCTTCACCACTGATCGGCTCGTTAGCCGCTTGGGCGATCAGTCACGTCTCTGTTACGCACTGTTGGCAAGTACTGGGCATGCACCGGCTCCTGAATGTACCTGAACCTGCTTCAGTGTTGGTCAAGTCTGGTCTTGAAAGAGCTCACACTCGGTGCCGTCACAACACTTTCTGGTAGATTGTTCCAAGAGTTTACAACTCTCACTCCGAAAAAGTTACCACTCAGTTTTCTGGGCTTGCGGCTTCTCCAACCTTGAGCTGTGACCCCTTGTGGGGTGGGCATCAACTAGCTCCAGGTAAGGGCACTCGACTGAGTAGTGCCCTTTGAGATGTTTATACACCTCAATTAGGTCCTCCCCCCTTGCCCGTCTGTAGTATAAGCTAGGCAATTGTAGAAGCTTTAATCTCTAAGGGGATAGCTGAGGTGCCGAAGTGCTGGCTCCACCCTGGTGGCCCTCCTTTGGACATTTTCAATCAACTGACGGGGAAGCACCTCTCTCTTGAAGATCGTTACAAGGGAAGGACCGTCAAGATATCTGAACGACCTTTTTATAAGACCCAATAATTTAGTTACCTGATTCACCCTCTTCTCGCAATGGCCCGAGAACTTCAGCTCATTGTCAACATACACATTTAGGTCCTTTTCACATTCAGTCTCTATTAAGGCAGTTTCTTCGTCCCATTGGGACATATGATGCGCCTCCTTACCGTTGGTACAGTCTTGTTCAAGATTCTTCGAACACTACTGGAGACAGCTGGCGAGTCAAGGCCGTTTGTTTACTATAGTACGTAGTATAATATAATACGAAACAACAAAGCCCAACCAATAAATTAAGCACCGATCACTTTTACATTTATTAATAATTTTTACTTCGTATTATAGTAAACAAACGGCCTTAGTTGCCAGCTGTCTCCAGTAGTGTTCGAAGAATCTTGAACGAGACTGCATGTCCCAGGTGCGGCTTCTTACATTTCGTGACATTGAATCTCTGTAGACATTTTTCTGACCATTCTTGGAGCTCACAGAGATCCTTCTGCAGCTCTTCACAGTCTGCTTGGTTCTTAATTTCCCGAAATAACTAGGCGTCATCTGCAAACATTTGTATGGAGGAATGTACAGCTTCAGGCATGTCATTTATGAAGCAAGCAAACAACAGCGGGCCCAATACACTGCCCTGTGGTATCCCGCTTGTGACGGGTACACATGACGATTTCGTACCATTAATCACCACACACTGTTTGCGATCAAGGGGTGTCCGATCCACGCTAGGGCACTTCCCCGAATCCCGTACCCTTCCAGTTTAATTTTCAGTTTTTCATAGGGTATGCTGTCGAAAGCCTTGGCAATATCTAGGTATATATTGTCGATATTACCACCCTGTTCCAGAATTTGGGTCCAAACATCGAAGACCTTGAGTAACTGTGTTAGGCAGGAGCGTCCCAGCATAAAACCGTGTTGGAAATCCTTTACAAAGTTGTTTCGTATTAGATGTTCCATCATGGCATCTCTTAGAACGCTCTCAAGTACTTTACATACTATGCTGGTCAGGCTCACTGGTCTATAGTTATTCGTGGAGTGACGGTCGCCCTTCTTGAAGATAGGACTCGCATAAGCCATTTTCCAATCAATGGGGACCTTTTGCTCTTCCAGGCATTTGCAGAACAGGATCTTCAGGGGCTCAGCAATCTCGTTGCACAACTTTCTTAGCACTCTGGGATGCACCATGTCAGGGCCGGGACTCTTATGAACCTTTAGCTTTGACAGTTATTTCTTATAACCTCTTCTGTGAACACAATGAAGGTCAGTGCTGTGTCGAACAGTCTGTCCTCAAACGCAGGAAGATTAATCGCCTCCTCTCTTGTGAACACCGAGGAAAAGAAACTGTTCATTGCCTCCACTTCGTCCAGGTCAGAATCTGCGTAACTACCATCTTCAAGCCTCAGGGCCGATACTCCTATTCGCGTTTTTAATTTCGAGTTTGCATAGCGGTAAACGCCTTTGGGTTTGTCTTGACCTCGCTTGCAACCGGCCTCTGGAACTCCTTTAAAGCTCTTCTACACTCTGACTTTGCTTGGATCCTGGCTTTTCCATACATCCTCCTGTCCTGCTGATCGTTTGACATAACCCACGCCTTGAATTTCTGGGGGGTTTTCTTAACTTTGTCGACTGCCGCAAGGTTCATGTGTAGGGGTCTCGTATTCCTAGAGGCACTGGGTTTGGTCTTGGGTATATATTTCTCGATCAAATGGTTCACTTTGCTAGCTATGATATTCTGCCTAGTGTCTGCGTTCTTATGCCTTAGTTAGTCAGGTCAGTGGATGCCCCTCATCTCCTCCCTCATCCCGTCGTAATTTCCCTTGTAATATTTGCACCTTGGCCTGGTTTTTGCCGTGAACCAAGTAACAGTTAAATCTGAAGGACAACATTACATGGTGGCTGGTGCCAACTGGGACTAGATGTTCCAGTTTGGCCACCATACTCTCCTCGTTTGTTATGATGAGGTCCAGTGGCTTGGGTGTTTGTTCCCCTCTGTCATGAGTCGGGTCCTTAACATGTTGGAACAGAACATTATCTCTCAGAGTTTCCAGAAAAAGAGTAGCGGGGTTATTATGTCATTGGCGTGGACTAATTTCTCCAGTCGATGTCGCCATATTTAAAGACCCCCATGATAAGGAGGTGGCTTGGGTTGAGCATCGCTGCGTTGTCTATGAAGGTTATTAAGTTCCTTTGGTTTAGTTAGCTACAGTTTGGGATCTGTAGATACATCCGACAATAAGTAAGTCTCCTCCCTTTAATTTAATTTTACACCACTTGGATTCTTCAAAAACATCCTCTCCCTGTACCCTCGCCTGGCTGGCTCTAAGGTCTTGCCTAGCATAGATAACCACACCCCTCTTGCAAGTTTCTTGAGAAAGGTTCGTAAATAAAGTGTTCCTGTGAATCACAACTGTAAACAAAATGTTCTAGTGAATCACAAGCACAAATAAAGTGTATCAGTGAATCATGAGAGTAAACAAAGTGTACCAGTGAAATGAGAGTAAAAAAAAATACATAATTTAAAACTTCCAGAAAACTTCATGATAATAATAATAATAGAGACAGGAGGACAGACAGACTATAAGGGCCTGCGCTGCCTCCATTTTAAGGGCCTGTGTGTCAGTAACAATTCCTTTTGCTCTAATACTTATTACCATTGGTAGCGTGACGAGAGGAGGCTCGTGGGTATATGTAATGATAGTATCAAGTAATAGGGAAGAAATAACGGTAGATACTGTAGGTAAATAATAGACACAATATACAAATACAAAATTTATTTAAACATTAATATGGAGGAAGGAGAAAGAATATATGTACCAACAGACGAACTCTAGTACTAGGCCCTCAGGCTCAACATACTCACACCACTACTGGGTGAACATACTCAATATCACTCACACCACTACTGGGTGGACATACTCAATAACACATAACTCTTATAGTCACTTAGCACCATAAAGACCAGGGACAACTGCCACTACAACACTCAGTCGTCAGGAGTGATACTCAAGCAACAGCCATGGGGTCCTGCCACCATGGGGTACTTTCCGACGAACTCTGAAGATCCCAGTGGATGAACCCCACCACACAAATAGCCCTACTGAGTTAGACACTCATCCACCAATGATGGGGGCTGGTAGTGGTGTGTGGCTTGGTGATCCTGGGTCACCTTGCAGGCCGAGCGTTAGGGCCAGACGAGTCAGCTATGGGGGCCATAGGTAGTCTGAAGTGTCTGACGGTAGGGTCTCACGAAGGTAACTGATCCTACTGGACCTCGGACATCTCCCCAGACATATGGATACAACATCCACGCTACGGACACAGCCTAGGCTGCGTTAGGGACCTGTATGGGTGAAGGGGCGAGCACTTACTAACAGTGACAACGACATCACATTTCAGGGGACGTTAAAGATGTAAATATGACTTCACTCAGAGCATATCAACTACGTTACTGTAACACTTGCACAATCAACTATTAATTGGGTCAAATCACTTAAAGAAGGGCGAATTACAACACAGAGTGGAATAGCATACCTTTATGGGTGAAGGGGCGAGCACTTACTAACAGTTGAAATGCCCGCGGCACCCTCACTCAGAATAGGTCAGGGAGTCCACCTACTTCTATTTCGATGAATTAATTTACTGTACACTCTGACGTTGAAACTGAGACTATGAACTCAGTTTCATTCCCTACTATTATCCTCACTAACAATTCTCTGATTGAGCTATTGTGGGGTATGAGATTGTTTGGTTCACTCAGGATGGAATGGAGAAAGGGAACTCACAATGTGCTCTCTGTATACATGTTGTATTGAATGTACAATGCAGCTTGGTGCTGGGAAGGCAGCATGGTTACAAGCGTGATGTAGAGAGAGCTGGTTGGTGAGGACGCTCAGAGACGGACTGCTTGTGGGTCGCCATGCTCGCCAGCGGGAGAGAGGACCACCAGGCAGGCCGAGGAGCGAGGCCCGCCGGGCAGCGGCGGTGGAGGAGGTGTTGCTGGCTGTGGCTGTTGGTAGAGAGAGAGCGAGAGCAGATCACCGCGAGGTCAGGTCTTAAATAGCGGGGGTAGGCGTGGCTTAGTAGTTGACCCCCGCTCCGTGGTGTATGGCGGCGCTGGTTGACCTAGGTCACGAGGCATACACTGGGGAATAGGTGGGGTCGGCTAGGTAGCGACAAACAGCGTTTGTAGGGGAGAATTCCACTACACTATCAAAAGAAAAATTAAATTGATTACAAAGGGTTGGATGGCAACAGGTCCCAACATACAGCGTCTTGCTACGAAATCCGCAGATTATATTCAAAGTTCCCTTTATACAAAGACGGCCTATCGATGACGTCATCAAGGAAACAGAGAAAACGGGGGACGTTTCCACTGGTGGACTCGGAAGGTTTTGTGGACGTTTGAGCGTAATATGAATCCTTAAGGTTTTCAGGTTAGCCGTCATCACGATCATGACAAGACGAATAAAGAAATAACGAATACTGAACTTTTACTGTTGGTTTAGTTTGTCCTGTTTATTGTTGGTTAAGTTTTATCCATTTTTTTGTTGGTTTAATTTGATTCATATGATATTGGTTTAGTTTTCCCTGTATACTGTTCGTTTAGTTTTCTTCTGTTTAGCGTTTGTTTAGATTGGTCCCGTTTAATGTTGGTTTAGTTTTCCCTGCTTGATATTGGCTTAATTTTTCCCTGTTTACTGTTGGTTTAGTTTTGCTGTGTTTACTGCTTGTTTAGTTTGGTCTAGACAACGGCGGTGAAGAGTGCACAGTCACGGCCAACTCAACAGGCCAGTCACCCACCACCTCCCGTGCTGTCACACTACACCACAAAGCTGCCTCACGGCTCACGTGCTGCCCTACAGAACCCACAGAACCCCGATCTCATCAAACAGCTCTCTCAAATCAATCCCACTTTACCTTATATGTATGGATTGATCAAAACACACAAGCTTAACAATCCATTACGTCCTATCGTGAGTTCTGTGGGTTCTGTTACTTACAAATTATCCAAGTGGCTGGTAAAGATGCTATCCCCTCTTACAGGCCAAATATCTAATTCACATATACACAATAGCAGTGATTTAATTGATAAACTCAAGAAACACAACGAACCTTGTGAATTAATAAGTTTGATGTAAATTCACTGTTCACTAGAGTACCTGTGAAAGACTTACTTTCATTTCTTAAAAATAAATTACAACTGCTAGATTTAACTATTGAACATGATACTTTCCTGAAATTGATAGAGTTATGCGTAACTGACAATGTGTTTAGAGCAAATGGGAAGTTCTACAAGCTCCTCTAGCCTGTATTTATATGGAGTTTTTTGAGTCTAGATTACTACCCAATATAGTGGACTTTATTCCTCCATGGTATAGATATGTAGATGATGTTCTTTGTCTTTGGCCTAGAAACAGTGACCCTTTGGAATTTTTAGACAAGCTTAATGATATTGTCCCAAGTGTCACATTCAAAATTGAAAGAGAAATAAATGGATCCCTTCCATTCCTTCATATGCTTATCATGAGAAATGGCCAAAACTATAAATTTAAGGTAGGCTATATAGAAAGCCCACACAGGTAGACAGTTTCATTCACTTTTTATCGAATCACCTTGAGTCTACCAAAATGTCAGTTTTTTCTGCAATGTTCTTAAGATATCTGCATATTTGTGACTCTGAATTTATTGACGATGAATTGAAACGCATTCGTTCCATTGCACAGAAACTCGGGTACCCTTCTGTGTTTGTTGATCGTTGTTTTAAAAGGGCTAAAAAATCCTTTCATTCCTCTCAAACCAGACAAATTCCTACACTTAAGAATATTTTGACTCTGCCCTATCTTAATGAATTTGTCCCGTTAGCTCGGTCCCTCAAGCTTCTAAATATTAATGTTGTTTTCAAGTATGACTCAACCATTACCAATATGTTAATAAGGAATAGCCCAAGTTTGAATGTAAATGGAAGTGTTTATTGTATTCCATGTAGCAAATGTAATTGTAATTTTGTAGGACAGACAGGAAAAACACTGCAGCTCAGAATCAAACAACATAAGTACGGTATAATATTAGAACAGCATCTGAAAGCAGTGCCTTGTTCGTTCATGTTAGGAATAATAATCACCCCATTGCTTGGAAAAAAGATTAGAAGTATTTAAATCATCTTGTGTCACAGAAAGACTTCTGGTTGAAGCTAGTTTGATTAAGGAATTAAAATCAATAAACCTTAGTGATGGTCTGTTCAAAACTGATCATATGTTACATAAATTTATTTGTAAGTGGCCCAAGGTTAAAAATGCTTTGAAAACCTTTGATCTAGATGTATGATAGTTATTTTGTGGGTCCCTTATTTTTTACCTGACCTGACTAGTCACGTCACCCCCTTCGCTTAAACTCCTCTACGTATGTGTTGGTGTGGGGATTAGTGGATGACATCATTATGACCTGACCTCATGTTTTTAAGGTCACCCTGTATATTTAAGCCTCTCTCTGTCCATGTAATCCAGTTGCCTCTGAAGATGTCTTGAATAAAGACGAAAGCTAAGGTACTCCGTTGTTTCCGTTTTCCCGTGTGATTTTATCAAGATATATATATATTGTAACCGCCATCCGGGCGGTTAAAGGGTGAATGAGGCTTCTCACGTTGTACACAAACATTATAATTCGGTTAAACCTGTTGAATACAATTCATTTAGTATTTCAAATAAGTCATACATAGGCACTCCTACATAAATGTTTAATCCAATATATATTTACATAACAATCATGGCTATGTAATTAGTCTAATCTTAACACTCACAATGAGTACTCAATTAGCCATATTTCTATATTGTCACACTGATTAATAATGCAATGGACACAGTCTACCTGTGTACACAATAAGTACTAATTAAACTTACGCGTTGAAAGTCGAGAGAGAATTCAGGGTTGGTGTTGCCTCTAAGATATGGGTAGCTACACTGAAATGCCCACCCGATAGCCTGGTTCCCTGGCTGGTCAGCTATGGCTGAGTCAGGTGATTATAATTATACATAAACAACTTCCCTCACACACTCCAACCTCCTTCTGGGTCTCTCATCTCCACCATCTCAACACTCTACACACTGTATACTGGCAGGCACACCCAATAAACATGACATGACTTACCGCCTAACATAATGTTTGTTTATGTGTCACCCTACTCATTGCTGCTTGCGGTAACACCCATTCCGTTGAGCGTTCACGCTCAAAACCATGTAAGGCCTTTGATACTTAATGCTTTGTCACATTCTTGTCACCATGCTGCCCTCAGGCTGATGGTATTCAACTTTAATTTTGTCACGTTCTTGTGACTATGCTGCCCTCAGGCTGATGGTATTCAACTTTAATTTTGTCACGTTCTTGTGACCATGCTGCCCTCTAATTTTGTCACGTTCTTGTGACTGTCGCTGCCCTCAGGCTATCAGCACTTATCAGTTCTTTAGGACATCTCATTCCTTTGACGTTCGGACATCACTATCTTCATGTGTCGATACCAATTCATTTTCCTGGCCGACTCCGTCATCCCTTTCCATTGCTCCCTCCAACAAGCATAATTTTGTCACAGGTCACAGCATTGTGGACGTCGTCGTCTTAACCACTGCCTGTCGTACAAGTCCATCCTCGCCAGGGCGAAAGTTGCGCCGTGGTCTGAAATGCACTTGTCGAGTTCTGAGTTGAGGGAGGTACTCCGTCAGCCAGCGCTTCCAAAATTGACCTGCAAGGTACTGGACATGCTTCCACCTTCTGTGGTATGATTCGCCTATTGACCTTCCACCTAAGGGAAGATTACCCTTTTAGCTTAAGTGCAAAAGATCAGCAGGCGTGAGAGCCTTTGGTTCATTTGGAGTGTTTGGAACCGGGATGATTGGCCTCTCGTTAACTATGGCTTCCACTTCACAGAACAGTGTTTGCAGACGTTCATCGTCTAAGACTTGTGAGCCCACAATCGCCTTTAGGACCTTCTTTACTGTGCGAATCTGCCTTTCCCATACTCCCGCCATGTATGGGGCAGCTGGTGGATTGAAGACCCAGTCAATATCTGCTTTCAGTAAGGCACCTCTGAGTCTGTCATCTTGCTCCCAACTTTTCACTGCCAGTTTGAGCTCTTTGGCTGCCCTTACCATGTTTGTCCCATTATCCGACCTAATACGCTCTGGTGTACCTCTGCGTCGTGAGAACCTTGCTATTGTGTTGAGGAAGGCATCTGCATCTAATGAGGCCAAGACTTCTAGATGAACAGCCCTAATAGTTAGACATGTAAACAGACATCCTCAGAGCTTAACCTTTTTCCTCCCTACCTTGATAATGAATGGACCAAAACAGTCCGTTCCAGCATAAGCAAATGGAGCCTTTCCAGGAGTGACATGATCTATTGGTAAGTCAGCTTGCCTTTGATGCCGACTTTTCCAATTGTTCCGTCGGCACACTACGCAGCGTCGTATGATTCTATCAAGCAAGCGTCTGCCCTGGGAAATGCAATACCTTTGCCTCACACACGCCAACAGTCTTCGAAGCTGACATGCTAACATTGATGCTTCATTTGATGAGTCCAGCGACATGAGCAGGTCGTCAACGTAGAAGTTGACTTCCGCTTGCGCCACCATGTCGGGAAACTCGGATCTGTGGTCTTGAAATGTACGCCGGAGAGCGTAAGTTGCACATGAAGGGCTCCACACCCCACCAAAGGTGTGCACCTTCATCCTGTAAGTTACTGGCTCTCTACTCAGGTCCCCATTCTCCCACCAGAGGAATCTTAACGCATCTCGATGTTCTGGTGCTACATGGATTTGATGGTACATAGCTCCACATCTGCCATGATGGCTGTAGTTCCTTGGCGAAACCTAAACAGGACTCCAAGTAATTTGTTGTTGAAGTCTGGACCTTGTAGTACCTGGATGTTCAGCAATGTCCTTTTGTGTCTGGCTGTGCAGTCAAAAAAAATTATGCGTACTTTGTTTGGCTTATTTGGGTTCAACACCGGGTGATGAGGCAGATACCAGACCAGTCCAGTCTCTGACTCCAACTGGCACTTAGGCACTGATTCAGCATATCCTTCAGCAAGCAGTTTATTTATTTCCTCTACATATCCTTGTCGCAGCCGTGCGTCCTTGGATAGTCTCCTTCGAAGCCCATCTAGTCGACGCTCCGCCACGGCCTTGTTGTTTGGGAGTTCCGTGTTCTCATTACGGAACGGTGTGGGAAATTGGTAATGACCATTAGTTTTGATGCCTGTCTCTGACCATAGCCTCAACACTCTTTTGTCCTCAAGTGAATGAGCTGCTGACTACAAGGCTCCTGTGTCCCCACTTTCCAGCTCCCCAAGAAAAGCTTAACTTGTCTTTCCAGACGGGTTTCAGGACTCACGACAGTTTCTGTCATCAGGCATCCTGACATGAAACTCCTTGTGCGTCTTGGTGCCCCACCGGTCCATTCACTGTCCAACCCAGTCGCGTTTTTATGGCGAATGGCATTCCATCCCTTCCTGCTCTGACCTCCAAGGGTACCAGGGCCTGTGGCACATCTTGTCCTATCAGAATTTCTATGCTGTTGCTCTGCAATTCTGGTAATTCCACACCTCGCAGATGGGTCCACCTTGAGATATCACTTGTGTTCTCTACGGAGTTGTGCAGCGTTGTGGGAAATTTCGTATAATGAGTACTTTCGGCATACGTATGGTTCTGCCTCGTTTCATGCCTGCGCCAACCACTTCTAGATCTACCTCCGCTGAACTCGAGTATCATCTCTTGGGCAAGTGTACCCATGGTTACCAGGGTAGGTGTCCCTTTCACCCTTAGTTTCTGTGCCAGATCTTTGGTGCAATACGACCTGTTGCTGCCTGAGTCCAAGAGAGCTAATGTTCTCATGTGATTTCGTTGGTGTGAGTCCTTTCCCCGAATCTTCACACTCACTATGGGCAGTACAATCTTGGCATTTTTTGCCGATAGTCAGATGTCGCTTTCGCAGCTGTATGGGTTTTCATGGCCGTCCTTTGTCCCTGTAGCATAGACTTGGCCTATTTTTCCGGCCATGTACGAACTGTCGTTGGCTTTCTGGGCCATGCCACCATCAGAGGTGCCTGCCATTGACTCTTGTTTCACGAGACCTTGAAAATTTCGCTTTACGCCACCCGTGCTTATGTTTGACATACTTGCAGTAAGTGCCTCCCTTCTTTCTTGATGCAACAGTCTAGAATGCTTCTCTTTGCACCCATCAGTGTGACCAACACTCAGCAACAAGGTGGCCCACTCTCAGACACAAGAAACAGCAACATAATCCTTTTACCCTCTCTAACCTCTCCCTCACAGACATGCTTCGGAATTTGTCGCACCCTGCTAATCCATGTGCTCTGGAACACACTGGGCACGAGCCTTTTCCAGAGCTTGTTTCTCCTCCATTGCCTTTCGCTTCACTGATAGTCACTAGGCCCACGGCACGTTTGCTTGACGATGATCCTTCTGGTCTTTTCTTACTTCCTTCTTGACTGTCCTCGCTTGATCGCAGAGCCTTGTCATCCATCGTCACCGCTTTCTCCTCCAAATATAGCGCTAACCACTTCACCAGCCCTGTTCTGTGTTCTGTCAACTTCTGATAATTTCGTACATCATCCACACAGCGTTCCCTCAATTTGGGGGGAAGCTTAATCACCAGCGTTCTGAAGGTCTGCCTTGTTTCAAGTTCAGACATCAAGTTCAGATTCTCCAGATGGCTTACTGTACTCCATAGCTGAGATGCCAGTTTTCACAGCCCTTCGTCGTTGAACGCCCCCACTGAGCGAGCGTCTATGAGCCTTTTTACCAGCTGGTCCGCATATGCATACTTATCTCCGAACCTTGCCTCCAGGATCTTGAATGCCTTGTTGTAGGCTCGGTCTGGCTCTAGATAGTTGCATCCCATGATTGCTTGATGTAACTCTTCTCCTTCACAAGCATCTATGAGCAGTTGGTACTTGTACTTCTCTGGCATGGCCGCATTTGTCATGTATCGACGGAAGGCATGAATAAAGGTCCTAAACTCCGCCCGCCCTTGTCCTTTAAACTTGGGAAGGGTGGCTTGCGGCATGTGCATCGTAGCCACTAACTCTCTTATTTCTTCACCCTTCCCTGATTCTCCCTGTGGATGCATAATTGTGACTTGAGGCGCTTTGTTTGCAAACATTGGCGGTAAAGACGATGCCATTTCCTCGACATTGACCGATGCCTGTTGCTGGGTTTCTTCCCGTACTATTGTAATGTTCATGACGGCTAACCTGAAAACCTTAAGGATTCATATTACGCTCAAACGTCCACAAAACCCTCTTGAGTCCCCCCAGTGGAAACGTTCCCCGTTTTCTATGTTTCCCCCGTCTTGGTCTTTGGGAGTAAACGCTGTATGCTGGGACCTGTTGCCATCTAAACCTTTGTAATCAATTTAATTTTGCTTTCGATAGCTGAGTCAGAGCATTGTTAGTTGAGATAATAATAGAGAATGAAAATGAGTTCATAGTCTCAATTTCAAGGTCAGAGTGTACAGTAAATTAATTCATCGGAATAGAAGTAGGTGGACTCCCTGGTCTGTTTTGAGTGAGGGCGCCGCGGGCATTTCTACCGTTAGTAAGTGCCCGTCCCTTCACCCATACAGGTAGGCCACCCACTCTGTGTTGTAATTTGCCCTTCTTTAAGTGATTTGACCCAATTAATAGTTGATTGTGCAAGTGTTACAGTAACGTAGTTGATATGCTCTGAGTGAAGTCATATTTACGTCTTTAACGTCCCCTGAAACGTGATGTTGTTGTCACCGTTAGTGAGTGCCCGTCCCTTCACCCATACAGGTCCCCTGATGCTGATCCCGTCTGTCTCCCGATCCCATTGTGATTCTTGAATCGCTCTACCATCCAACAACGGCCTCGGATGTATTAGTTGTCCAGCCGGGTTCATATATGAGAAGATGGCACCGATGCAGCCGGATTAATGTGCCCCAAGGCTTCGTTGGGCCAGACCCCAGACCCGCCATGTGTCTGGCTCCCCATCTCGGGTCGGAGTGTAACCGACCACAACAGCAGTTGTAGAGGCGCCAGTGCTATACCCTGTGACAGGCCTTGGAATTATGGTCCACAGTGTGGTTGTAGGTGTTGTTAATACTTACCCATGTTGTGGGGGACCCATGTCGGGGTTTGTATCAGTATTAGTGTCTTGGGAGGAAAGACAAGGAGCTGGTCCTACGATATAATGTAAGGTGACACCAGGTATTGGGTGCACGGTAAGAGTGTAATGTCCGAATAATTGCTGTTGAGTAAATAGGAAAACAAGGAAACCAGTACATAAGACATAGAGAGTTTGCAATAGGCCCAGGAGCTGAGCCTGGCAGTTATATGTTAATAACATCTATTTTCCCCTTGGATTTTATATTAATAAATTTGTTTTTAGAGTACTTTAGGTGTATTCATTTCTCCCACAGTATTTTACCTTTATTTCCATCCAAGTGACCTGATACCAAAATTACCATACTCACGTGCCTAGACCCTCGCCCATGCCACCCAAGAATAGGTGACGGAACTGAGTAGAGTAAGAACTAAGAGAAGTAAATAAGATGAGGGTGGTGTAGAAACAGAGAGGGAGTCAGGCCCCCTCACATTGGTGGCAGCTAGAGAACCCGCCCCCTCACACTATTGGCTTCTCATAATTGCTGGAGTTCTCTGTCGAAGGCTGTGAGCTGTCACTTCTTGGTGTTAGTGCTGATGTCTCTTGACCCGCCACCATTCCAGTGTGCATGGTTTTCATCCACCCTGCCTTAAGCTCTCGCAGGGCTCGGTTTACTTCATCCGACGCTGCCTCAACTCTGGCCACTGCTTGTTGACAATCCAATTCCCTACTGTGACCTTCCCATGGATCTCCTGATATTGCAAGCTCATTTCCTGTTTCACCACTCTCTGATTGTACATCAGCGGGCGGATCCATTGTCATTAGGTCACAATGTTTGCTTCCATCTAGGTCCGACTCTCCTTCCATGTCATCAATATACCCGATCTCCGACATCTTGCTTATTTAGGTAATTTGAATTGCGTTCGTTTCCACCACTCTTAAATCAGGGCACATTCGTGTGCCTTGTCTCACTAAAATTATCAGGGCACATTCGTGTGCCTTGACTTGTACTCATTTATCAAGGCACGTTCGTGTGCCTTGTCTCACTAAATTATCAGGGCACGTTCGTGTGCCTTGACTTGTACTCATTTATCAGGGCACGGTCGTGTGCCTTGTCTTACACTCGCACCTGGGAAGTGGCAGCGTGGTTACAAGCGTGATGTAGAGAGAGCTGGTTGGTGAGGGTGCTCAGAGGAGGACAGCTTGTGGGTCGCCATGCTCGCCGGCGGGAGCAAGGGCCGCCAGGCAGCGGCGGAGGAGGAGGAGGAGGTGTTGCTTGCTGGTTGGTGTAGGTAGAAAAGAGGGTGGTCACCACCAGGTCAGGTCTTTTATAGCGGAGGTAGGCGTGGGTAGATAGTTGACCCCCGCTCCGTGGGCGGCGCTGGTTGACCTACACCACGAGGCACACACTGTGGAATTCGCGGGGTCGGCTACTCAGCGACAAACAGCGCTTGTAGGGGAGAAATCCATTACAGTCTCATATGGTTCCCCACAAAGTATGCACAGATAGTTGTTTTAGCTACTGTACGTGCTTATACACTTGGTATTGCTTAAATTATATTATATTAATACAGTTTAGTGAATGTTACCACTGCATGGAGGTCGAATATAATGTTACTAATTTGAACAAATCTATAATAACACTGGTATTTTTTATTTCCTTTATTATCTATATTTTATAATATTTCTGGCTTCGCTGCATATTCACTTCCAACAACTCAATTAATTAATTGCATTATAATTCATCAAAGCTTACTTATACTACTTATACAGTCCAATATATTGGGCAGAAGGAGGCCAGCTCTGCCCGTCATCTCAAAGCTAACTGCCTGGTGCGCGGTACGATATGTTGGGCAAACATGTCATCTCCACCCGCATTTCATCTGAAACTGATAGACCGGTCCCGTATCGGCCTTCAGTCACCCCAGAGCTCCCCAGCTATGGTAACATCCTTAATAATTTAATAAAAAATAATAATTTAATAAATTCATATAATTTTTTTTATAGCTGGATGATCGTCATACTCGATTCCGAGTGACAGCAAAGTAGTAGTGTGTGTGTGTGTGTGTGTCAGACATTTGTATTATTATCATGAACGTTATTTACAATACTGAAAGACTGTTTTTTGTAAAGGATAGCATATACTATTCCTTGATGCATCCTCCATTCACAATATAAACATAAAACTCGATAATAGGTGGAAAGTTTCACCAAGCCAACTCAGCTACCGAAAGTCTGGCTGTACTGTGTTTAAACATTTACCTGAACCTTGGAATAAATTTGCAGCTTTTGGATTTTAATGGAACCATCAAGCTAAGGATGAGTTATTTAACCCTGAATGTGCATGAATCAAATGCACAATTGGTTCATCTTGATAATAGGAGCACATTGGCGTGAAAGGTGGCAAGTCATGCAATCATGTAGTGTGGTGTGAGGGAGCGCCATTCTCCCGCCTTGCAGCTGGGTCACACCACGGGTTTATTGTCACTGTACGTGTGCAAATGGGCCTCGGTTCAAAGATCAAAACGGGATTTTTCATCGTCCTGTCGAGACTTGCAAGTTTATTTCTTGGAATATAGTCATCAATCTTCAGATTATTGATGTGCAAGTTGTGAAATTTGGGTTTCTATTTTTTTCAGTACATTTAGAACTTTGTACTCTGTGTTGACTAACAAGGCTACGTGGAGAAACTCCGCCCCTTATTTTTACGACCATGTAACCTTGCATTTATCATTTGTTTAATTTCCGAATCATATTTTTCAGCTTTACGTATTCAAAACACTTTCGCAACGGAGAAAATACTAAATAAAATATATTCTTGTCTAGAAAACAACGGCCAAAAACTTGCAACTCTACAGTCTATACAATAAACAACGACGCTGAGCCACATCTCTTTCCAGAAAATCACCATATAACAACACCCAAGTTGCCAGGAATAAATGTAGCAAACACTTTTAATTTTATCCTCTTCGCCACTGATCGGGTCGTTAGCCGCTTGGGCCGTCGGTCACGTCTCTGTTACGTTGGCAAGTACCGGACATGCACTGGCCCCTGAATATATCGGAACCTCCTTCAGACTTCAGTGTTGGTCAAGTCTGGCCTTGAAACAGCTCACACTCGGTGCCGTCACAACACTCTTAACAGATTGTTCCAAGAGTTCACAATTCTCACCCCGAAAAAGTTTGCCCTCACTGTTTTCTGGACCTGTGGCTTTTTCAATCCTGGACTGTGACCCCTTGTGGGGCGGAATTTCCCCTCACCTGAACAGCACATGGCACTCACAGCTTATGGAAAATTACAGTTGGGTGATTGGATTATATAAACTAAATGTATAAACCCAAATTTATATAATTGTTATTGCCGTGAGACAAGGGCTAATACATGATAACGACACACAGAAGACGCACGTCACCGTTGTTCTTAGCCCAGGTGACGTAGATGGACGTCATGATGGCCGAACAAGATTAGTTAACAACTTCTTGGAAATACAACAAAATATTGAGGAGGAAATACCGGGTGTGCGTTTTAAGTTTTGTGTCGTGAAGCGTATGTCGTGTAGGACGTGTGTCGTGTAAGAAATGCCGTGTAGTGTGTGAATAAATAGATGTAGATACAGTTAACCTATGCACTTTATTGCAGTTCTTTTGAACAGACTTCTATTTTAGTAGTGATATAAAGAATATCACTGTTTTTACAAGTTGGTACACAAAAGTTGACAGTGACTACTTTTTTACATTTTATTTTATGCTCGCTAGTTTATTAATGATCAAATTTAAAAAAAAGTATAGTACAGCTTTAAAACTACACTACTACAATCATTGTATTATTCGAAATTTAAGACTGGAGGTTTTAAGATTATGCAGCTACAGTGGAAAAATATTTGAAGATCAGGTTACATTATTCGAAGTTTCAATAATAGAAATAATAATATTTATTCAGTGAAAGTGTCCTACAGGTTAACAGTTGGATAGTCATGTATATAAATTATGTAGGTACAGTATACAGTTACTGCATAAATATAGACAGTGCTGGTATACGGTGTACGTATGATTTAGTATGATATTGCTTTGGCATCAAAACTTGTATTGGTTAACATTTTACTATGTCAAGGGTTCGAGCCTCAGCCCGGACACAAGTGAGAAGGGTGTTATCTAGTGTGATCCTCACTATCAAGCACCACAGGTTTCAAGGTCCTTGGTTTCCTCCTGTACTAACACTGGATAAACCGCCCAAACGGCTAGTAAGCTGATAAGTGGCTCATATGAAAAAAAAAAAAAAATAGTGGTGTCCCATAAGGTTCTGTTCTTTCACCTACTCTGTTCCTTCTTTTTATCAATGATTTACTTCACACTCCGACTAATTTTATCCATCCTTACGCTAATGATTCTACTCTTCACTCTTATTCACATTTTCCCCTTCCCCCTAATTCTCAAACTAGACCTGTTTCTAGAGCTGATATCATTACATCTACCAATGCGGATCTGTGCAGCATCTCCGAATGGGGAAGTAGAAACGTGGTTAAATTCAATAGTAATAACACACAGTATTTACCAATTACACTTTCAAAATTAAATGATCTTCCACCAATCACATTTCAGGACGCAATCATTCTGCCAAATTCTAAAATAGATATGCTAGGTCTCACCATTTCCTTTAATATGTCATGGAAGCCACACATCCTCAACATTGCTAAAGCTGCCTCCCAAAAGCTGGGAATGCTGTACAGATGCCGTAGTTACTTCACTCCAGCAGTTACTTCAAGTTTATGCTTTTACTTTTTTACTTTTATCCTCTTCACCACTGATCGGCTCGTTAGCCGCTTGGGCGATCGGTCACGTCTCTGTTACGCACTGTTGGCATGTACCGGCTCCTGAGTGTACCTGAACCTGCTTCAGTGTTGATCAAGTCTGGTCTTGAAAGAGCTCACACTCGGTGCCGTCACAACACTTTCTGGCAGATTGTTCCAAGAGTTCACAACTCTAACTCCGAAAAAGTTTGCCCTCACAGTTTTCTGGACCTGCGGCGTCTTCAATCTTAAGCTGTGAACCCTTGTGGGGCGAGCGTACGCCAGCTGCAAGTAAGGACACTCGACTGAGTAGTGCCCCTTGAGATGCTTATACACCTCAATTAGGTCGCCCCTTGCCCGTCTATAGTATAAGCTAGGCAAGTTCAGGAACTCCAATCTCTCAGGGTAGTTGAGATGCCGAAGTGCAGGCACCAGTCTGGTGGCCGTCCTTTGAACATTTTCAACCAACTGACAGTCCATAGTGTATCTCGGGGACCAGACGGGGTTACAGTACTCCAGATGGGGAAGCACTTCACTCTTGAAGATCGTTACGAGGGACCTCCGTCTAGATATCTGAACGACCTTCTTATAAGACCCAATTATTTATTTGCCTGATTTACCTTCTTCTCGCAATGGCCCGAGAACTTCAGCTCATTGTCATCATACACACCTACTGTAGGTCCTTCTCACATTCAGTCTCAAATAGTGCAGTTTCTTCATCCTGTTAGGATTCACTCGTCCTAACTTGGATTACTGCTCTCATATCTGGGGTGGCTCTTCTTCTGTCCAACTGTTAGATAGGGTAGAATCAAAGGCATTTTGTCTTATTAACTCTCCTCCTTTAGTTGATTATCTTTCTTCCCTTTCTTTTCGCCACAATGTTGCTTCACTCTCTTTTACAGGTATTTTAACGGGCAACGTACGGTGGATTTGGCATCCTGCGTACCGTTTCTTTGTGGATGTCGGTCACACTAGAATAAACCCGTTCTAGTACACCCTTCTTTCTTCACACAACTAAACTGTGGAATGCTCTGCCTTCTTCTGTGTTTCCATACTCTTACAATGTCTCACTTCAAAAAGCTGTTTTTCCGGCATCTTCGTGATGTAGATTAATATAGTATTTTTCTTTTCTATTTTTAATTTTTTTTACTCTTATTTTTTGCCCCCCTAGGCCCCGTTGTGGGTCGATGACCTGTGCCCGGGTGGGCTATTCCCCGTAAAAAAAAAAGAAGAAAAATGTTTCTCCTCTGACTTTAACATCCCTTTAAAACAGCTCGCTGCAATGCTATATCCCTCTTCCTACGCCATCACCTTGAGATGCTTCTGTATGCCACTAGCCACTTGGGAGTTTTCTTCAATCTTCAGGGATCTGTGGTAAGAAAATTTGAGTGAAATCAGCTTCCTAGGTAATGTTAGGTTGGGTTGGTAAGGTTTTCATGAATTTCACACACGTTTCTTGGGTTCAAACTGACGCATAAGGAGAGTTGTATCTCCTTTATAGTCAACTTGCTCCATAAATGAATGTGAAATTCATTCAGAACACCTCGAAATTTAAAGGAAAAACATAATTTCGACCATCCTGTCAATGACCGTTATGAACATAGACACAAAATAAATAATAAGATTATGATTCTTCAAAAAGCAATGCAGACGACACCAGCGACGAAGAATATTAACCTAACTGATAACTATATTTTCCTCAGTGACACTCTAACGAAGTTCCGAATTAAAATTGTTTGAAAAGAGAATAAACAAATTCCGAATATTCAATAAAGTATAATATTAAATAATAATGAGTGTTGTTAAGCTGACAGAGAGATATAGGGCCACATTTAAATGGGTTTTATAACAGTAATTGGTAACTGATGATACGTAGCCGTAGTACCACTGGTGTTGGCTGAGGGCAAGAACAGTGAGTCAGCAACCATGGGTGAGGTTAGGTGTGTGCTGGGTCTTAATGCCTTGGGCTTGTGAGTGGTGATTGTTTTTTTATTTTGTAGTTATCCCGTTTTATGGGCAAATTGAAGATTATTTGTTCCTTCAACAATACCTTGGAATTATGGCCTTAGTATGGTTGTGATTGCAATGTACTATGACGAGTATTTTCAGCCAGTCATAACATGATGGTTGTGTTTATATGACGTATTACTCCATGCCTGAATCTACTTACATGCTTCACTATTAACGTACACACACACACACACACACTTCATATATGACCCAAATTTTCTTGATGTATATGCTCGTATTTGATATGTTACTGAGGTAAAGTTTAAGGAGGTAGTCACAGCTTTCTTTCCCTTTGTACTGTACAGGTATTTGTATCTTGACAGGGTCTTTAATGAAATATGTCTTGATACATAAAATGCAAATGTAATCTGGGAACAAGGAAACTAGAAGTCTGAACTTATGAAAACCATGTTTAATGTTTATGAAGAATTTGGCCTAATATATACTGCACTTTATATGCTAATGACTGAGAGACAAAGGGCTGACTCACTGAAGAAAGCAGACAGCAGGAAACATTCTCTTACCCCAATTTACCCAATGGTCTTTTTATATTAGTGAACCGGTGTATCTAACCTAACCTAATGGATCCCCCTGATTAGGTTAGGTTGGGGGTAAAAATGCAATTTCGGCTAATGTGCCCTAGTAGTTTAGAAATTAGGGTATTAATTTACTTTTGGACATAGTGCACCTGAGAGTTATAAACTACTGAAACATTTACATCTCCCTATTCTGAGCATATTGAACCCCATATATACCAAGCGAAAATGGATAATAGCAACACAATTTAATTTAATTGATTTTATGTAGTTTTCAGTCTTCGTCTGTGAGGAGATGCTATCGGCGCATCATGCATGTGCAATATTGACTGATGTCATCCAGTCGTGACCAATGGTGTATTGATATCATCACGCGAATTTTTTTCGACCAATCACATTTTACCTTATTCAAAGGAAGCAGCCTGGGTAATTTCATTGACCAGTCTCACAATGGCCGTGGTGGAGGTTGGCTGTCATTTGTGCTCCTACGATTGTTTTTAATTTATTGCAGAGTTTTACGAGAAAGACGACCATTCTATCCAATTCTTACGTATCCCTGGTCCTTCCGCTTCTAGATAAGGTGCTGTGCTTCTGGGTATGGCGCGCCCCAAAGTATTTTACTGAAGCATTTAGGTTAGTTTAAGCCAGATCTACCGGGGGGTCTGGGGCCAGAGCCCCCCTCTAGGGGATAGGTTAGGTTTTGTTAGGTTAGATGACTCGTTTTCTTCCCCACCTAAAAACCTTGGTTTCCCAGGCTCTCCCTATTATTGAGGGGGGGGGGGGGGGGGCAAAAATGAGCAATTTCCGCCAAAAATGAAAGTCAGATTCGTTTAAAACACACCAAAATAAGCTGGGAAAAACATATTGGTCAACCCTGAGGGACTCGTGTCCTAAAGTGAAAATTTACCAAATTTAGTTTATCCTGTGTATTTTGGTATGATTTAATCGAGTTTGACCTTTATTTCCGGGGGAAGTATCCGTTTTAGCGTTATGCCTCCTCAAAAAGTATGGAAATAATATAAAATTCATTTCTGACATTATTATTCTTTGCTCCCTGGTTGAAATGGGGTTAGAAATACTCCAAATAAGGAGATCTAAAAGTTGGGTATGGTTAAAACGGTCGGCCGTATTTTGGCCAAAACTGCAATAATACCAAAATAGGGTTCGGTTTGGTTGTTTATTGGGTGATTTTCTATGTTTTTTTTTTACACGTATTTCTTATACCCAAAGAAAGAACGGTGCACTATAAATTGACCACTTGGTATGAGATAATATTTCTATTGGGATAAAAACGAATAATAACCAACAGGCTATCCTAACAATCCTAGTTAAATTTTGTGTGGGTCAGGTTTTGTGGTTTTTGTTGTTGTTTAAACAATTTACGATATTATTATTTGTCCAGTCACAGACCTTTACTTACTCTCACTATTTGTCCAACATTTATTCTGGGTTAATATTGACGACTGACCTGCGGACGTGTTGTTTCCTTTACTGTTTATTTTCTTACTATATTTTCATCAGCGACTTCTGATATGATAATCATTTCTTGTGCAATGCTTCGTTTGGTAGATAATTAGGCACCTAGGTGGGCACTAGTTTGTATTCTTGGTGGTAATGAGGTTGTGACTTCTCATCCCAGGATGTAAACAGCCAATTATATTGACGTATTTAAAAAATGCCGCCAGGGCAGTGTTGCCAAACCTGCAGTTTACCCGCCCATTCGGGCAATAAAATGGTGCCGTTACTTGCCTAAAATTAGGCTACTTTTGAAAAAGGAAACTGCAGCACCACTAAATCACCTGTTTTAGCAGCATTCTTTATGAAAGAATATTGATTTTTTTCATGATTGGTAATAAAGCAAATCACATGACTGCTCATTTTTCTCTTCATTTATTGGCTTACAAGCATTGGGTAATTTTAAATTTCAAATTAAATATGATCTATAGTACAATAATTTCCTTTCCAACGCTCTCACTGGGGGTCTTAGTGGCTGGTCAGACAGACAGGCACCAGGTAGATCTGCAGAAGTTGATGGCCAGTCAGTCTGTCAGACTTCGTGTCTGATCAAGAGGATATGTTTCCATTCTTATACTTTTCATTAGTGACTACAGTATTTAGCGCATAGTGTCTGATAAAGAAAAAAACAATATTTACCATTTTCAACAAACTGGCAAAAAAAGAAGCAATTTGATATATTTTATGTGGTGTTTTCATCTGGCAAACTGGTAAAAAACTAATTTCATTTCCTTCAATAAAAATAATAGTGTTAACTTTATGGTATAGGAAGAGAATTCAGTGCTCATTCTTTGTTTTATGTCATTTTTTCCTCTCTTTATAAACCATGTCTCTAATCCACAGTTAAATTTTATTCCAAATAGCGACAATAATATATTGTATTAATTGTTATAGGAGTTTTACCGTCGGTCAGTAATATACTGTTTGATTTTGTTGGTGTTTATTGTCTCAATACAGAAGGCACCAATACCTGATATGTACAGAACAGGAATTAACACACATAGGCTACACCATCTCACACATATACTAGTACACACACTCCAATGACTATACGCTTGGAACAGTACATCTTCCCCTCCCTTTTATTCATGATGACAATTCTGTATTGCCGTTCTCTTTAGTTCCATGAACGGCCAGGTTTATATTCGTCGCTTGTCTCTCCATCCATTTCGGAGTCAACTTCATCCGTTCCAGAGCTTTCACTTCCATCCATTCCGAAGTCTTCAGCTCCACCCTGGTATTTCTTTGGTTTTACTATAGAACGACGTGGTCGCCTAGCAGCGAGTGGTTCCTCCTCGCTGTTCCCGTCCTGCCTGGACTCGTCCATCCCTGTCCTCGGCATGTTGGCGGCTTGGTTGTTCTCCCGGTTTCGATGGGTGTTGTCGGTTCTCTCTGCCGTTTTGTGGCTTCCGTCTGTGTCACTGTCTCTGCTGCCGTCATTTCCTCCTAGGCATCTCCCTGGAACCCTTCTCATCTGGGATGTGCTGCGTAACATCTTCTTGGGTCCTCCCTGTAGAATAGCTGAATCGCCTCGCCTTTCACTTACCGTCCACGGTTTAGGATCATAATTAGTTGAGAGCTTGTCTTTCTTGGTTTGCTTCAGGAGCACTTGATCAGTTGGTCTCAATTCCGCTAGTTTGGACTTATTCCGGTTGTCTGTCCGGAGTTTCAGTTTCTCCTTTTCTCTTTTATCTCTTGCGTGCCACATCCCAACATGTCACTTGTGTGTCTTCCAAGTCATGACTCACTTGGGGGAGTTTCACCTTGATGTACCTTCCCATGAGGAATTTAGCTGGTGTCTCTCCGGTCATCGAGTGAGGGGTGTTCCTGTAGTGCATCAAGAATTTACCGAGTTGCTGTCTCCAATCTTTCCCCTCAGTATGCATCGCTCGTAGTGCTTTCAACATGGTTGCGAAGAACCGCTCGATTTCCCCATTTGCTTGGGGATGATATGGTGTCACTTTGTGGTGTTTTATTCCCCATTATTCACAGAACTGTGCAAACTCCTTGGCTCTGAACTGTGGTCCGTTATCTGACACGATGACCGCTGGGTTGCCGTGTGTAGTGATGCATCCTTCGATCAGGGGCATAACGGTATCGGTATTGATAGTTTTGACCACAAAGGCTTCTGGCCACCAGGATCCTGCATCGATGATTCCCAGCACATAGTCACCACTAGGGAACGGTCCACATATGTCCATGTGGATTACCTCCCATGGCCCCTTCATCTCAGACATATTCACCGGATTGGCTTGTTTTCTTGTGTCGAGGCTTGCACATGGGTTGCATTGTATGATTGCCTTCACCACGTCCTTGTTGATAGTTGGCCACCATACCTTGCCTCGGAGTAGCGCCTTGGTCTTGACCATTCCCAGGTGTGTCTCATGTGCGAGTTGCATCGTGCGTCGTTGTAGTGTTTGGGGCATTACGATCCGGGATCCCCTCAACACGAGTCCCCGTTTTGATGTCACTTCTGCACGTACGTGTTTGAAAGGCTCCGTTAGTTTATCCGTCCAGTCATTCTTGGCGATGGCGTCTTCGAGGGCTCTTATAGTCGGATCCTTCCCTGATTCTTCGAGAATTTCAGACAGTGTCAAAGCTTTCGGGATCCCGTTGGCAACCACATAGTTGATGAATCCCTCTGCCAGTTTCTCTTCTTCAGAGATTTGAGCATCGAATGGCAGGGGTTGTTTAGACAGTATGTCTGCCGGATTGTCACTTCCTTTGATGTGTTGGACCGTGAAGTCGTACTGTTGCATGCGTAGGATCCACCGGAGTATACGGGCTGATGGTTTGCCTTTCGGGCTGAAGGTGGTCGTTAGCGCTTTGTGATCGGTCATGATGGTGAATTCTTTCCTGTAAAGATATAGATGAAATTTTTCACATGCCCAAACTATGGCTAAGGCTTCCCTCTCCAGCTGACAATACCGTCTTTCCACCTGAGTCAGTGTTTGGGAGGCATAACTGATGGGTTTGAGTACCCCTTGGTGGTTTTAGCATAGCATTGCCCCTAGTCCTACCGGACTAGCATCCACAAATAGTGTGGTTGGTAGTTGAGGGTTGAAGTGCATGAGTGCCTCGCTCTTCATGACGGTGTTCTTCAGCTTGTTGAAGCACTGCTCTCCTTTTTCTGTCCAGGTCCACTTGCTGTTCATTCTCGTCAGGTTTTTCAGAGGTTCGCTCAATGTCGCTAATCGTGGTATGAACCTGGTCAGGTAGTTGATCAGACCTAGGAAGCTGCGGACTTCCTGAACCGTTTCTGGCCGTCTGAACCTCTACACGGCTTCGATTTTTTCATCCGTCAGTTTGATGCCCTCTTTGGATACAGTGAATCCATGGAATTCAACTTCATCTATGTGGAACACACTTTTGTGTTGGGAGATGGTCAGGTTGTTCTTCAACTTTTGCAGTACTTTTTCCAGAGCACTGTTGTGTTCACTCGTATCCTTGCCCCAGACCAGGATGTCATCCTCTCCATTCCGACAATTCGGACACTTTTGCAAAATCTGTTGTAGCAGACGTTGTCCTTGTTCCGCGGCTGTTGCAATGCCCATGACTAACACCTTGTACCTGTAGGTACCGGAGTCGCACGAGAATGTTATCTCTCTCGATTCGGGGGTTAGCTCGATCTGATGATAGTATGAGTTTAGGTTGATATTTGAGAATTTCGTGACCCCGTTAATTTCGCTGAGTAGTTGTTCCACGGTTGGTATAGGATGGCGCATGCATTTCACCGCTTTGTTTGCTATGCGGAGGTCTGCGCATATCCTGATATCTCCCTCTGGTCTTGGAGCAGTCACCAATGGGGACATCCACGGTGTAGGGCCTTCCACGCTCTCGATGATATCATTATCTAGCATTTCTTGTATCTTCTGTTCGACTGCACCTCGAATGTGAAATGGTACTCTCCGAGGTGGCTGTGCGACGGGTTTGACATTTGGGTCGATGTCGAGCTTGAGTTGGAAGTTTTTCATTCTACCCAGTCTATTCAGCGCTGGTAGATGTTGTTCCAGTATCCTCCGGGTTGATGAAGGCATCTCACTGGTCGTAATCCGGTAATTCTGGTGGATACTGAGAAGGCCAAGATCTAAGCTGGCTCGCTTACTCAGAATATTCCCTCCCTGTTTCGCTGTTGTTACCAGGATTTTGTGTGCGACTCTCTTCGATCCTTTTGACAGTGTTACAAAGAACTCTCCTCGGAGTGGGATGGGAATGTTTCCATTCGCTTTAGGTTGGATATTCGTTTCCTTGAGTACTATGTTCGGTCGTATTTTGACGATGTGGTCGAATGTGCCCCCGTCAATTAAATTGACATTTGCCCCTGAGTCAATTAACATTCCGACCGGTACGTCTTCTATCATCACCTTTTCCTCTGCAATGTCGTCTGATGTCACTCTGAACACATAGGTATGGCCATCGTCAGATTCTTTTGTGCTCTTGGACGACACCTGGTGTGCGTGATTGTCGTCGTTACCCGTCGAACTGTCCTCCGTCAGTTGTCTGACCCACTCTTGTCGGTTATGTTTTTTCCTGCACGCGATGGCAAAGTGGTTGACGATTCCACAGTTGTTGCAATTTTTTCCAAATGCAGGACATTGTTTCTGTCCATGTCGATGGCCAGTGCCATTACACCCGAGACAGTTCAGTTTTGGGTCGCGTGGCATGTCCTTACTTTGTTGTCTTCAATTGCTTTCCAAGTCCCGCTGCTGTTGTTTGTATCTTGTGTTTACCTTGTTCACATTGGTGCCTTCTTCATCTTGCTCCATCTGGCAAGCTTGGGCTTCAGTTGATTCATAAGTGTAAGCGATTTGTAGAGCTTTCTGTACTGTTATGTCTGTCTCCTTCAGGTATGCACGACGCATCTTATGTGAAGTACATTTCTCCGTCAACTGGTCGATGATGGCTTGGTCAAGGTTGTAGTTGTCGAAGTTGCACTTGGCTCCTTGTGTACGTAGGTGGGTTACGTAGTTGTGTGTACTTTCCTTGACCTCCTGCGCCAGCATCCGGAACTTATGTCGTTCAAATAATTCATTTGTTTTATCACTGAAGTATTCATCAAGTGCTATTCTCATTGTTTTGTACGTTGGTTCTTTTTTGTCTGTCGGTATCGCTGGACGCAATGTCTTCATGATTTCCTTCAGTTTCTTTCCTCCATAGAATCTGATGAGTGCTAGTCTTTTGGCATCTTCAGTTATGTTGAATGCAATGAAGGCATCTTCAGCATGCTCTATCCAGTCAGTCCATGCTTGTGTTTGGACAGTCTCCTCTAGCTCTAGAGGTTGTAGTGTTGGTATAGCAGTGGCCATGTTGTGAATAGATGTATTTGCTTGATCCTCGTCGCCAATTTACTGTATGCACCGTCGGTCAGTAATATACTGTTTGATTTTGTTGGTGTTTATTGTCTCAATACAGAAGGCACCAATACCTGATATGTACAGAACAGGAATTAACACACATAGGCTACACCATCTCACACATATACTAGTACACACACTCCAATGACTATACGCTTGGAACAGTACAGGAGCGTGAAACGGCAGGTTATAGAGTCATAATATTTGGGCTACATTTAAGGTTTTGCTGCTCCTTTTGAGGGCTATCCACCGTGGTTTGGCAGCACAATATTTTGGTAACCCTGTGCCGGGGGCCAGATCAATTCTGATGCGCAGTATATGCTTATGAGCCGTTTGGTACAGGCAGCTGCTGTCATGTCTTTCTGTTTAATATACCGGGGGTCCGCCCCTCGGCTAGGAAGTTAGGTAGGTTTGTTTGGTTAGATTAGTGAGGTCTTCTAACAATGCTTCTACTGCTTGTTTTTCTCATCAACTAAGGTTAGGTTAGGTTTAATTTAGAAGCAACCACTTTTTAACACATTTGCACAAACCACGACAGTGTCCACTATAAAACCCCAGTGAAATTGTAGCGTTTTTATGATCGTTTTCTATAAAAATTGGCTGCAGGTCTGTCGTCAATAATTACCTTATTCTGATTAGTTAAGGCTGTTAATTATCAGTAGATTAATGAATTTGGTCACTCCCAAGCAACTGATTTCATTAATCTAGGATGATCATTAGGTCGATCGTTCAGAACGAATGCCGTACAAATGACAGTAGTAAGTAAACGTCCGTGACTGGACAAATAATTTAACTATACTGTAGTTGCTAAATTAGGCATAAACAGAAGAGACAGCTTTGTGTGGTCATATGGAATTTGACTTGTCATTTTCAGCAAACACTCGGCAAAGAAGCCTAAATTGTATGCTGGTGTCAGGTTACATTATGAACCTATATCGTATGCCATTGTTTGCTGAATAATTACTCGGTAAGTGAGTACAGTGACTAGATGGTAATATATTTTACTTTCGGTCAACACGGGAATCTTGGGCTTTTTATCTTTTCTATAGGTAGTTTTGACAATTCTAAGACACTTTTATGACTTTTCCATTGCAAACGACTTGTTTAAGTCAGGGGGTTCCAACTTCCCTCGGTTAAGAGGTTAGGTTAAGTTATTTGCCAGGAAAATGTTTTCGAAGAAATTTGTCTTAAAATTGTCTAAGCTATTGATTGCAAAGAAAAAATTCCTAAGATTCCTGTGTTGTCCAAAAGTGAAAATTAACTGACCAAATTAGCTTAAGTTTCTTTAGTTTGGTTTTTAATTCCACATTTTCCCTCTGCTTTGAAGCCCTACCCATCTTTGATGGGACAGGGTAAGAAGGGTCATAACCCATTAATTATACATTTCCCCAAACTCTCATTGTGATCACTGTATTCAGCATGAAAAACTTCTATAGAAAAGGTAAGTCTAAAAGTTTGGTAATGGGGGAGATGGTTAGGAGTAAAAATAATTTTTGGAATTGCACCAAAATTTCTGGAAATGTTACCTAACTTCCAGAGCCCCTGGACTCCTTGGCATATTAAGTAGAAAGAACTTACTTTGCTCTCTGCTACCAATGAAAGCACTTTTTTGTGAAGCTGCAGTGTGTAATTTTATGTCTTTTGTGGACATAAGAGTATGATCGGTTGTTACACTGAAGCAAATATTTCTTGTTCACTGTCAGTTCTCTGCCGTATTTTTGAACACCTGCACGTCCTCCCAAATAGTCCATGCTGACAGATGAACTCTTGCAGACGGTCTTCATCCTCCACAAGCACAGAGATAACTTGCGATGCGATATCGAACATGCCATAGAAAAACAAGATGGTTGGCTTCTCCTTCCCTTCAGGAAGAACATTAAGTTCGCTTAGAATTCAATGCTACTCAAAAGAAATTGGAAATGCATCCAAACCCATAATATGGGACTCAAATCAAACTATATGAATATTATCCTTTATACATAGAAGAGTTTCATGAATCGTATGCATAAAAAAAGAAAAAAAAAGATTTACCTGGTATACAGGCAATAAACTAAGAAAAGAAAAAGAAATTGAAGCCTGTAAAACTGAAAACAAAAGACAAACAAATTAATATTTATGGTAATAAAACTGCCAATGTGAGGCTCAGGTGTTATTTACATATGTTTACTAGGACCGGATCACAAATGTATAGTTTAAGAGATGAAAGAACAATTGGCACCACAAATTTGTCAGCGGATTATTTAAGATAATTATTTATTTCTTAATCTACAAAGCATGTAGACATGAAATTACAGTACTGCCATAAAAAAAACATAAGAATGGAGGAAACTGCATCGGGTCTATTGGCCCATACGGGGAAGTCCCGTTTACACCCAACCCCTATCGCTCATATATCCATCCAACCTATGTTTGAAGCTATCCAGCATATTTGAGTTAATGATGATGTTTTGTAACTTGTTCCACTACTCTATTTCCAAATCAATGTTGACCAATTTCGCACCTAAATCTAAATTTGTTTAATTTAAAACCATTGTTTAGTGTTCGCTCCTGGTTGGATAGTTTGAGTACCTTTGTTATATCACCTTTGTTTAGCCCTGACTTCCATTTATACACCTCGATCATATCGCCCCCTCACTCTGCGTCTCTCGAGGGAGTGCAAATTAAGATGCTTTGACCTGTCTCTGTACTCAAGGTTCCTAATACCTGGGATTAGTCTTGTCATTCTCTTCTGAATTCTTTCTAGGGATTCTATATCCATTCTGTAGTACGGTGACCAGAATTGGACTGCGTAATCCAGGTGAGTTCTCACAAGCGCAAGATATACCGGTACAGCAGTTTTAGGATGACCTCGCTAGTCTTGTAACTAACACTCCTTTGTATGAACCCAAGCACTTTGTTAGCCTTGTTTCAAGCAAATACACATTGTACTACACATTGTTTACTAGGCTTAAGATTCCTACTTATCATTACTCCTAAATCTTTCTCACAGTTGGATTTCTCTATGACAATGTTGCTCATCTGGTTTCTTACCCTTATGAATAGAAAGAAGTGGGTGGAGGAATAACAACTTTCCTACTTTTGTTTTTTTACATTTTCTTTGAGTGAATTCGATGCATGCTGTTTGGACTGCTGGATCACCTTAAATAATAAAACAAAAATTAAAAAAGATCAAAAGTGAGAAACAATATATATATGTTGTGTTGTCAATGGTAAGAGAAACAATTGAGACCTGCAATTGTGTGTAACTGAGGCAAAAAGTCAGATCAGCAACCTGAGACTTGGTTACATATGGCAGCAGGGTCTGCCATTAGACAACACATTATGCTTCCAATATCTAAACCTTCCTGTTTGATAGCTGCCTACTACCTATGTCTGATTGGTTTATTGGCCAGGTTACATATGCCTGGTTGGTTTATTGGCCAGGTTACACATGTCTGGTTGATTTATTGGCCAGGTTACACATGTCTAGTTGGTTTATTGGCCAGGTTACATATGTCTAGTTGGTTTATAGGTCAGATATGTCTGGTTGATTTATTGGCCAGGTTAGGTATGTCTGGATGGTTTATAGGTATATGTCTGGTTGGTTTATAGGTTAGATATGTGGTTGGGTTATAGATCAGGTTAGGTATGTCTTATTGGTTTATCTTATCAAAAATAAGTCACATGTTGCTGCAGGAGAAAAGTATTGAACGCTGTTTAGGTATGAAACACTGCGAAGGCAAAATCACGGAACTTAGCAAAAATTTCTGTAAATCCTTGTTATTTTTTGGGCACAGTATATTTTTGATATTATTATCAGTGATATTATTATTATATAAATTCTGTGACGGTTATGTATTTAAATAATAAATACCTGTAATGAGAAGTGACAGACTGTGTAGAAAATTAATGGAAAAGATCCCAATCTTAGTCGGAGTTATCTTTGAGGGTTTTCATTAGTTGATGATAATAATGGATTGACAACCTATTCATTGATGGGATGCATCTGCTAACAACTTTTCCTGTATAGTACTGTACTCTATTTCAATGAAGAGCTAATGAAAAAATTCTGTACAGTCACTCCAAAAGGTAATTTTACGATTTTGTGGGATAAAATATGACACAACCGATGAAGGATTTTGACAACCCTACCGAGACAACAGGATCTGCAGTGTTCATTTAGAAATTCATCGGACTCCTGCATAAAGATACCTTTTGGAGTGACTGTACATCATCAAGAAATTAAATGGTTATTCCTTTCTTTAACCTTTACCTTTGGAAATGACTTAGAAAACTTTGTGGGTCAAGAATTGAGTTACCAAAATTAGTGACTTCTGTCACTCATATTTTATTAAATTCCATTTGGATGCAGGTTATTTCTGCTTCACTCTCCCAGTTTTTAGATTTTTCAGTTTTGAGGAGGTAAATTATTTTTATTTTTTTATTTTTTATGTACTGTACAAGTACACTCTCCTAAAAAAGTATGTACCCCTGGGCCTGATGTACAGTGGTCCCTCGGTTAACGAACGCAATTCGTTCCACAGAGTCATTTGTTAACGGAATCCATTGTTTCAATGGGATATTGGGTAATTGGTTCCAGCTCACAGAAAAGTACATACAAAGTAAAAACAAAATGCAGCAAAGTACACTTACTTTGAGGTGTGTATGTAGAAGGTTCCTGGTTGATGATGGGAATTAGAAGTGGGGGTGGAGGAGAAGAGAAGAAACTAGGGATGGAGGAGAAATCACCTTTCAGGGACTCTTGCTTGATGCCATCATTTCACCAATAAAATTTTAAGTTCACTAGGTGTAATTCAAGATTATTTTATTTAAATCAACACTGCACTGTGCTATATATTATCAATATGTTTACTAAATTTCAGAATGACCAATAATTTCATTGTAAAAATGCAAAAATATTCAAGACACAATTTAAATAGATGTTCAATCCACTGTCAACAAAGCCAAGCTGACGCCTGGTGGCTGACAGCGTCAAGCGGCTGATGGGCGCACAAAAACTAGTTCCCTGAACTGCATATATTATCAATGTGTTAACTAAATTTTAAAATGACTAATAATTTTAATATAAAAAATGTAAAATATTAAAGAGCACAACTTTTTTTTATATTTACTCCATTGGAAACGAATGTAAACATAGAACAGATTACTGAATTGGCAGACAAGCCCGTCAGCTGATGCTCACGACAAAACGTGTTGTTCGTAAGGATTTCGTTAATCGAACTTTTGTTCGTTAATTCGAATTGAAGACCCTTATGGGAGGTAATTCGTTAACCGAGGGACCACTGTATTTGGAAATGAACACCATAACACTGCACAACAGTCACAGTTCGGTTGGTATTTCTGATTGTGAGTTGCACCTTTTGTTCTTTCTTCTTGCACCTGATAATCACCATGATGTCTACAGTATACCACCTATTGTCTACGTAATGTAATGAAATAGGATGAATTGTGATACCATATGCAAAACCAATAATGTCATGAGTAATCCCGCTGATTTATGCATCTTAGATACTATTTCAACCACGGGATAGGTTGCCAAATAGGAATACAGGTATACCGTTACTTTGTTTTCATGAACCGAGGTTACAATGGAATTGCTTCGAACGAAAACTGAAACACTATGATCCTATATTACATTCATTTGCAAATACTGTATAGTAATTACAGGTGTATTATGATGCCATATCCAAGAACAATGACATTATGATTTACTGTATTTTAATATTACTTTTACCCCAGTTGACGAGGTAACAATTATGAATATAACGTATTGTTTCATGATTCGTGCTGGCAAGGGAACATTTTCTGATACACACAATGAGACGATGTCATCAAGTCCACTCATGGGATTGACAGTCACGATGGAGACATCACAGGCAACACGTGGCAGTATCATCGCACTTCATGACGACCAGGTCTTAAGTCGAAAGGGCAAAAATAATACATAGACATTCTAAAATGGGTGTCTCTTTCTTCTCAGCATCACAAGAACTCTCACTTTTACGCTTGCCAGCCATTTTAAAGGGAATTACAAACAAAAATTTTGTCAGTACACAGCGCGATCACTAACATCGGGACTCGAAAATACGTAATGTGAAAAATATTTTATACGACCATGACTGTCGTATGTCCGGGTTGTCGTAAGTCGAGGAGAGACTGTATACATATATATATACTGTATATAGCTAACAAACATTGATTTATAGCTATACAGTAAACTCTCAATAACTCGGCATTTGATAACTCAGAAGTTCATATAACTCTGTATGGATATGGTTTCAGAATATATTATAGTATAACTCTGAAAATGCCAAGATATATAAAATTATCTGGGAAAATCTCATCATATCTGGCCGCATGGGTAAGAGCAATGCCACGTGGGACGCCGGGCTGCATTCCAAGCGTGGGTCAGTCAGCGCTTGTTATTGTTGTGGTTGAGTGTGCGTGGCTTGCCTCCCTGAGTCTTCAGGAGAAAATTAAAGTGTTAGAATAAGTGGATGCTGGGGCATCCATGCGTATGGTGTGTGAGGAGTTTGGAATCAAGTCCAACATATTTTACGATATAAAAAAGAATCGGGACAAGATTCAGAAGCACTTTCTAAGTCTAAAGGACTAGTGTTAACATAGTGTAAGTGAAAATACTGTACAGTGCAGTACTCTATTCAAATGAAAATACTTGGTACAGTTCAGTCAACCCTCACTTTACGCGGTCCCACATTCCGCGTTTCCACGTTTACGCGGTGCCCTGCCAGAACCCAGGATGCTCACATTCCGCGGTGGGTGTACCCCTTTACACGGTGAAGTCTAATTTTTTTATTTAGCTCATAAAATTCATACAAATTACCCGGCCAGAATATAATTTACATTGCTGGAATTCTTACAATTTGATGATCATTTTGAATATAAACATCATATATTTTACATTAGACATAAAATTTTTAGATAAAATGTTCACTCTGAGTAAGTATGTTATCTTTTGTGAAAAATATATGACGTTTATATTCAAAATATTCCTGGTCTTACAAGGAATCCAGCAATGTCAATTATATTATCGTAACTTTAATCTTAGGTATTATTTAATACAAAATGTTAAAATTTATTTTTTTCACCCAACCTTTCTCTTGAAGGGAGGATTGGTGGGGGGTGGGGGGGAGGGTTGGGACTGACCGCGTGGTTGGAAGAGGGGGGGAGGCAAGGTGGGGTACTTTGATTGACAGATAGTGTCGTGAAGAATATTTTTTTTTTTATTAACTGAAGATATTTGTTTTAGCTCATAAAATTCATACAAATTACCTGGCCAGAATATAATTTACATTGCTGGAATTCTTACAATTTGGTGATCATTTTGAATATAAACATCATATATTTTGCATTAGACATACAAATTTTAGATAAAATGTTTAATCTGAGTAAATATGTTATCTTTTGTGAAAAATATATGACATTTATATTCAAAATATTCCTGGTCTTACAAGGAATCCAGCAATGTCAATTATATTATCCTAACTTTAGTTTGAGGTATTATTTATTACTATACCTGGTTTTCCCCCCAAAATTTCTCAGAGGGAAGGGCCAGCAGTGTAGTGTGAGAAGAGGGGGGAGGGAGTCGTGTCCATTATTTGAATGGACATTAACTTGGCGACTGTACTTCTCTATTTCTCTTAAGTATTAATTGTGTGCATTTACCATCATAAAATTAAGATGTTATTTTTACTAGAACATAGGTATTGTGTTGGAAAAAGTGGAGTTTGGGGGTCAGCTGGTCTCTATTTCATTTAATCCCATATGTTATGTTATTCACTTTACGCGTTTCTCACTTTCCGCAGTACCCTGTGGGTTACATTAACCGCGTAAAGTGAGGGTTGACTGTACATGTAAAATTCTTTATTTTATGTAAGTGAACAAATTACCGTACGTATTGTACAGTCTGTATACAGGGGGTCCCTGACTTATGAACGCCCGCCAACATGAATGAGGTTAATCTTGGAATTTACAGTATTTTATTTACCCGAGGACTTATTTTTTTACAGTACAGTACTTTCAAACACTGTATTTTGTCATTCTATTTCTTTTTTTGTCTTAAAATAAGTGATTTTAGATGTATACAGTAAATCCTAGCTTAACGTAGGGGTTACGTTCCTAAAAACTCGACGTTATACGAAACAACGTGAAACGGATCAATTTTTCCCATAAGAAATAGATAAAATACGGGAGTTATGCTCCTGAGCCTCCCTTTGCCCCATGAAATACATTACATATACAGAAAATCATTGCCTTTTCTAAAGAAAATAATGCTTACATGTACAACTACAGTACTAAGTTTGTATAGGTACTCACCAATGGGCAGAGGTGGTAGAGTGAGTGTGTGGTGGGTAGTGAAGCAGAGGAGGCGGATGGTGAGAGGGGAGGAGTATGGCGGGAGCAGAGGAGGAGGGTGGCGAGTCACTGAGACTTCGGCAAGCCGAGAGAGTGTAGCGCGGCCAGATGAGAGGGTGATGCGCCATAGACAATAGTCCGTGACGACTCAAAATGACGTAGTATCAGATCACTGGGATGTTAAACGAATTTTTGGTCTAAATTTTAGCGACGTAGTACCGAAACAACGTTAAGCAGGACTTGCACATAGCATGTGTTCTGACTTGTGTACAAATCCGACTTAAGAACGTCGTCAGGAACGGAGCCCGTTCATAACCCAGGGACCCCCTGTACTGTACATAGTCCCTCCACCACTTGTATCACCTACCATGCTTCTGTGTCACCTACCATGCTTCTGTGTCACCTACCATGCTTCTGTGTCAACTACCATGCCTCTGCATCACATACCATGCCTCTGTGTCACCTACCATACCTGTGTCACCTACCATGCATGTGTCACCTACTATGATGCTTCATTTTTCACCTGCAGTGCTGGTAAATGTTACTTTTTTTACATTTAGTAATTACATGTACAGTACACATACAGTATATGGGTCGATAATTTTTTATTTTAGTAGGAGGGGGAAAATGCCTCGATTAGACGGAATTTGGGATAACTCGGCAAGGCCAGAGTATGTGCCATGTTATCGTGGATTTACTGTACTGTTATTCGGAAAGTGACGTTTCTCCATGTCTGTCGGTGCAAGCTGTATTTTCCAATGAGTCTCGGGTACTAGTGTTGGTAATGGATTTCCAGCAGAAAACACCCACTACAGGGTATTTGACTGCCGTTGATATGTTTTTGCTACATTAATACAATATCATTATATTATTCTACTAAAGATAGAGTGTGGTGATTCAGCATAATTACAACAAATGCAAGAAATAATAACTGGGAACTAACAGACACTAGGAAGGCAGGTCTACCAACATAATGCAGGAATCACAATTAGTGATTGGAAATATTCGTCCATTGTGACACATTGTATCGATGAGAAAAGGGGCTGATACTTTTTTGGGAGAATGTACATACCAACTTTATAGCTGCCATTGTCCTTAAGTTTTTGTATTGCATCATTTGATTACAGTGTTTGCTTATAAGTACTAATGCCAATGTGGGTTGAATAAGTTTAGAATACAGTACCATACAGTACTAATCATTTGATGAGCTTTCATAGTCTTTATTTCCTTAAATAAAAAAAAATCTGGGTATGCAAGAATTTAATGGATGAAGGAAAGTACTCTATACATGTACTGTATATCCCTATTTATCTCTTATCAGTGATCATGATAGACAACAATTTATAAGAATATTAGATCCAATGGAACTAAACCTCATGCAGTACATGAGGTACATAGAAAACTTAACTCAGTACAGCACAGAGAATATAACACAATTGAATTAGCTTACAAGGTATGAATTTTTACTTCATTATTTATTCATGATTTTTTAGTAGTCTAAAGTTGTATTGTTACACATCTGTATCACAGTACAGTACAGGTATAGGCTAAAGGCTTGACCTTTTCTCTATACAGTACTGTACCGGCAGTTGTTAATATATACTGTATGGTATTTTGTTTTTACTTTTCAGGTGTCCACAGAGAGAAGGTGAGGAGCCATTACCTGTTGTCTCCACTCCTGTCAGCATACAACTTTGTCTCGACAACTGTTACCGTTACAAGAAACACCTGCTACAAGTTGATCTTTTTATTTAATCCAAATTCTAATATTTGGTGAAAAAACATAAAGCCACTTGATTTTTGAAATGAGATACTGTACCAAAATTTTTAACAAAATATAAAATGTGAAATGAGAAGGAAATTTCACTGAGTGATGAAAATTCAGATGGAAAATAAAGTCTTTGTTACATGGACTTATGATGCTGGGTGATTTCACTTTGTAGTGCTGTTCTACCTCGTTTGTGATTTCAGTGTCATGAAAAACATTTGAAATTTTTTGCTTCGATTAAGCATCAAAATAATAGTTGGTGGTATATATAAGATTGAAGTATCGGTGATCCTTTGTAGTGATGAACAATGGTTTGCTATAATAGCATTTGTATATGACGAGATGGCCAGCTGGTATCCTGACATAGAAATGGAGGAAACAGGTGTTGGTGGACGAGGAAGAGGGAATGGAGCAAATGGCACAAATGCACGGGGTTGTATTCGCCCACGACATTGCAATGGAGCTTCTTACAGAGACTCCGGGGAGATCAAGTTCTGCATATCAGAATACAAGAATGATGCATTCCAGGTGGGTACTTTAGGTAGCTATGGTACATTTTGACTTGTGACCTTTTGCCTTGAGTTTTGCCCAATTTTGTACACTTAAAGCAAGTGTGACAGCTCATAGATGCGAATGATTGTTGGTTGCTAAGTGACTCAGGCTTTGATGATGTCTCCTTGCCCATTGGATCATATTTTTGGCTTACTTTGTCAAGGTGTTTTATAACTTGAGAGGTAAGTAGAGGAAATGAACTACAGGGATGTACTGTACTGTACAGTACATGGATGAAAAGAATCAACTTGAAGTCAAGAATTTAGTACAGTACAGTATTTTGAAAAGCTGTATGTGTATGTAAATACTGGTGACCGGATAAAACCTCAATGAACAAAACCCCAGTCTCGTATATAAAATATAACACTATTATGCTTAGGCTAGTGTTGACAAATGACAAGCCTGTTGCGGTTTTGTCATGGAACCGTAAATACTGTACTGGTTTAACATTTAATGTCCAATTGTGAGAAAACTACATTTACACTGCTCTGCTTTGTTGAATGATCATACAAGGAATCTGATTCACATTCCCTTTATATTAAACCTTCAACTACAACAAAGATTGCATTGAAACATAACAGTTACAAAAAGTTGTATTAGCACAGATAAATGGAGGTTGCATCTATTGTGTAGCTGGTTGGGTTGGGTCAGTCAGCTGAACTGGCAGCCACTTCCTCCACAGGGAGGTAACGTCAAACCCTAAGGGATTTTTCCAAATGTATCAAACAAAAACATGAGACAAGATTGGACCAATACAGACAGATACTGGCTAACTGACTGATAATAATGGAGAAATAAGCAATAATCTGCACTGATATTTTTCATCAGTTTCACAACCGAAGATTTAAACATGACACCTGAGGCACCAACTACTGCATATACAGAGATAGTGAAGAAAATAGATTAAGCGAGATTGTAGTAACTAGTAACGATGTTAATAAACAAATAGATAAACTAGATCCAAATTAGTCACCAGGTCCTGATGAGATATTTGTTAGAATATTAAAGGAATGTAAGGAAGAACTTAGTATGCCCTTAGCAAATTTGTTTAACATGTCATTAAAAATGGGTGTAGAACCAGAATCCTGGAGGATAGCGAATGTGATACCGATTTTCAAGAACGGAGATAGATCACTATCCTCTAACTACCGTCCAATTAGTTTAACATCAATTGTAGGCAAATTACTGGAAGCAATACGTAATTTCAAATTTAATTCAAAATTTCCTGGAGAAGCACAAATTGATCTGTGATTCTCAGCATAGTTTCACAAGTTGATGTTCATGTCTGACAAATCTACTGGGAGTCCATAAATGATTTCCCTAATAACAGTGGTAGACCATGCTTTAATCAGGGTAATCATATATGGACACACTGTATTATCATTCTTTTTAACTGTTTTTGAATCAGTGGATGACAGACATGATTATGATCTGGTATACCTTGACTGTAGCAAACCCTTCGACAGTTCCACACGAAAGACTAATATGAAAATTGGAGATGTTCTCCACTGGATTAGGGAGTGGTTACAGGACAGTAAACAGTGAGTTAGTATTTATGGCACCAAATCCGATTGGGGTAACGTCACTAGTGGAGTACCCCAATGCTCAGTACTTGGACCATTATTATTTATTATACACGTTCATAAATGACATAGATATAGGCGTAGACAGCAACATGAGTCAATTTGCAGCCAACACTAAACTAGGGCTTGTAATTAAATGTGACGAGGACTCCGCAAAACTACAGCTATATCTCCAAAAAAATTTTGCATGGTCTGAAAAATGGCAGATGAAATTTAATGTGGACAAATTTAAAGTACTTAGTCTAGGAGATGTAAACAGAGAAACCAGATATCAGATGAACAAAATTTATATAGAGAAATCAGACTGTGGTGAGAAAGATTTAGGAGTAATGACAAGTAGGAATCCTAAACCAAGACAACAATGCGTATTTGCTCGAAACACGGCTAATAAAGTACTTGAGTTCGTACATTGGAGTGCTAGTTACAAGACTAGCAAGGTTATCCTAAAACTATATCTTGCTCTTGTGAGACCTCACTTGGATTAAGCAGTTCAGTTTTGGTCACCGTACAACAGAATGGATATAAAATCCCTAGAAAGCATTCAGTGGAGGATGACAAGACTAATCCCTGGCATTAGGCACCTTGAGTACAGAGACAGGTTAAAGCATCTTTCTTTGCACGCTCTCGAGAGACGTAGAGTGAGGGGCAATCTGATAGAGGTATATAAATGGAAGTCGGGGCTAAAGAAAGGTGATCTAACAAAGGTACTGTACTTGAATTATCCTACCATGAGCGAACTCGTAGCAATGGTTTTAAATTAGACAAATTTAGATTTAGGCGTGAGATAGGTAAACATTGGTTTGGAAATAGAGTAGTGGATGGGTGGAACACGTTGTCAAATATCAGCATTAACTTGGACATGCTGGGTAGCTTCAAACATAGGTTGGATGGATATACTGTATGAATGATGGGGGTTGGCTATAAACGGGACTGCCCATATGGGCCAATATGCCCACTGCAGTTTCCTCCATTCTTATGTTCCTTATGTCAATATGCTCTAAGGTTTTCAGAAAAAGGATTTGCAACCTGTAGTACAGTACAGTGAACCCTCGAAGATCCGGACTAAAAGGGGGGATTACTTGTCTGAAAAAGCCAATTGTCCAAATCTTCCGGTGAATGTGCTAAATGTATAAATACAATAAATAATGATATTTAAAAACACCAAAAATACAGTACATATTATCCTGACTACTGGGGGTTAGTTATACAGATTTTTTCCTGTGAAAAAGGCATAATTTTGAGACAACATATTACTGTACTGTACTCTGTACTCAAATGTACTACACTAAAGGGCTAAAAAATTCATCTCTTGTGCAAACTATGTGATGTGTATACTTAAATTATTCGCTATCTTGCAAGTATTCCAGCAATGTAATTTATATTCTGCTAAGTTCAGTCTGTGACATTTTATAAGAAAAAACTTTTAAGCCTAAAACTACCTTCACCCTGTTTTGGGAATGCTTCTTAGGGAGGCTTCTTAGCCCAGAACCCCCAAATTTTTTGTCTAAATCTTCGAAGGTTCACTGTACTCTACTTTATTTATAATTTCACAACTTATTAGCTCACAAGCTGTCCTGGCAGTCGGTCTGTTCTTTGTTATTAACTTTATTTGTCCACTGTTAGTACAGTAGGAAACTTGTAATGTTGGTAGGGTCACAATGGATAACACCCTTCTCGTGTGTGTGTGGGCCAAACAGTATTCGAACCCGTGACATAGTGGTGAGAGACACATTTGTTAATGCTGTTCAGTATATACTACAGGTTGACAATCCCTGATTCGAAATCCTTGGGGCCAGAGGCATTTCGGATTTCGGAATTTTTCAGTTTTCAGAATGTAATCGTTTTTTTTTTTTTATAGCCCACCCTGGCACAAGTCACTGACCCAAATTGGGGCCTGGAAGGTGAAAATATAATAATAATAATTCATACGGTAGGTCTAGGTTGTGTTTCTCACTTTTAATCTTTTTTCATTCTTGTATTTCTTTATTATTATTATTATTATTATTATTATTATTATTATTTTATTATTAGTACAGTATTATTGTTGTTATTATTATTAATTTTATTATTTTATTTTATTCTTATTATTGTTATTATTATTATTATTATTATTATTATTATTATATTATTTTGGTGTATTTTTTATAATTTTTTTTATTTACTATGAATAATTATTATTATTATAGTTAGTATTACTATTATATTTTTGCCCCCCAGGCCCCGATGTGGGTCAGTGGTCTATGCCTGGGTGGGCTAAAAAAAAAAAAAAAAAATGCTCCACAAAACAACTTTCGGTTTTCAGAGCTTTTCGGTTTTCGGAATTTCGGATAAAGGGTTGTCAACCTGTACTGTATTACCAACTTACTAATTTAAGATATGTTTCTACCTTATCCATAATTGGCAAAGATCCTCCTCCACCCCCATATGTGCAAAAGTGGAACACAAGGAGCCTGAAAAATCCACTGGTGATGGCTGCCATCCCTACAGCTAATTTCAACTGATGATGGCCACCATTTAGGGGTAAAAAAAATCTTGATGTCTTATTTATTATAGCTATAGATTAGAAACCATTCTGTTATCAATTTGCAGGTAAAATAATGAAGTTTCTATCACAGTGTATTTTTAGACTGCATTGTGAAATTCCATAATGCGGGACCAATTTTCCCATTGACTCCCTTTATATAAGTTGAGATGCATTCCTAAGGAAATTTTTTTGCTGCCTAAAACTGTAACTCAAGCACATATATGAATGAAAATAGACACATAGAATGATTCATTCATGTTGTAACATGGTAATAAATGCACAAAACACTTAAATTTAACTTAGTAGAAATGATGTTAAGTGATGAGTGAGGTGAGGTGGTGCAATTGGAGTTAATGTGCTGAGGGGGGGGAGACGGAGGGTCACGGCTGACTCCTGCCTCTCCCTGCATATCGTCATCATCATCTGCTTCAGTTGCTGCAGGCTGTGGTCCTGGCAAAAAACTTGTCTAAAGTTGTTTGGCGTTGACAGCGCAATTTTTGATTGTAGAGCTCCTTGTAGCCACTCATGAGGTTCTCCGTGCTTCTTTTTCAAATTTGAGGCTAAATTCACGATCAGGGTCGTTAGTAGCAAAGATTTCCAAAACTTCATCTATATTACTTAACCCTTTAGCCAATTGGTTTGTTGTCAACTCACAGCCTCATTGGACAGATCTTCTCTGTGGAACGCTAACAACTCAACCACACCATCTTAAACCATGTCCTCAAACCCTGTACCATTTGCCAGTGTTACATTTTCTTGTTGCACTTCATTTAAGGTTTGAACTTGGGGAAAACCTTGAAAGTCGTGGATGTATTCTGGCCAGATGTTCTTCCACGCACCATTCATTGTTGTTGTCTTCACTTCATCCCAGGACTCGGCAATGTTTTCCACAGCGTTCGTGATGTTAAATTTCTTTCAAAGTTCCCTAACTTATTGTTTATTCTCCCCATCAATTGCTGCTATGAGTTGTTTCAATGTTCTATGTAAATAGTATGCCTTAATGCTGGCAATCACACATTGATCCATTGGCTATAACAAGGCCATTGTGGTCTTGGGCATATTCAGTAAATCCTTGCCATTCATAAGGGTTAGGCTCCAAGGAATGGCTCGAATTGGCAAAACTGCGAATAGCAACTTATACTACCTTAGTGCACTACTGTACGTACTGTGTAAGAGAAACTTAAGTCACTAATACTACTTACATTCGTAAGTGGTGTACTGTACAGTAGGGAGACATCTGGTTACTGAAGCATAGGGGGATCATCGGGATCACTGTTGGAAGAGGGTGATGTAGTGGTGGTTGTCGGAGAGGCGGGAGGTGGGGAGGCGCTTGGCCGGGAGGTGGGTGATGAGGTGGTGGGTGGTTGGGAGGGTGGAGTGGTGGCAGTAGCAGCTGAGTGAGGGAGGGAGACGAATCAGCTGGGCGAGTGGCTGGTTCTTTCTTGAAAAACATCATGATTGGTAGTTGTTTTCTCTTGGATTTTAGGTCTTTAAATATTTCCTGGTCGGGAAACAATACCTCGTTGATTTCTTGGACAATCTTAAGGCTCCGTTCCATGGAAGGGTCGTGGTCAGCAATGAAATCAGTTACCACCTTCACATGTCGAAATAGTTCACCAAAATTGTCCAAGCTCCAACCTTGTTGCAATTCCATAATGTCTTCATCTTCCTCGGCACTTTTTACCAACTCTTCCAAATCCTCTTCTGTAATTTCTTCTCCATGCCCATTAATCAGCTCTTCCAAGTCTTCAGCAGCCATGTCCACAAACCCCTCACCACCCAACTGACGTGCAACACTCACATTATCATTCACATCCTTTACTATGGATGGAAATCCCTGAAGTTATTCACACACTCAGGCCATAAGGTGCACCGACAAGCATTCACTGTCTCTGGTTTAAGTTCATTGAAGGATTCTCTGATGTTGGTAATGCAGTCCACAATGCTATATTCCTTCCAACACTCGACAACATCAAGGTTAGGGTCTGCGTCCATGGCACTACAGATACGACCAAAAGAGCGTTGGGTGTAATATGCCTTGAAGGTGCATATTACACCCTGATTGAGAGGCTGAATAAGAGCAGTGGTGTTAGCGGGTAGGAACACCACCTCTACACCGGGATGGCTAAATTGTAAATTTTTTGGGTGGCCTGATGCAGTGTCTATCAATAATAACAACTTGAATTCCATCTTCTTGGAAGCAAGGTATTTTCCCACTTCCGGATGAAGCATTTATGGAACCAATCCAGGAATGCTTGCACAGTTACCCATGCCTTTTTGTTGGAGATGGGGAAAGAAAAACTATCATACAAAAATAAAGTTTATTCTATAGAATAATCAGCCGTGTGCTGGAGGCTGTAGTTGAGTCTGGAGTAACTGGGTGAGAGGTGCTGCTCTTTCCGTGGTGGTCTGTGATTGGTCCAGTGGCGGTCTCTGCTCAGCTGGTCCGATAGCCAACCAGCACGCTGGGACCAGGAACAGCTGCCTGTGGTTGACTAAATGCTGATGCCCAGGACCAGGAGAGAGTGCTTGCTCATGTGGTCTTGTAGGGTGTCCCCTACGACAGCGCTTCTCAAACTATCTCATGTGGCGGACCGGCATGGTTTTTTTTCAATGTGCCACGGACCGGCGAGCAAAGCGAGCCAATCCCGGGGTCTATAGGCCCCCCCCCCCCCCCCCCCAGGAAAATCTTTTGAGATATGTCCTATTTCAGGGGCATTTTGAGACTATCTGTACTAAACATGAAGACATGATGTCTTATTCATTCTAAGGCTAATCATCATTGACGTAACAAGTCTTCCCAGTGTGCCAGGGACCAGTACCATATTTGTGCCATACAATTAATTGTTTACGATCAGAGAAAATATTATTTGAACATTTGTAGTAATATTATTTTATACAGGAAAAATATAATGAATATAAAAGTTGACACATTTTTTATTTTATATTGATTTTGTAAACAACTTAACACAGTAATAACAATTAACACAATAACACAATTAACACAATAATATTCATGTCAAAACCTTAGCCTTTACTAATGTGAAGAGTGAGCCTTCTTCTTCTTTGTCAGCTTATCCAATCGTGGTTCAATTGAGGACAGTGCCACGCGCAATGGAGAATGAACATCTATACAATTCCTGTATTTTGTCTTAATGACACTCATTGTTGAGAAGCCAATCTCGCAGAGGTAGGTTGAAGGAAAGGGGAGAAGAGTTTTCAGAGCAATTTCACTGAGCTCAGGATATTCTGCTTTCACTTTTGTCCAAAAAGATGCAAGTGATGTTGAAGTTTCGAAACTTATCTTCAATCCTTCGTCAGCAGCCAGCTCCAACAATTTATCCTCCATAGTGACACTTAAGAAAAAGTCATCTCTCAGTGGCATAAACGGATTTCGGATCCATCCAGTCCCTTTCCATGGATCTTCTTCTGCTGGAAAGTAATGCTTAAAACGATCTGCCAAATTATTCAAGTGTTCTTTGATGACTGGTGGCCGAGAAACGTGGCAATTCTGCCAACACAAGGTGATGCGCCCTATTGATATCCCCAGGTGTGGTTCCCACAGAGTCAAACACCACATCATCATGAAGGTGTTGTTATACGTATTTCAGTTCGCTGTTTTGCTGTTCATTATATCGCATTCGTTAGTTGCATAGCAATGACTTTTAACATGAGTGAGTAAATGAAAAATATAGCCATAATGAATATAAAAACTACAATGAAAATGTAAAAAAAAAAAAGACCGAGTCAGATGTCCCGGCAGTGTCACGTGGTGTGGAACGTGACTATCGTTTCTTTCTTTTCTGAAAACTCTCCGCGTACCGGCAGACGATGGCTCACGGACCGGCACCGGTCCGCGGACCACACTTTGAGTAGCACTGCCCTACAAGACCACTGCGCGCTGGTCCATGACTGAAGATTTATACTTTCACAGTAAAACATAATTACCTTAAAACTTGTGATCATTGATAATAGTAAAACTTTGCTCAAATAATGGACAAGTATACAGTTCTGGGTAAACACAAGAAATACACTCTGCCACGTTCATAGAGTGATACAGTATACAGTAGTACCCCGATTTACGATTTACGCGGTCAATTGAACCCACAGGGTACCGCGGAAAGTGAAAACCGCGTAAAGTGAACAACAGAACATATGAGATTAATTCCAATAGAAACTGGCCTGACCCCCAAACTCCACTTTTTCCCCCAAACTCCACATTTTCCGACACAATACCTATGTTGTAGTAAAAATAACATCTAAATTTTATGATGGTATGCTCGCACAATTAATATTTAAGAGAAATACAGTCGCCAGGTTAATGTCCATTCAAATAATGGACTCAAATCCCCCCCCCCCCCTCTTCCCACCTCACTGGCCCCTACCTGAGAAATGATTGAGTGAAACACTAGATTTTAACTTTTAGTAATAAATAATACCTCAGACTAAAGTTAGGATAATATAATTGACATTTCTGGATTCCTTGCAGGTCAGGGAATATTTTGAATGTAAACTTCATATATTTTGCACAAAAGATAAAATACTTGCTTGGTGTAAACCAAATTATTACATTAGATCTAAAATTTGTATGTCTCATGCAAAATCCATGATGTTTATATTCAAAATGATCATCATATTGTAAGAATTCCAGCAATGTAAATTATATTCTGGTCGAGTAATTTGTATGAATTTTATGAGCTAAAACAAATATCTTCAGTTAATAAAAAAAAAAATAATATTCTTCAAGGACACTATCTGTCAATCAAAATACTGGCCCTAGCTGGGTCGGTCCCTCCCTCCCCCCCCCCCCCCCCCCCCCCACCCCCCCCCCCACCTTCCCTCCCTACCAGAAAAGCTTTGGGAGAAAATAGTATACAGTGAGTTCTGCTATAACGCGTGTTTTGATAACGCGAATTTGCTCTAACGCGATTTATGAATTAGGAACGATATTTGTATAACGCGAACGCTTGTTTGCTATAACGCGATTTTTGCTTACTATTTCTCCAATTTTGTGGTATTAACTGTGAATATGGTAAAGAAGAATATCTCCAAGAAGCGTTCTGGTGATAGAATTCCCGGTGATGATCGTAAAAGAAAGGATATAACACTTGAAGAGAAGCTCGATTTTATCAACCTCAAAATCACCCTTCTCCCCCATCAAGTTACATTCATATTTTTTCTAGGTAAAGTGTTACATTTACTGTATGATTTCATTATTAGATATGAATGTAACATTTATTTAGACTGTGCTATCCTTTGTGTTAGGCTAACTACTAAATTTTTTCGATTTCGAGTAATCTGCACCTAACCCTATTTTCTCCAAAGCCCTGTTATTTCTATTACGCGATTTTCTATAACACGATATTTTACAAGAACACAATTATCGCGTTATAGCAGAACTACCTGTATTTACATTTTTAATAATAAATAATAACTCAGACTAAAGTTAGGATAATATAATTGACATTTCTGGATTCCTTGCAGGTCAGGGAATATTTTGAATGTAAACTTCATATATTTTGCACAAAAGATAAAATATTTGTTTTTTGTAAACCAAATTATTACATAAGATCTAAAATTTGTATGTCTAATGCAAAATCCATGATGTTTATATTCAAAATGATCATCATATTGTAAGAATTCCAGCAATGTAAATTATATTCTGGCCAGGTAATTTGTATGAATTTTATGAGCTAAATAAAAAAAAAAAAATTATACTTCACCGTGTATATCGGAAAGTGAAAGTCCGGTTCTGGCAAGGTACTGCGTAAATGAGAAATCGCGGAAAGTGAAACCGAAACCGTGTAAAGCGAAACCCTGTAAAGTGGGGTAATATGTATATATAATTTGTAATAAAATTTAAAGTCCTGCTATAATAGTCGAGATAAGTTTATTTCTCTAGAAACGGCCACCACTTGCAATGACGTCACCACTTACCCTGCAGACGACGTACGGATGGAGAAAGTCAATTGAGAAGTAATGACATTTTCTGGACTTTGTTTTTGAGAATTCCTGATGCCAGGTAAACATGACAACATAGTGCTGTTAGTGTTTTGATGATTCACTAATGAACCACTGGGATATATCATTTATATTAATTAATGGGTAAAATTTTACTTTAACTACCATAAGTATTTGGATGTTTAGACTCGAGATAAGCTATATTGGGTAACTTTTAAGTTTTGGTCATCCCTGTACTTAGACAAGCAGACTATGTTTTTTCTGATGGTGTGTGATGTGTTATGAATGATTTTCACCTTCATTCTATTGGAAATCACTAGTTTTGAGTTACTAACACACCCCCCCCCCCCCCCCATTACCGGTGAATGTTAAGCTAACCTTGTTATTTATAATATAACTCATCATATTAACCTAACATATGACCTGTAATTTTCTTATGCGATCGGAAAATGTTTTGCGACAAATCCCGTAGCGATAATGTGTCTTGCTGTTTAAAGTACTTAATCACATAGTTAGAATCTTAAGGTTCCCCAGATGACCAAAACCAAAATAATACCAATGTTGTTTGGAATGTTTATACTATGAAATTTGTAGTATGGGCAGCTAATATCCGTTGAATTAGTTCATGTGCTTAGAAATATTTATATATTCAACATAGCACTACTGTGTTGCACAGTAAAGCACAATTATTTATCTAATAATATTTATTTACAGAGCCAATCAGCTGAGAAGGTTGGACAACTACTTCCAGGGTTCATCAAGGCAGATGAAAGAAATTGACCAAAAGTAGATGTCTTTATGATTGTAGAGTATTATCAAAAACTCGGCCATCCAGCTATGAAGCACGTTAAATTACATCTGTCATCTGATCATCTCAAGCCCATCCCCTGGCCATGGTCGTCCCTAGTCCTTCCACAACATTAAATATAGACATCAGTGATGAAAACTTACATTTTACAGACATGAAATAGAGAACAGTGATACTTCAGCAGTAATTTATTATAACTAAAATTAAGGTATGCATGTGTATATCAACATTGTATATGGCCACAAGTCATGTATTTCTGCTGGTAACAACACATACACCACAGCTGGCTGCCTCCACGCTTCTGCTCGGCAGCTCGACACAACCAGTGATGTCACAACCAATCACAGAGATTTTCACAGTCACGAGACTTTTTAGCAACTTTAATCTTTATTTTTGCCACTTTTTGGCCAAATTTATTTTAAAATATCATTACCATAGTGAATTTAAGAGTTTTCTTTACCCGTTGACCTGCCATCTTAGGAAAAATTCCGACCGTCAACTCGTCTATTGGTAAAATTTTATTTATATATATTTAAACTTTAGTAAATGAGTAGGTGAAGGAAATCCAAGCTTTGTCTGATATTGCCAAAAATGAGCCACAGGCGGCTCTTGTGGCATTCACCCATGGAGTCGAGCATTGCTGGAATTACCTGATGCGCACTTTCCTGATATTGGACCCCTCCTCCACCCTCTGGAAGAAGCCATCAAGGTTCCTTTTATCCCAACACTAGTGAAAAAACCCTTATTTAACCCCACCAGAAAGGTCATCACTCTTTGCATTACCACTGACACTGGGAGGAATGGGAATGAGCAATCCAGTGGAGTTTGGTACCACTGAACATCGGAACTCAGTCAAGCTCATGGCAGCCCTCACTGAGCATATAATAGCTCAGAGTGCAACAAATGAGGTGGATACCAATGAATTAAACAAGATTTGATGGTCCACTGCGACAGAGGAACAGCACACCCAAAGTGATAAACTGCAGCAACTCATGCCACAATTGCCAGAGAACTTGAAAAAGGGGAGTAGCTGTGGCACAGGAGGTGGGCGCCTCGAACTGTCTGAACTGTCTAATAGCGTTGCTGATAGGGGCAGGAGGTTTCGGCCTTAAAAAGCAAGAATTCTCAGATCCCATTGTTGTGAGGTGAGGTTAGCCAGTAGAAGGTTTGCCCTACCAATGCGTGTGTAGCTCTTCCTATGACATTGACCACGCCATGGTGTGCAAGAAAGGTGGGTTTTGTATGCATGAGGCACGACGAAGTAAGGGATCTCACGGTAAATATTGAAGGAAATCTGACATGATGTCTTGGTGGAATCGACCCACCTTCCATTGGACGGTGAGAACCTCCGTCATAGGACTTCCAACACATCAAATGAAGCCTTTGTGGACGTGAGCGCTCGAAGATTCTGGACGTGGGGACAGCAAGCCTTCTTTGATGTCAGGATATTCGATCCCTTGGCCACATGGGAAAGACAAGATTAGAGCATCTGGCGAAAGAATTCAGAATGTGGATCAGAGCAGATTCATCCTCTGGTGTTCACAACCTCTGGCAGGATGGGACCAAATGCAAGATGCTTCTATGCAAAGCTGGCAGAGGTGTTGTCTGAGCAGAAGCAGCAGCCCAGAAGTTACGTTGCAGCCTGGTTGAAATGTCGACTGTCGTTCTCTCTGCTTAGGTCTGCATTTCTTTGCCTCGGGAACAAAATTGTCGGCCCCAAAGCCGACAACAGTCACAGATATTGACTATGAGGCAACAGTCACTGAATGCCACCTAGATGTTCAGCTTAACTAACTCAATACAGCCAGGGGAGCTGTTTTTGTATCAGGATATTTGATTTTAAGATACTAAAATGGCGGCAAAGGTGTGGCTAATTGGGGGGGGGGGGCTGGAGGCCACGTTAAAAAAAATCGGTTGCTTTCTGGGTGTCTTAGCAGAAGATGATTTAGTCTTTTAGTCTTTAAGTCAGTCAGGGGGTAGAATGTCTTGGGTTCCTCTCTGCTTATCTTAATTTGTTGCCATTTTCTATTTTTAACTACCTGGTACTGTATACTAATTACTTACGATGCTGCGTAAAGATTATTAAAAGACAGAAATATACAGTAGTGTGTGCACCTGTACTTTTTTTTTATAGGGAATAGCCCACCTGGGCACAGGTCATTGACGCACAACGGGGCCTGGGGGACGAAAAAATACGAGTAAAAAGAAATTAAAAATAGAAGAGAAAAATATGATAGTGATATTTCCGTTAGCTGGAACAATTGGTGCAGAGGACTTACGGGAATGAAAGATTTCTGGGTGACAAGATGACTCAAAACCGGAAAAAATCCCTCATCCCCGGAATTTTTCAGGTAACGGAAAAATGTTTTTGAAATTTCCAGAAATTGCCCATTACATCACCTCTTGAACCCGGAAAAATATCCCTCATCCCCAGAATTTTCCGGGTAATGGAAAATTTTTTTTGGAGTCAACAGAAAATGCGCCTGATTTTTGTCTCTCAAACCCGGAAAAGCTCTCCCATCCCCGGAATTTTCCGGGTATCGGGAAAATTTTCTTGTAATTTTCCGAAAAATGTGCCCTTCGGAAAATTGTGCCCAAGGCCAGAATTTTCCGGAAAATTCTGGCTTTGGGCACAATTTTTCGAAAAAATTTCAATTCCGGCTATCGGAGAGTTTCGGGTTTGAGGGATTCTGGCTAACGGAGATATTATACTGTATTAATCTACACCACGAAGATGCCGGAAAATCAACTTTTGAAGTGAGACATTGTATGAGTATGGAAACACAGAAGAAGGCAGAGCATTCCACAGTTTGGTTGTGTGAGGAAAGAAGGATGTACTATAATGGGTTAGTCTAGTGTGACCGACATCCACAGAGAAACGGTGGGCACCGCGGGCAAGATGTGTGTTACAAGCCCACGGCCTTACCGGCGGTACACAGGATGCAGACGAAATGCCTTTGATTCCACCCTATCTAACAGTTGGACAGAAGAAGAGCCACCCCAGATATGAGAGCAGTACTCCAAGTTAGGACAAATGAATCCCTTATACAGGTATACTTGAAGCAACTGCTCAGGAGTGAAGTAGCTACAGCATCTGTACAGCATTCCCAGCTTTTGGGAGGCAGCTTTAGCAATGTTAAGGAAGTGTGGCTTCCATGATGTACTGTATTAGAGGAAATGGTGAGGCTTAGCATATCTATTTTAGAATTTGGCAGAATGATTGCGTCCTGAAATGTGATTGGTGGGAGTTATTCTATTTTGGAAGGTGTAATTGGTAAATACTGTCTTATTACTGTTGACTTAATAACATATTACAGCAGAACCTCAATGCTGAGCTGCTACCAAATTACTGTTTTACAGTATACTTAAATAAATGTCTTAAAGGTAATTTTAGTGGAGTCTTTGATTCTCTGGTCCCGCACCCTGTCTTCCCCATTGCAGAACGATATTTCCCTGTGATTATTGGTCCCAATCTCACAAAATACTGAGGGTTTACAGTATATGGAGTATGTAGTATACCGTACTGTACTGTATTGTAAAAAGTGAACCCTTGAAGATCCGGACTAATGGGGGGGGGGGGGGGGGGAGACCACATCTCCGAAAAAGCCGATTGTCCGTATCTTCTGGTGAATTTACTAAATGTATAAAAACGATAAATAATGTTCTAAAAAACAGCAAATATACGGTACCGTTTTTAAGGTATATAAGCCGGGAGTATTTACGAAAAATCTTGTGTGTACATTATTTTCCTCCTGTAGCCAAAGTTTTCTTAAAATAATATATACAGTACCAGTAAATGAGAGGAGTAAAAAAAAATAATAGCAATAAATAAGTTACAAGAAAAAATACTGTATTGCTAAACCAGTAAATGAAACTCAAATGAAAGTTTAACAGTAATCATTTACATACACTCCCTGCTTCACCACAGTAACGAAGACCAGCTGGGACGCCGATTCCTTAGCAACGCTCCCCACCCACTTCACTCTGCTGTCTCCTCCTATTACGTGTTTGCCCTTAGGACAATTATTTCTTTTACTTTTTTTCACAATACAGGTACTCCTCGACTTACGACCACCCGGACATACGACCGCTGCAGTCGTATAAAATATTTTTCAAATTACGTATTTTCGAGTCCTGATGTGAGTGATCGCGCTGTGTACTGATAAAATTTTCGTTTGTAATTCCCTTTAAAATGGCTGGCAAGCGTAAAAGTGAGAATTCTCTTGGTGCTGAGAAGAAAATGAGACACCCATTTTAGACTTTCTATGTATTATTTTCGCATTTTCGACTTAGTTCCTGGTCGTCGGTCCCTAACCCCGTCGTAAGTCGAGGACTGACTTATGTGTGTAGGATGGTGTGTGCATGTAACTCCAGTAAAAATAAATGAAGAAAGCTACGTATATCTGTCTGAAAATATGAATTGAAAAACAACCCTAACATCTCACAGCTTGGCTCAGTAGCCTGGTGGTTACAGTGATGAGTTTAACTTGGCTACAATGCCGTGATTAATCACTATTAAGCACCAATATATTAGTAAACACTAATAATAACAGTAAATCCAGTGAAACGTAGCAAAGAGGGAGGAGAGTTACAATGGCAGACGATGCTTTAACTACTGGTCCGACCCCCTCCCCCCATTGCCAGGCGTACAATTGAAATACAAATCGGAGAAATACATATTTTGTATTCTAATTTGAAAACGGTGATGGGCACAGTGATAAACAAATTATATAAACCATGCATTTACTTATGATAACATAATAATAAACATTGTATCATTACTAGAGTGAATGAAATAATATTCCATCCATCAACAATTGACAATTCTGCTTATGTTTCCCGCCTCAGGCACCTGTGTCCTGCTCGCTGACATCTTAGTTACACGAGCTTAAAATGATCTTTTCTCTTTTTGGGGAATGCGTCTTAGGGAGGCTTCTTAGCCCACGGAGTCCCCAAATTTTGTCTGAATCTTTCGAGATCCTGATTTACTGAGTCCGATTCTTCGAGGGTTCACTGTAGTTACAATTACCGGTCTGCAGAATTTTTTCCACTCTGCTGATCTGTGAAGTTTGGGAACCACTGCATAAGCTAATTAATATTATCCTAGTAAACTTTGTATGTGCTAATGTGTTGTTTTTATAAGATAAAATGACTAAACACTCAACCCCCCAGATTTGTGATGACTAATTTAGCAATACCTATAGTATAATTCATACTTTAGTTAAAATTAATTTTTGTTTTTATTACAGATGATGCTGCTGATGAAAAGCAATCAGATGTTGACTGATGTTAAACTTGAGGTTGGTAGAGAAATCTTCCATGGCCACAAAATTGTTCTTGCTGCTGCCAGTCCATATTTTAAGGTACAGTACAGTTTGTGTACAGTATACTGTATGTTACTTTTTTTTTGTGAAATTGGTTATTGTATTTTCCAAAAAAGACTGGCCATTTTGCAAACAAGCCAAAACCCTGTTATTTTGTAAAATGACCCTAAATGTTCAGCCATTTTGCATGTTGGTGATTTTGCAAAATTAACCTGTTAACAGGCCAAAGACCTGGAATCGGTAGAACATCTTCTGAGGCGATGTTTGGACAGAAACCTCGTCATAGTGTTGCTGTGAGTAATCTGCCGGAGGAAGGTTTAGAGATGGAAGAGCAGCTCACAGAAGGATTAGAAGCAGAAATTGAGGTGGATTCAGCCAGCAAGGAGCAGGACGACAACTCCAACCAAGCCGGCATTAGCTCAATATATGTTTCCTACTGTAAGAATTGTTGTGAATCGACAAGTGCAAGGACTGTGGGAGCCCCTGTCCTGCCTGTGCTCCATGCTCTGTTGTGGATGATAATGTTGATGGATTGTATGGTGAGTGTTCTGTGCTACCTCTGTGATCAACAGAAGGGGACTCAAGCTGAACGAAAGGAAACTAGAAGAAAACAACAGGATCAAGCCGAATAAATGATTGTGGTTTCTGTGGGGCAATTCTACCCATCTCAAGTGTGAGCGACACTGTTTTGGTTCTGATCCCACTCGTTGATCTTGGACATGCAGAGTTTACAAATGTGAAGTCGGTAATCATTCAAGTAAAGGAAAATGGACAATATAAGCTTGGGAAGAAATATGGAATTCATTAACAGCTTCACACTTGAAATCAGTTGATCCAATATGTGGAGAAGTTCCTCTCCATTACAGATGTATCAGAAAGGGAGGAAATAAATCTGCATGAAGTTGCCATTTCACATTCCATGGCCACGCACAGTGCTTCATCAAGTGTAACTGCTCTAACTCTTGTCAAAGCAATGTCAGTTCAGTTCTCCTTGTGCAAACAAGTTGGAATAATAAGAACTGATAATTGTTTATTGTTTTATGCATTGAAGAGACTTTCCTTCAAGTTCTTCAGTTAAAGACTATTCCTTTCATTAGTGTTTTTATCAATGGAAATAAATACTGTACACTTATTGTGTGAATATTGTTCTGGATTTTTTACAAATTGGCCAATAAGATTTGCAGTCATTTTGCAAAGTTACCAATATTCTTGTCTGTATGCATAATACCTGAAAACTTCAGGTCACTTTGCAAAATAACCATTTTTTTTTTTTGCAAAATAACCAATTTCACATAAAAAACTTTACACATCAGGTGTATTACTATTTTTATTTTATTTTTTTATTTTTTTATTTTTTATTTTTTTTAATGCATATTACTACTACATACTGTATTTATTTAAGTAGGCTATTTTGATATTGAAAACACATGATGATATACTGTATTATTGAATATATTTATCATGTTGGCTCAAAAGATGAGGTTGACAGATAACATGTAGGAAAGGTTAAAGGTAGGACAGGCAGTGCATTTGAAGGTGCTCATACAATGTCACTTGAACAGTTACTGCTTGTCATGGTACTTTGCCCTAACACAGAAGCTAAAATCCAAGCTCCAGTTTGTTCAAAGCAAGGTGGTGAGGTTCATTCTTGACATGAAAGCAACAGATCACATTGGTCATGAAGGTTTACAATTACTGAACATGTCAAGTGTGGTGGATAGAGTGAAGCAACTGAGGTTGAATCACACTTACAGAATTTTCATGTTACTGTGCCCAGATTATTAATAACAAACTTTGCAAGAATTAGAGATATGAACTGGCAGGGCACTACAGGGAGTGAAGATAATTTTATGGTACCTGGTATCCGCATTCAAGCAATAAGCACTTTTTTCTTTACTGCTATAACAGACTGGAATAAGTTACCAGACCACATCAAAACCAGTTACAGAATTAAGCAATTCAAAGCTTAAAAAAAAAAAAACGTATTAGATAAAGCTGCAGCAAGAGACGAGAGTGAGTTTCTATACTGTATTATTAAACTGCAGAATCTAGAACCTGCGGAAGTGATCCGCCACCTTTGGATAGTCCAAGAGCAATGTAATGCCTGTTGAAAATTATCGGGAAACTTTTACCAGTACTCTTGTAATACAGTAATAATAATAAATGGTCTTTGTTTATCAAAAGATCCACTTCTTAGGAATTCACTAGTGCTCAAATCACTTTAAAGTCAAGGACCTAAGGCTAAAAAGAAGATAATACAGTGCATGTACTACAAAAAAATAGTGACAGTTCATAGATCCTTAAGTTGCAACACTTCCTAAACCCTGTATTTTTCCATCAGGATTGTAAGGACTATAATCTTTCAAAATAGTTGTTTCTTGAAGATCTCCACAGAATTCAGCTGCTTCATGGATGCAGGCAAAGGATTGGGCAGTGAAAGAACATTCTTGTACTGTTTTGCACTCCTCGAGGCAAGAGGGATCATCACTACTGCACAATATCATTTCAGAATTTGTGGTCAGAGGGTTTATTAGATTGGACAAATACTTAGGATCATTAATGTAAGTGCCTTAAAAGTCATTTGGCAGAGTTTAAACTCGAACCTAGCTTTAATTGGAAGCCAGTGCAATTTGACCAAGAATAGGGTAGTGAGAGTCCTCGGGGGCGAGTAAAAATAAGCCTGGCAACCCTGTTCAACACTGTCTGAACTTTCTTCTGTAGATAATGAGGTAGGTAGACCCATAAAGATTTACAATACTCACCCTGAGACAAAATAAGGGAATTTAATAGTGCCACAAGACACTGTCTATCCAAAAACTGTTTCACAGCATATACAGTATACTCTCGATTTAACAGAATCCGATATAACAAGCTCTCGATTTAGCGTCTTGACACACAATCAAAGGTCAAATTGGAGAGGAGTTCCTCAGCCCTCACGAACTCCAGACATGTAATATAAGCCTACAGTTACCATTCATATGTAATAGATGTATCCTGGTACCGTGGTCCCTCGGTTAACGAACACAATTCGTTCCAGAAGGTCATTCATTAACCAAAAATTTCGTTAACCGAAACCATTGTTTCAATGGGATTTTGGGTAATTGGTTCCAGCTCACCGAAAATTACATACAAACTAAAAAGAAATGCAATAAAGTAAACTTACTTTGAGGTGTGCATGTAGAAGGCTCCTGGTTGATGATGATGGGAATTACAATGGGGGTGGAGGAGAAGGGCGAAGAGAAGGCATTGGGGTGGAAGAGAAGTCACCCCATGCTTCTGCCGCCATTTCACCCATAAAACTTTAGTTCACTTGGTGTAATTCAAGATTATTTTCTTTAGATCAACACTACACTGCATTATATATTGTCAATATGTAAAATAAATTTCAAAATGACCACTAATTTGACTGGAAATACAGAATAAAATCGTTTATATTGAAGAGTCTCAAACAAGATGTTCCTTCTTCTGAACCGATAATTAAACTGACGCCAAGCTTGGTGTGTTGAGTGGCTGTTTGGCGCAAAAAACTAGTTTCCTGTATTTCAATTATGTTCAATAATTGTTAAAATGACTAAAAAATTTATAAAACTTTTAAAATTATTGAATAGTACAACCTTCATGATATTTACTAAAATGGTAACAAATTTAAGCCCTAGAACCGATTACTGTATTGGCGTACTAATACTACAGCTGGTGAGCAGTCAAATGCAAGTGAAAACATGTTGGGGAAAATTTCTTAAGGAATTCGTTAACCGAAATTTTTTCGTTAACCGAAGTGAAGAATCTTATGGAAGGTAATTCGTTAACTGAAATTTCGTTAACCGAGGCGTTCGTTAACCGAGAGATCACTGTATTATTATTATTAATATGTCTTATAATACAAGGTATTCCTTTATTTTCCATACAGTACTGTTCCATGCATTTGTAATGTGTATAAGAATATAATTATACTATTGTGTACTAAATTTAGGGAATAGTATTAATAAATAATACAAACAGATGTTTGACATTGGGTCCACGCAGTGATAGTTAGCTGTGGTAGTGACGATGCAAGGACAATACCTCTGAAACGTCAGCTGATCTGGTGCACAGGATGTAAACAATCCCTGTACTGGGCAATTCCTGGTGAACATGCCCGGTACCGATAAATATTTGGGCACGCTGTGCTGGCCATGTTCCCCCACCCACAAAGTTCTTCTTTGATATTCCTGTATCTGCCCCTGTACATGTGGAAGTATTTCAAACATTAGAAACTTAAGAAAAATCTGCCAAGGGGTACTGCATAATTATAAGCTATAATGTACCTCAGTAGCTGGTTATGTGAAAAGAAAAATTATTAATTTAAAGGAAAAAATTTAATACCCTGTAATGTGTTTTGGCAGGCCATGTTTACTGGTGGTTTACGTGAGTGTGAGATGGACACAGTAAAGCTACAGGGTGTGTGTCCCACAGTACTGGCTCACCTACTGTGCTTCATGTACACTGGGGAAATTGTCATTAACGAGATGCTTGTATGTCAGCTTCTTCCTGCAGCCACCATGCTTCAGGTCGGTATCTTATTAGTACAGTATTATTATTAGTAGTAGTAGTAGTATTATCATTCTTTCAGCAATTAAGTTTCTTTTGGTTATACAGTACATGTTCACACTACATCACTTTTACTTAAGTTCTCAGGCATCTTTCAAGGACTGTAATACAGTATTTAATGTGTCTGTGCTGTATTTTAAAGTTATTCTCTTAAATGGGGTACCTTAGTTATGCAGAAGCAGGCTAGGACAAAGCAGAGGCACTAAATAAGTTTTTAAACATTTATTTTAAAAAGAAAATGCAGAATTTTTTACCTAAGAAAGGAGCCCTATAGGCTGGAAATTTGATAGTGTGGGTCTTATATTTATTTAAGGTGATTATCCTGGTATGAATAATACAGTTGTGTAAGCTTGAATTTATATGTGGTCACTCCTGTTTGCCACATCTGCTGCAGGTACTGGATGTGTGATCACAGATTCTAGAGCACAACATGGTAGTAATATTGACAATATTTATCTTGACTGCTCAAACTTTTGACACTGAACTCAGATCAAAAACTAACTAAATGCAGGTATACTGTGTATAATATTTTGAGAAATGCTTCACAATCAATTTATAGCTTAATTTATGACAGTAACAATATGAGATGATGCAGGGCACAATCATCATGTTTACCAGTGACAAGAGAAGTGTACAGCAGGGTACTGTACTACAATATGCTAGAACTAGTAGGAATATTGTTAGTATGAATCATAAATGAATAGTCAGATGCTGTTCACTTCTCCATACAAATGTTTGATGATGAGTTTAAAGTTATCCAAAGAAGTTAAATATCTACCCAGTTGTGAAATCTTATAGCATTGACTCTTTAGCCACAAGAAAGTATGCTAAGATTTCATGATGAAAAATTAAATATGTTGCATCTTTGTTATATTAATAGTGAGGTCAGTTATAGATGTGGCATTCATCCTAAAATCCTACTTTATAACTAAGCATGAAATGGTCAACTGAGATCCCACCCACCTTTTCATGGAGTGCTGAATTGAGTTTGAACTGAGGGCCAACTGAGATTGCTTCCTAATTTCTTACCTATTTTCTAATCATCGCAGAAGTGCGCTAGCGGCAGACTTGTGGCTGTCAGTTTGGCATCTGACCTCATCAGTTTTGCCCCCCCCCCCCCCTTTTTGGGGGTGGGGGGTTGGGTGGGATGAGTTATAGATGAATTGAGTGAAATTCTGTCTCCAACTCTATGGTTTTCATCAGATTTCTGGGGTATATTTCAGGTCACACAAGAGGAGAGGAGGCCTGGTAATTGTGGGACCTCAGCTTGCAAGCTTAGAGTAGCTACATGAGATGCCCGCCCCATACTTTGATATGAAATGGGGGTTTTAGGATCAATTCCACATTTTGTCATCTTATGTTGAGTGTAGAATGACTTCCAAATTATATAGATTTCACCTAATAATACCTGTATACCTTTCAACAATTGTATTACCATATAGTTTTGTGTTTCAGATGAATCATGTAATTGATGCATGCTGTACTTTCCTAGAGCAGCAACTGGAGGCTGGGAATGCCATTGGAATTGCTAATTTTGCTCAGCAACATGGCTGCATGGATTTGTATCGCAAGGCCAATACATTTATTGAGCAACATTTCTCAGAGGTAATTAATTTTCATAACAAGGAATTTAGTAGCCTAAAAATGGAAGAGAAAACAATTTTACTCTTAATTATAAAGCAATTTGATCCTAAAGAGTAATAAACTTCCTTGAAATTTTGCATCTTTTGTAGATCAAAATTGCCAACTTCTCTATTTCTTATTATTTTTGCACGAGAATGGTACTACCTGTGTATGCTGAAACCCATTCAATAATTTTACATGCACAATGCAGAGAAGTATTTTATCATTAAATTGAAAATTTACTTTACGAAAGATTTGAACATTCTAAATATGAAATTTAACAATACAGAATAACATGAGAGTAAATGAGGAGAAATTGGATCATCAGGCAACTGAGTCATTGACAGTATGTGTGGTGTTGTTGGTGATGAAATTGTTTGTGTTTACATGAATTTTAAGAGCCAATTAATCGGTCCCTAATAGCCATGAATAATGAGGAGTGTACAGTACTTTATATAAAAAAATAATGGAAAAATTGCCTTGATGTTCGCAAATTTTTTTATTTGCAATGATGTTTTGGAACGCATCCCTTGCGATAACCTGGATATTCCTCTTTTATGCATACAGTACAGGGGGTCCCCGAGTTACGAACGGGTTCCGTTCCTGAGGACGTTATTAAGTTGGACTTGTACGAAGTCGGAACACATGCTATATGCATACCTTACTTACAGAACAATGTTTAAAATCCCACTACAGATAGACCCCGACTTACGACGGGGTTAGGGACCCAAATCTGGGTCGTAAGTCCGACATAGATAAATTTTTTTTTTTTTTTTTTTTTTTTTTTTTTTTTTTTTTTTTTTTTAATAAATAATCTACAATGAAATACAGTACAGTAAAAGTAATAAATAATGAGGAATGGATACAGTGTGACAGCACTTACCTTTAATGTAGTCAGCTGAATGCACATGGGGCCCCCATAATTTTCTAATTATACATGGAGACTACATTAACTGGAAACGTTTCGGTATTGAAAATGCGTGTCATTTGGGGAATTTTTTTTTTTTTTTTTTTTTTAAATAAAATCTGCGGCGGTCGTAAGTCCCGACGGTCGTAAGTCGTAGCAGTCGTAAGTCGGGGTCTGTCTGTATTTTATAGCCTCAGTCTTTATACATCTAAAATCACTTAATTTAAGACGAAAGAAGAAATAGAATGATAAAATACAGTAAGTGAAAGTAAAAAATAAGCCTTCGGGTAAATAAAATACTGTAAATTTCAAGTTTAAACGTTTGTAAGTCGGGGGGGGGGGGGGGCCTGTACTATGTTTTCTCTCATAATCTGAAACAAGTCCTTGTTAGTAGCTAAACTATTTTCTGAGGTTGCTGCACATGCCAATATAGGAAAATACATGTAGGGTATGGATATAAATGCATGTATAGCTTAACAGCAACATTTTCTTTAGGTTTCGTTGGAAGAAGAATTTTTGAAGTTATCGAGTTACCAGTTAGTGAATCTTATACAGCGAGATGAGCTGAATGTACCTGATGAGAAGGATGTTTACAATGCTGTTCTTAAGTGGGTGATGCATGATGAGGATAATAGACAACCCAAGATGGAACTTATTCTACAGGCAGTCAGGTTAGTGCTTTCACAGTTTAAAGTCTCTCGTTAAGGTGGGTGAACTAACATTATTTGTGAAGATTACTGTAATGAATCAAAACCATGGAAGGAAGCATTGCATGGTTGTGTTATTGGTACCATCAGAACTTAATCTGTTTATATTTTCAAAATAACTTCGAATATAATAATTGATTAGTATGTGCATCGAATGAATTTGTGTTTTATAATCATATAACTTGCCAGGATTATTGATTGATGATACTTAGATTGTTTTAAGTTATGGAAATGTTGAAGAGTAAAATCATTGGACAAAAATATGCATACGAGTACACTCCTCAATAAATATAACGTTAGATTTTTCGTCGCTACATTTTGAAATGCTCGACGAAACGCTTTGATATGATCCTCAGTGCATCATCATAAGTTGGTACTCCTGCTCACCATTTCAGCAACAGCTAGAGATGGGAGTTAGATTGGGGGAGGGAATCGTCTTTGTGTACAAGATACTTCAATATAACAAGAAATCCATTAAACTATACAGTTGGGTCTCACTTTACGCGGTTAATGTAACCCACAGGGTACTGCGGAAAGTGAGAAACTCGTAAAGTGAATAACATAACATATGGGATTAATTGAAAGAGACCGGGCCGACCCCCAAACTCCACTTTTGACGACACCCAACTATGTTGTAGTAAAAATTTTATCTTAACTTTATGATGGTATGCACAAACAAGTAATATAGAAGAGGTTAGGTTAGGAAAAATAAAGGTTAAGTTAGGAAAAATAAAGGTTAGGTTAGGAAAACTAAAAGTTAGGTTGAACACTTAAGTTAGTAGAAGAGATGGGTCGGCATACGGGGATGGAGGCTGGTTCCGAGGCAGAGGGCAGGCTACTGGCCCTCAGGTGAGTCACCATCACTGTCATCCACACTTGTCAGGGCCTCCCTGACAAATCTCTCAAAGTCATCTTCACTGTCTCTACCCCTGTCACTATCACTGGCTTGGGCTGGCTGTGGTGGGTTGCGGGCGAAGATCTCGGTTATGCTTTGCTGACTGCTGGTGTTTATGTTGTCGTGATAAACCTTGAAGTAGGGCTCCATAGTCTGCAACAGCTGGGTAGTGAAGATTTCATACCTGTTTGCGTCATGGTCGTCGGAAAGGGGGAGCTTGAAATCACACTCGATGGCACCCCTAACATTACTATGGGATAACCGGTGTTCTTCTTGGGATGACGCACCACCTGCCTCTTCACTGACGTCATCATCATCTACCATCTTGTCGGTAGTCACATCAGGTTCCATTATCACCTCCAGGATGTCGTCGTCGGTGGTCTCGGAGAAGCCTGCAACTGTAACACTGCGCAGCTTCTCTGGCAAGGTCCACTGCTACTGCAACAGTCTGAACCTCACCAGTCACAGATTGACTCTGCCTTACACCCGGAATGCCTTGCAACACGTCTCCATGCGTGACGAACAGTTGCTACAGACAGCTGATCCCATGCCTCCACCAAGAAGTCCACAGCTTTCTTGATGTTAAATATTCTCCAGAATTTTTTGAAAAGTATTTTTTGCTCTGCCAACTATTGATCCTCGTCTTCTTCGCTCTTGCTATCGGTGTCGGTGTCACTCAGGTTACGCAACTCTTTCCTGGTGTTGGTGTAGTCGTTCAGGAGCTTGAATTTTTTTGTTGAGAATGCAGCTTTTACATTACAGATTAACTCTTGGTCCATGGGCTGTAATATAGACGTAGTGTTGGGAGGAAGGAAGATCACTTTTACGTTGGGGTGACGATCTAACAGTAGGGGCGAGTGTCCTGGTGCGTTGTCCAGCAGCAACAAAATCTTGAATGGCACATTCTGTTGCTCACAGAATTTCTTTACATCGGGAACAAAACAGTCATCAAACCAGGAGAGGGACAGTGTAGAGAACATCCACGCCTTACGTGCGGTCAGCCAGTGGACATTTAGCTTGGTCATGTCCATGCTCTTGTAGGCGTGCGGCTTGCGGGCTGTGTGGATCACCGATAACTTGAGCTTACAGGTACCGGAGGCATTGGTGGTAAACAGGACGGTGATGCGCTCCTTCTGCATCTTCCGGCCCCGAATCTTGCTGGCATTCTTCACAACGGTCTTGGAAGGTAGCTTTTTCCAGAAAAGACCAGATTCGTCCATGTTAAACACCTGGTCGTCGGTGTACTGTCCTTCCTCCATAATCTCATGTAAAAACGGAGGAAATTCCTTAGCCGCAGCACGGTCAGCACTCGCTTCTTCACCACCAATGTTTATTTTGGTGATCTTGTTCCGCATCTTAAACCTCTGTAACCACCCAGAGGAAGCAGTAAAGGGTTTGGGCTCTGTAATTCCCATCTTTCGTGACACTGCAGCCTATAGTTCACGTGCGTACTCCTTAACAGAGCTAGTGTCGACCGCCATGTTCCGTCGCGCCTGACGCACCAAGTAGCTCACAAGTAATTTTTCCGTCTTGAGAAGCACCTGGTTGTGAAAATACTTGATCATAGAAGCACCTGTAGACTTTGTGATCTTCATGTGCTCCTTTTTCTTGGCTGCATCCTTCTTTATCGTCCGGATCTTAGATTCGTTCACACCATGCTGGCGCGCCAAATCAACCTGTCTTGTTCCTTTCTCTAACTCTTGGATGATCTTGTACTTCACCTCGTAGCTTAAGGAACGTCGTGTCTTCTTGGGCTTAGGGCGGCTGGGTCCAGGCAAGGAAAGGTTTCTCTCTGGGGCTGGTGGTCTGGTGGAAGCCATTTTACAGAACAATGGATGCACGATTACACTGTGTGGCCTGGAGGGATGAAACTGCCGCGGCTAGGTCAAGCGTCGTCTTTCCTCCCTCCCTCCCTCCCCCGGGTGGACACGTCATATTACTTTAAACCAATTACAGCTAGCAGCGGAGGGAGGTAGGGATGCATGGCCAATCGCAGTCCGATACGGTCATATGATGTCAGTGATAACGCAACAGAGACATGCACTGCGCAACCTTACTGCGCGGCTTGGCCAGTCGGAGGAGGAGGCGGGAGCAGGCGGGTGGGACGAATCTAAAAATAGCGTCGAGCCGGACATTCTCTGCGTAATGGGGTACACGCACCTCGGAATGTGAGCATCCTGGGTTCCGGCAGGGCACCGCGTAAACGTGGAAACGCGGAATGTGGGACCGCGTAAAGTGAGGGTTGACTGTATTAATGTGTGTATTGTTGAAAAAGTTATACACTCCTTCATGCTCAAAGGTCGCAGATGTACAACTACCAACCGTTCAGAAACAGGTTGAGCAACATTGCTTGGAAAGCATAACTCATCAACCAGACATACATACTTGTGTATGTATGTTTAAACATGCATGTTTACATATATGAACTCTCACTCTATTTATAGACAAAGCTAAAAAAATCTGAATATCTTTGGATTAAGCATTGTGCATTTGGATTTCTAAAAGTTACATACAGGTACAGATATCCCTGGAGATAAGAACATTTGCACCACTTATTTTGAGTTACGAAAGCTTCCCTCACTTCTACAAATTTGGGTCTGGGAAAAAATTAAAATTTTGTGCAATGCCATCTTGGGGAGAGATGTACAGAGTAAAGCCCCCTACTCAGCCCACCCCTGCTTGCCCTCTTGTGGTGGTGAGCCCTGACTGCCCTCCCATAAGGTATTTTCTTAACTTTTTCATCTGTTAGGTAGTAAGTGTGCAGATTGTGGGAGAGGCAGGCATTGAAGCAGTGAGGCAGGTGTGAATGAGGGCCAAGTTGTGAGTTGTCTTATTGTTATTTTTTAACTCAAATTTTCTGGGAAATATAAATTTTTTTTTTTTTTTTTTTTTACCGTTACATGCACATACAATTATACAGAATGTAAAAATAATTATCATAAGGTCAAAAACATGAAGGGATTAAAAAAATTATGTGTGGGAATCGTGGAAGGGGAAGTGCCACGGGAGGGGGGGGGGGTACAGAGACGGTATCTAGGCGTCCAGTCAAGCTGGGAGTTGCGTTGTTATTTTTCAACTTGTATTTCCATGTAGGTATACCTACCTACTTTTTTTTTTTTTTTTTTTTTTTTTTTACTCTGTTACATGGACATACAATTTTCAAACAGAATGAGTAAAAGAAAAAATAAGGTAATTAGCATAAAGGGTTTAAACATTTATTAGTGTGTGGGAGCGAACATTGAGGGGGAGAATGAGTGAACCACAGGCTGACATTCCCTCACCTTTACTCACAGCTCTGCTGTCTCCTGCCAAATGACAATGCAGTATTTTTTCTTCAATATTATTGTTATTTATTCCTCATATTTTCTGGTACAGTATATATTTTTTTATGTACAAACAATAAGTTCTTCCACACACGAACCTCCCAGCATCCTGCATGGGTTGCATGAATTAAGCCCTCCCATAAGGCAATGTACGTAAGTTAAACATTATTTTATTAATGTTTTTCATATGTTAGAAAGTAAATTACAGTAGTTGTGTATTATTTTCTTTAGTTAGGCAGGATTTGTTCTTGCTTGTGAACTGCTTTCCTGTTTGTTTGTTTTTTTTGTATGATATTGGGGTATTTTTGGCATTAGGGAACTGAACCCTATTTTTCTAATATGTTCTTTTATTTGATATACGAAAATTCACTTAATAAATGGCTTTATTTGGAAACCTAATCCATTCAGATGTTGAGGGATACCTGTAGTTATATCAAGTGTTAGCCATAATCCGTTAGCCGCAACTCTCCAATACCCGGAATTGAAATTGGTTCTTAATTTTTTCAGAAAAATTCTCTCAATTCGGGGTCTGTAAACGAATTTCCGAGGTTGAAAATTTTCCCCAGTGAAGAGTGGAAAATTCCACTGTCTTAGCTGTAACAGACAGCTACATTCACAGCTCGCACACCGTATCATATAGTATAAATTTTTTTAAATATATTTATTTCACCAAACTTTTAGACAAACTATTCAGGATTATTTGGGAAAAAAATGGCATGTTTAACTAATTAGAACTTATTTTATTGACTCCAGTATGAACATTTCTTACGTTTTTGGTAAAAGAATGGTGACCACATTATATTGTGTTGAAATATTTTGTTTAAGGATCTCTTATTGGAAGTGGCTCGTAGAGAACTTATTCAGGATCACTTTGGTATCAAATTCATCTCTATAACATAATTAGAAGAAATGCTGTACTGTAATTAAAAGTTTATACAGTACACTTTTTCATTGGAGTACAGTAAAGGAGGTGGTGGAGATAGTGGGGGAGGGAGGAACACGACCTTTGAGGGGAAAAACTGACTACCACACAGTCAATTTCTCCCCTCAAGGGTTGCATCCTTCCCTCCCATCCACTGTGTCTCACTGCCTCAAACTCATTCTGCTATAAATGTCGTTCATGATATATTATTGTGCAGTACATTATTTATTTATTATTCATTAATTAATAAAGATTGTTACTGTAATAATCTGGATTTATTAATACCTGCACCCTTCATATACAATACTGTATGTATCTCATTGGTAAAAAATAATGTCATCAGGAACACATCTCCATATTTGCAATGGTACCAAATTCATTTCTCTAAGACAATTTTAGCAGATGTTATGAATAAAAGTAGACAGTTTTTTGCTAGCAGCCTACTGCCTCAAAAATACTTTAGCTTTCGTCTTTATTCAAGACATCTTCAGGTTATGAGAACCATTAATTACCCACCTAAGAAAGGGTGACCTGACATTCCATCAGAAGGTCAGCAATATGAGACCACTAATACCCCACCCTACCTCCACCTGACTTTGCATCAGGTCAGGTCAGTAACATGAAATACATTGCTCCCCAACAGCTCCATGTGAGTGGAAAATACTATACACTGTACCAGTGTTCGGTATAACACATAGCTTCATTCACGAGGTGCCCCGCATGCCCGTATCATAAAAATTTTTAGTTTTTTAAATATATTTATTAAACCAAATTTTTAAACTAGTATTCAGTGTTATTTTAGTAAGGAAATGGAGTTTCTAACTGAAGTAGAACTGCCTTTACTAACTCGAGTTTCAACATTTGCATTCTTCATAAAGGAATGGAGTCCCCACATTATGTCGTGTTGAAATATTTTGTTTAAGGAGAACTTATTCAGGATCATTATGGTATCATATCCATCTCTAACACAATTAGAACATAAACTTTGAATAACTGTTTTTAGTTTTTCGCTAACTGTAAATACAGTCGGCCCTTCACATACGCGGGTTTAGCATTCACGGATTCGCAAATACGCGGATTGTCCCGCCGGAGGAATATTCTGTACATTGAAGTAATTGAAGTACATTCAAATCGCGCGCGGCACCGAACACGGGACACTCCCACAACCTCACACACACACGCATAGCTCTCCCTCACTCAGTCAGTCTCGCTGTAACCACACTTGTGTTGACATCAGCATTGTAGTTGCAAAAATATTACATTTCCGTGAATGTATTATATCAAGCACAGTATGAATAGAATATCACTAATATGAGAGTATTTTAACCGAAAACTACTAAAAAAACGAGTAACATCTCTTGAACATCGGAAGGTTAGGTAAAGTCTCTTGTTTTCGGTTTGTATTTTATCCTAATTTACATTGAAATACATCACGTTTCAGCAAAAGTACTATTTATTTCTGAGAATATGGAAATGTAATATTTTGCTGAAATGACGTACGTATTACAGTGGAAAGTGACGAAAGCAATGACTCGCTTTCTTTCGCTCAAAAGATGTTACCGTAATCGCTTTTTGAATGGTTTTCAGTTAAAAAACTGTTGTATTACAATAATATTCTATCCTACTTCACTTGTGATGCAACAGTTTTTTAACTGAAAACCATTCAAAAAGCGATTACGGTAACATCTTTTGAACGAAAGAAAGCAAAAGTCATTGTTTTCGTCACGATTTTGTCCCACATTCCACTGTAATAATTACGTCATTTCAGCAAAAATATTTCATTTCTGTGAATGTAGTATATCAAGCACAGTATGAATATAATATCATTGTAATATAACAGTATCTTAACCGACAACTATTAATAAAACGAGTAACATCTCTTGAACATTGGAAGGTTAGGTAAAGTCTTTTGTTTTCTTCATGTATTTTATCCGATTTTACATTGAAATACATCACGTTTCAGCAAAATTACTATTTATTTACAAGAATATATTCATTCAGGCGCAGTTTAGGTAAAATATACGTGTGATGTAACATTTTTTAATTGAAAACGATTCGAAAAACACGTACCCTCTAGCCCTGTTCAAGGAGAAGACTGGGAGGAGCTGTTTGGTGCTGCCGATGGCAAGGAAAATGATTTGGATGGATTTTAATGAAAATATTCAGAAATATGTTATCATAGTATTTATTCAAGTCAATTAGGATAGAATATTATTGTAATACAACAGTAGTGACGATGTGGAGGAGGCGGAGGGATAGAGCGGGGAGGAGGTGACTGGCGGGAGCAGGGACGAGTGGAGATGCCAGCCAGTACATTACGGGTGTATTAATTGTTTTTAAAGCTATTTTTGCATTTTAATGTTAAATACTGTACATTACATTTCAACAAAACTACCATTTATTTCTGAGAACATGGAAATGTAATATTTTTGCTGAAATGACGTACGTATTACAGTGGAAAGTGACGAAAGCAATGACTTTCGCTTTCTTTCGTTCAAAAGATGTTACCGTAATCGCTTTTCGAATGGTTTTCAGTTGTGGGATTATAAGGCTAATGATAGGATAGAATATTATTGTAATACAGTACAAGTACAACAGTTTTTTAACTGAAAACCATTCGAAAAGCGATTACGGTAAAATATTTTGAACAACGAAAGAAAGCGAAAGTCTTTCGTCATGATTTTATCCCACTTCCCTCTATAATATGCACGTCATTCCAGCAAAAATATTACATTTCCATATTTATTTCTGAGAATATATTCATTGAGTCACAGTTAAGGTAAAATATACTTGTGATGTAATATTTTAATGAAAATCCAGTATCGTAGTTTTGTCTTGTTTGAAATTTAATTAACAAAAATTGATGTTTCAAATGTAATGAACAAAAATTTATGTCCAGTATCTATAAATTAACTTTAATAAATGAATACTTTGTTTTACATCGTCCTGTGCTACCATACCATGGATTTGGCTACTTTGGGCTTGTAAGAGATCTGCCCTGGCAACTGTACTGACCCTCACAGCTGGTGGTGTGTTGGTGCATCATTTCCATTGTTTATTGGTAGTTAATGGTAAATATTTTTCAACCTAACGAAACTATTACCCGTTTAGAGGTCGACCCCCAATTTTTGCCAAATAATTTGGTCTTAAAAATCGAGCTACACACAGGTATATACGGTAAATAAGGACATGGGGGGCCAGGGGTTTTTTAGGGGGGGGGGGGACAGCAATAGTACACAGATTTTTAACATTCACGGGTATCTCTGTTACCTAACCCCCTCGAATGTTAAGGGCCGACTGTATATTTGCTCGTGTTCACAGTCTAGATGTAAAGGGAGTGTTTGTCCATGTAAGGTGAGATGAAGAGATGCGTACCGTACATGGCAGAGTATAAGTCGACCCCCCTTTTCAAGCAAAAAAAATTTGGTCATAGAAGTATACCTACCGTATAAGTCGACTCCCCAACTCCAGCAGCTGTCAAGTGTTGTGAAGGACCAAGTCAATCATCAAGGCACATACATAAACAGTCAAACAAGCCACTCTCTACATGACGTCACACACGTCATTAGTGACTGACCCAACAATCACAATAACACTGAACTCACTTGACTTCCTGCTCAGTCCACACACAGCCATCAGTAACAAAAGGTGTTTAAATAAAACTACTGAGAAAAACTTTAGTTCATCCATAATAAAAATAGACCAATTATATTAAAGGTAAATATGAAGGTTGTAATACAAAATACTCTCACTTACGGTCATGATTTTAGAGGTCATCATTTTATACCCAGCGTATAAGTCGACCCCCTAACTTTGGACACCAAAAATTTGGTTTCAAAGATCGACTTATACGCCGCCATATACTGTAGTTTAGACTCGGAAAACTTTCCCCAGCACCCATCTGGGGATGGGGGTAGTTTGTGTCTGTGCAAGATGCATATTTTAGACTCCTGGAAAGTTTTTCCAACACTGTATCTGGAAAAATTCTGGGAATGTGGGATTTTTCTATGTTTGAGAGAGTTCTCATTACCGAGAAATCTCTCATCCCCAGAAGAGCTCTGCACCAATTGTTGCGACTAACAAGTATATCACTGTACTTTTGAGAGGTAGAGTTCAAATTGTACTTATACATAGAAAAGAGCGTTTGAATGGTACCTGTACAGGTAACTTACATTTTACGCACGTTTGATTTAAGCGTTTTTGGAATAACGCGATTGTTCAATTTATACCAAAAGCTAATTTACATGCAACTAATTTTGAAATAACGCGCTCAAGACAGTTTAAATTTGGCGCTCGTATTCACCTGGTCGCCTGGCAATGGAGTCGCGTGTGAGGCCTGGTGAGGTGCTGGTAAGTTATTACAGGTTGTAAATAACATGGATAAGGATTTATATATTTGAACAAGACTGTCATGTTTTAGTGTTCTAGTTATAGTATTAAAAAAAAAAAGTCATACCAGGTTACTGTTACTTTAGTGACATCCCACCTCAAAACATTCTTACTAAATTCTTAAGAAGTTAATTTCAAACAGAGAACTGTCTGATGGATATTCGTCACAATATGATTTCGTAATCTCATCATTTTACAATGAGATTATAACAAACAGTAGAATATACAGTACTGTACAGGTTGTACCTCTCTAGTCCGGCATTCTGTGCTCCGGAAACTCCCGTGGTCCGGAACGATTTTAGTATGTCCAATAGGTAGATAGGCAGCTTTTTTTTTTTTTTTTTTTTTTTTTTTTTTTTTTTTTTACTTATCTGAATAATTATTATTATTACAGGAGTATTAAATTTTTGCCCCTCAGGCCCCAATGTGGGTCAGTGACCTATGCCCGGGTGGGCTAATCCCCGTAAAAAAACAAAAACAAAACCGCGGGAAATTAAGGGTTGTTTACATCCGGCAGTTCGGCTGCTCTCTCTCTCTCTCTCTCTCTCTCTCTCTCTCTCTCTGCTTGTCTATACAGAGTACAACATTTAACCCTTCAATATATATGAGCAGTAATTAAGTGTTGCTTTCATATTCTTATGTAGAGTAATGACGATATATTTTCACATGTGCGCACTTACATATGAGCAGTCTCACTTTTTTTTACCATTAATGGTTAGCTACATATATTGTTCCATTTATTAACATTAAATAACAGTACAGGTACTTCAAGCAACCATATTCATTTTTTACATTAATTTTACTACAGCTAAACTCAGGGTCTTATTTTCTTCAGTTTTATATGTAGAACCAATCAGTCACTGGTTTCGTAAGCTTTAAAATAAACAATGCCGGCAGCCATCTCGCCTTCTCGTGTGTTTTAACATTCCACGTATTATTAATAAATTGTATTGTTAATTTTGCACACACAAACATTAATTCAATAAAAACAAATTCAGAAACATTAATTAAAATATATATGAATAGTAAATAAGTGTTGCTTTCATATTCTTATGTAAAGTAATGACGATATGTTTTCACGTGTGTGCATGCGCACTTACATACACGATCTCTCTTTTTTCTTTACCATTATCATTAGCTATTTCTATTGTTCCATTTATTAACATTAAATAACATTACTTAAAACAACCATATTAATTTTACTACAGCTACAACCAAAGTCTTATTTTCTAAAGTTTTATATGAAGAACCAGTCAGTCACTGGTTTTGTAATCAACGAAAACAATGCTGTGTCATTTCCTCATGTGTTTTAATATTCTACTAATTATTAATGAATTGTATTGCTCATTTTGCACACATAAACATTAATTCAATAAAAAAGACATTCAGTAATAAACAAAAATGAATCTTTTGTACATAAGAGAAATGACACTGTTTACATGATTATGCACGACGTCTGCACGTTGGCGGGTCTTTCAAACCCGTCGAAATTCAAGTTTCCGCTGTCAAAATTGTTATTTTTTTTTGTGTGTGTGTGTTCCAATAAAATAAGTTGAATTAAAAACTTGCGAAATTTGAGAAGCTACTATACGACATTTAACCCTTCAGTGTGTCTTTAAAGAGACCATGATGCAGAGAAAGTGGTGCTAGTGCTTCCAAGCATAAGCACAAGTCACTATCTATCCAGGAAAAGGGTGAATTTCCATGGTCCGGCACCGGTCAGGTCCCGAGGTTGCCGGACTAGAGAGGTACAGTACAACCTGTACTATAAAGTCACAGTCATATCAACATCAACGATTTTAATATAATTAATAATAATAATAAGTATTATTATTATAATAATGTAATAATAAAGATTATTACTACCTGTACCAATGATGAAGATAATGATGATAATGAAGTACAGTATTCTGTACAACAACTGTGATGATGTCCAGCAAGCTTCCTGCGTATCACTTTCTCAGTTCACCCCAGCACTACTTTTTCTCTGTGCTCTCATTTGTATTGTGTATTTATCAGGTACCTTTTTATTGTTAAATGCTGTTTTCCCCCCTTGAGCATGTCTGGAAAATGTCCATCTGCCTCCTCTGGGGTGACTAAAGCTAAAAAGGCACGAAAAACAATCGCAATAGACATGAAATTAAATGTGATCACCCGCCTTCAGAGAGGAGAGCGCGTGTCGGAGGTTGGCCGCGTGCTTGGTTTAAGTGAGAGCACTGTTCGTACCCTGTACGGTATTTGATGGTTCCCCCAACCTGTACCATTTACAGGTATTCTTATGGGAAAATTATGTTTAATTTACTCATTTTTTAATTAAGCGGTGATTTTCAAGAATGTAACCCCCACGTAAAACGAGAGGTGAGTGTATGCAATAACTATATACGTACACAAATTAATGTAAGAATCCACAATTAGAATATAAAAAATGTGATATGAGGGTTTTATTAATGGGTACAGTGCTGTAAGAGTTTATATGTTTGAGCATACTACAGTGGTCCCTCGGTTAACGAGCACAATTCGTTCCAGAAGGTTACTCGTTAACTGAAAAATTTGTTAACCGAAACCATTGTTTCAATGGGATTTTGGGTAATTGGTTCCAGCTCACCGAAAATTACATACAAACTAAAAATAAATGCAGTAAAGTACACTTACTTTGAGGTGTGTATGTAGAAGGCTCCTGGTTGATGATGATGATGATGGGAATTAGAATGGGGTTGGAGGAGAAGGGAGAAGAGAAGGCATTGGGGTGGAAGAGAAGTCACCCCATGTTGCCATTTCACCCATAAAATTTTAGTTCACTTGTTGTAATTCAAGATTATTTTCTTTAAATCAACACTGCACTGTGCTATATATTATCAATATGTAAAATATATTTCAAAATGACCAATAATTTGACTGGAAACACAGAAAAAACGCGTTTATGTTGAAGAGTCTCAAACAAGATGTTCCTTCCTCGGAACCGATAATTAAACTGACGCCAAGCTTGGTGTGTTGAGTGGGTGTTTGGCGCAAAAAACTAGTTTCCTGTATTTCAATTATGTTCAATAATTGTTAAAATGACTAAAAAATTTAAGATAAAACTTTTAAAATTATTGAATAGTACAACCTTCTTGATATTTACTAAAATGGTAAGGAATTTAAGCCCTAGAACCGATTACTGTTTTGGCGGACTAATACGACAGCTAGTGAGCAAGCAAAAACATGTTGAGGGGCGCTCGTAAGGAATTCGTTAATCGAGGGATTGCTCGTTAACCGAAGTGAAGAATCTTAAGGTAGGTAATTCATTAACCAAAATTTCGTTAACCGAGGCGCTCGTTAAACGAGGGATCACTGTACTGCTATGTAGCCATTATGTATTGTTTTATGCATTTATTTTAATTATTTGGTGAATCTGTCTGGGTTTTTCACACAAAAGGGGGCCAGAAATAGGCACTCATTCACTTCTTTGTTGCTTACAGTACACTGTAAACACAGCCAGCTTTGACTGCTTCATGCACAAAACAAAACAAAGGATGTGCAGCAAGCGAAGAGCATCTTTGATGGAATAGTGGTGGAGAACTCCAGCACGGATGTAATTGGTACATATGTGCAGACATGCACAAGTATACTCGGACATATGGCACCATTATAAAAAGTATTTACTGTATCTGTGAATGAATGTATACATGGAACATATGTTAAGTGGGTCTTTTCAGTTAAATGGTGAAAGCTCACTTCTAACTTTGTATAATAATGCCCATTTAGATGACCTTTTACAGAGGCAGCACACTGCTGCTAGACATGTTGAAATGCAGCTCACCCGGTGATTTGTATTTACCAAAATTAAAGGCTAATTACAAAATTATAATTAACATTGTTACTGTAAAGATCTGTTGAGTGGATTTTATGACAGCAATCAGTTATGTACAAAGAATCTATACTGTAAAGTTGGGTTACCATAAGTAAACATTTATCATTTGTTACTTTATGGTTGTGAATTAGGCACTCAGTCTGCTATTTCGTACTAAAATTCACTGTCTAGTGTCAGTATTATACAGGAGGAAACTGGAGTACCCAGAGGTAAAATGCGATGTTTGGTAGGGTCACATAGGATAACACCTGTCTCACATCTGACCTGGGAATGGAACCTGTGATGCAGTAGTGAGAGTCAAGTGGGTGTTTGAGGAATATACCATACAGCTGTACCAGATTTACTAAGGTAAACATAATAATGTTCCCTCCAAGCATATTTTATTCAAGGTATTTCAGTAAGGTATTTTAAAATTATTATTTTCAATATATCAGATATTTAAATATATATTAATGGAATATTTAGGCAGGTCATTGCTCTCTGGGAGAAGACGGATGTGTGAGTGGCAGGCTGTTAGAGGCTTGGTGTGTGCTAAATTTAAAATGGCAATCACTTGACAACACATACTGATACATGTAGATATATGAGACGAATATGGCTGTAATATGTAACTCTGTACTATTTACCATTATTGATTCAGGTCTCTGTATTACATGTTTTATAATCATACTCCCTTTTGTCACCAAGTGTTAGTTCAGGCTTTGGGCACATGCGCGCTGTACGCTCATGCTCAGATAGAGATACCCAGAGAGATTCCAAGACAGGACGCTGTTTACCCCTGTCTTAACTCCTTTTTGTGTTTGTACCAGAAATAGAACTTACGGACTTGACATCAGTGTGTTTCCTTTACCCCTGAGTTTAAGGACCACCTGAGTATCAAACAATACATGGCAACGGGCTTGCTTTTGTGATGGGCAGATGAGTATTAAAAATAATTTTGAGTATAAGGTAGGTTAGTGTTACTCAGACTTGCATTTGAGGAGGATTTTTTATTTTTTTTCTTCCCTTGATTAGCCTACCTGGGCATAGGCCACTGACCCACATCAGGGCTGGGGGGGGGGGGGGGGGGGGGGGACCATAAATAAATACAGAAATGGAACAAAATAATTACAAATAGAGTATTTTATATGGCAGCCAAGGCATTGTTAGAATCATGAGGAACAAACTGAACAAAAAACGAACGAATAATCAAACAAAAAAAATCAGAAATTGTCGAATAATGTTAAAATATTCCAAACTTAGTTAATTTGGATTTTTCGGTAATTCAAGTGACCCAGAGCCCTTTTTTTGTCGAATTAATGAGGGTATAGTGCATATTGTTTTGTCTTAAATGTTACTTGAAACGGTGGAGTGAGTCATCATTGAGAATCTTTCATGTCAGTGTTTAGAATGTCATACATGATAGATACAATGAGAGACACTGCTGTTATGTTTTAATTTTCTTTAAAATCATAGCAATAATTATGTTTAGCCCCTTATGTTTTGTTATAAGTAGTTTCTTTTACAGTCTCTTCATTCATTTGAATATTTTTTTTTTTTCACAGATGCCAGTATTTATCCCCTCGATTCTTGACTGATCAGATGAAAAATTGCAAGTTGTTAATGAAAGCTCCTGCTTGTAGGGAGTATCTCGCCAAAATTTTCCAAGTGAGTCATTGATTTCACATTTGTATGTGTGTGTGTGTGCGCGTGCGTGCGTGTGTGTCAGCCTTCACTACTCTGTCGTGTTTTTGAACACTGCTTTCTCCTCCAGTTGTTCCAGTCTTCCAAGCCTGTGTAATATACAGTACCTGGTTTACCTAATGGTCACCCTATGGAGGTGGCCAGCATGTTTTATATTTTATCACTCCACCTTTTTCTGGTTCCTCCTGGCATTCATCTCTCTTGGGTCTCCAATCAAAAGCCATTTTTGGTTCAGTATTTGGTGTTCTCCATCCTGTCCATATGATCTATCCATCTCATTGTAGACATTTCTATTCTGTTAAGTAATTGTATTAGTCCAAACATTTCCCTGTTTCTTATTCTACCATTTATTGTTTCCCCCTAATGTATATCAGAGAGCTTTCATTTTCCATCCCTTGAAGACATAGTCCAGGTTTTAGCTCAATATATTGAAGTTGGAGCCAAACTTGCGTTGAGTATTAGCATCTTTACTTTATCAGGGACACCATTCTCTTTCAAAGGCAGAGATATAAATGCTTTAGCTAATTAATATTTTAAAAAATTCTTTCTGTAATTTCCTTGTGCAAATTGGTTGTTGTTAAAATTCAGCTTCACTGGTACAGTGTATTTGAATTTTATGATTTGGGGCAGAATTTCTTCCCTACTGTTATTTAGTTGCTGTTCTGCACTATTACAAAGCATTATGGGTGTCTTTGTTTAATTTTTGTGCAAAACATATTTTCTAAAACTTTTGTCCCATCATTGTATTATATTTTCCAGGTTATCTCTTGTGTATGCCAGTGTCTGAATGGCGAATTGCTGTCGAAAATTTACTTTCTTAATCCATATTTGATATGAAGAGATGATATTAACTTAGCACTGCCATGGACTGTAGGTACAGTAAGACCTCCGTAAGTCAGACTATATAGGGCTTGAGGCTGTCCGACTTATTTAGAATTTCAACTTATGTGTAACCTTCTCCCTCTGGGTGTTTTCATCCATCATTTTGGTGAAAACTCCCTTCCAGAAACGAAATTGGACAGTATTCATTTACACTGCACTTACTTTTAGTGTAGTAGATGAACCTTAAGGTTAAGGATGATGGGGGGCTGCTTACATTTACAATACATGTACAGTCAACCCTCACTTTATGCGGTTAATTCAACCCACAGGGTACTGCGGAAAGTGAACAACATAACATATGGGATTAATTGAAATAGAGACCGGGCCGACCCCCAAACTCCACTTTTTGACGACACACAACTATGTTGTAGTAAAAATATTATCTTAACTTTATGATGGCATGCACACACAATTAATAATTAAGAGAAATATCAATAATATTAGGTTTTTTAACACTTACATTAGTAGAAAAGATGGCTGGGCACACGGGGATGGGCGGTTGGTTCCGAGGCAGAGGGCAGATTATTGGCCCTCACCTGTATCACTAGTATCAATTGTATCACTATCCACCACAGAGGCTTGCAGGGCCTCTTTGTCAAACCCCTCAAAGTCCATATAAGTCCATATCCTCACAATAATTATCACTATCACTGACTTCGGCCGGCAGTGGTGGGTGGCGGGTGAAGAACTCGGTAATGTTTTGATGACTGGGCGACCTTGTGCGCACCATGCTCGCGCCGCTTACACAACATGGCGGATGGCGGGAGAGATGGCGGGAGGTTTGGATCCAAAAATGGCGCTGCTCGCCAGCCGCTCTCCGCGTAAAGGGGTACACGCACCGCGGAATGTGAGCATCCTGGGTTCCGGCAGGGCACCACGTAAACGTGGAAACGCGGAATGTGGGACCGCGTAAAGTGAGGGTTGACTGTATTTGTACTTTTATTTAATTACACTTCATATTTAGTTTACACATTTCTAGTATGAGTTTGGTGGGCAGATGGATACAGCGCCTGCCTTCTGTTCCAGTTCACCCAGCTGTAAATGGGTACCTAAGTTTACAATTTGGGGAAATGAATGCGGTCTAATGGAGTACCAGTCATGCTGCTTCCTTGTGTACTGAAGGCTTTTGAGTTTGCAGTTGTTATATCCACACTGTCCCTAACAGGCAGTCATACCTATGGGACCCACTTTTCATATCTAGTATGCACTTAAATCTGGCTGATCTCATAAAATGTACCCCGCTTCATCCGAAACTCCTGCTGGAGAACATTCATGGAGCCCCCAGAAATGATTCTATCTCATATCTTCAGTTTTTCTTCAATTGGTAGAGTTCTCAGCTCCATTCCTCTTCTCCCACTGGTGTTGTTTTGCCTTTACTTACTTTAGAGACCACAATAATACACCAGGGAAGCACTAAATACCCCCAAGAAATCCCAGAGTACACAGTGGAGTAATAGTCACAACAACAAACATGTACTGTAGGAACTGACTCCTCGCCCAACTGCTGCCCCCCCTCCCACCTAAGCCAGAGCTTGTCTGATTTATAGGGGTTTCTGACTTACAGAAGTCTTACTTAGAGGGTCTTACTTATATCTATAACACATCATTTATTCCATATTGTTTGTACGTTTCCATAATCTTTCTCGAGGTACAGTGTAAAATACTTTTCTTAGATTAATGTAAACTAGAGAAATAGAAGTGTTGAGTTCCCACATTTTTTTCCATAACTTGATGGAGGGTAAAGATCATATTGATTGTCCCTCATCCAGCTCTAAAACCAGATTATCATTCTCATACGGTAGCTGTCTCCATGATGCCTGTTGTTCTTCTTTATTGGATCGTTTTGTATAATTTATTCATCTGATTGATGATGAATATTCTCCTGTAATTTTCATATTCTTGTGGATCATCCTTGTTTTTGTAACATGTGTAATTTGTTTAGTCCAGTCAATGGGAATTATTACTTGTTCAAAGGGTTTATTGATTTGATATGATTTGAAAGATAAGGTACAGTATAACACTTAACTGCTTTAGCTCTCTCGTTAATTGTAAGTTATTATTGTGGTAGTGTGGCACATTGTGCTAACTTAGGATTGTGGATGTTGTTTTATTCACCACAGTTCAAATTGACCAATAGTTAATAGCCGTTTCCTATACATAATGGCCCCTCCCTATATGTTTATTGGACACTCCCTCAGAGCCACAGTACTGACTTGTGACTATGGATAAGACACCTACTTAGGGAGGACCCAATACACCTCCTGCACCCCCTTGAAAAAGAGCAAAGAAAGATATATAACTATATCAACCACTTAATGCATTTTAGCATTGATGGATGAGTTAATTGATGAAGAAGTGGGTACAATGGTGAGGGCTGAAGAAGTGGGTACAGTGGTGAGGGCTGAAGAAGTGGGTACAGTGGTGAGGGCTGAAGAAGTGGGTACAGTGGTGAGGGCTGAAGAAGTGGGTACAGTGGTGAGGGCTGAAGAAGTGGGTACAGTGGTGAGGGCTGAAGAAGTGGGTACAATTTGGTGAGGGCTGAAGAAGTGGGTACAGTGGTGAGGGCTGAAGAAGTGGGTACAGTGGTGAGGGCTGAAGAAGTGGGTACAGTGGTGAGGGCTGAAGAAGTGGGTACAGTGGTGAGGGCTGAAGAAGTGGGTACAGTGGTGAGGGCTGAAGAAGTGGGTACAGTGGTGAGGGCTGAAGAAGTGGGTACAGTGGTGAGGGCTGAGGAAGTGGGTACAGTGGTGAGGGCTGAAGAAGTGGGTACAGTGGTGAGGGCTGAAGAAGTGGGTACAGTGGTGAGGGCTGAAGAAGTGGGTACAGTGGTGAGGGCTGAAGAAGTGGGTACAGTGGTGAGGGCTGAAGAAGTGGGTACAGTGGTGAGGGCTGAAGAAGTGGGTACAGTGGTGAGGGCTGAAGAAGTGGGTACAGTGGTGAGGGCTGAAGAAGTGGGTACAGTGGTGAGGGCTGAAGAAGTGGGTACAGTGGTGAGGGCTGAAGAAGTGGGTACAGTGGTGAGGGCTGAAGAAGTGGGTACAGTGGTGAGGGCTGAAGAACAAGGAACTAGAGCATTTTTTGGGTCAGATTACCATAACTCTAGTATCCAGTCCATTCGATTACAGTACTTTGAATTGTTTTTTTGATGCTGTTATGGACCAAATTACCACACCCCAATTATTATTATTTTTTTTTTAATATACAATAAACCTTCGATAAATTGGACTTCAATATATTGGAATTTGCTTTTTTCGGACTCTGAGATGCCCTGGTCACCAGAAATACTAAATAAATAAAATAAATGGGCAAGATTAATACCAAAAATCTTATGAAATGAACCACACCTACTGAATACTGTACAGTGGTCTAGTCAGATTTGCTATAGGCCTACTGAGAACTAAGACACTTGAGTATGTTAGCAGGCTGGGGCTGACCGGGTGTTGCCACATTTGTCAGGTTTATTTATTTATTGATTCAGTATTATATTCTCATATGATTGGCCTCTTATAGTTTATGGTTCATCATGATTAATATAACATCTTCAGCAATAGAGAAAAAATACAATACTGTATGTAATATGTAATATGACTTGAAAATAAAAGGATAAGCTGTATCAGAAGGTTATTTACTGAAGATGTGTTCGTGTGAGAGCTTTCTGCAGACTAGCTTACAACGGGGGTCACTACAACACACTGTATAGTATTTGATATGAGGATACCTTACTAAAAACATTTACTACCTTTGAGTGTTATATGATGGCTCAATTTGGCTACTTATACACTTAGACAAATGATTAATGAATAAACCAGGGTATATGCAGATGCATAATACTTTGCACTACAATATTACTTATCAAGTGATGATTAATACACTACTGTACAATATTACTTATTAAGTGGTGATAAATACACAACTGTATAGTATTAATTTACTAAGTGTTGAAGACAGACATTGTGGTAAGCCAATCAGTTGTTTGCTCTTTGTAAACAAATGACTCATGGTGTTCACTGTGGGATTTTTTTTCAAGAAAGTTGATTCTTTTAGGATAATACTTTATCAATCTGACACCAAATGATCCTAAATTATATGAGAATTATGGTGAGACTGCATAATGAAGTGTTAAAGGAATCTTGGGGGAGAGAGCACCCACCCATGCTACCCCCCCTCCCTTCCCTCTGCCAGCTGCTCCCAGATAAACATTCGTCTTCCACATACATTATACTCCTACACTTATTTGTTCTTATTTTTATAGTACTGTACAGTATACAGTTTTCTCTTTATTCATAAGACAAATTCTGTGGTTACTTACATATAACACTTTACAGTAAATAACAATCATCTCAGCTTCAACAGTTGTTGACAACCAGACTTATATGTCTGATTTTCAACCCAGAGAGTTTTGTTTCATATATTAATTTTATTGTTGATGTTATATTCTTTTAATAACCTTGTTATACACTTTAAGACCCGAGTTGTTGAAGTGCAGTAATAACATAACAACAACTGATTTTCTTTAAACAGTCAGATAAGCAGTGTTATCCCCCCCCTCCTCCATATATTCACATTTTTCAGACTTTTGCATGTTTCGGACTTGGGTCTGTCCCAATTAATCTGATTTGTTGAGGTTCTACTGCAATCTTTAATCTCGATGTGGATATTTTGTTAAACATATTCCAAAATGAAATCTCAACATTATTTGTTTGGTATCAATTCCCTTGGACCCCATTAGGGTGTATCAGCCGACCACCCGACCTCGAACACCCCCCCCCCCCCCCCCCAGTGCAAATGCTGGAAATATATCCATGTTGAGTATTGGAAAGAAAACTGCCTTATTTATGTCCCTGTGTTTACAAAATATACAAAGAGAGACTTGCACCTTATTTAGCCAAGATTTTTACACTTCTCTGACAGTATGACACAGGGCATGAGTCACAGGTCGTGCATGATAAGACCAATGTGTGTCATTTTGAAAAACAATTTCACCGGGTATTTCAGGCCTTCCCAGAAACTTGTAATTGACAAATATGTTTTTATTTGGAGGTCAGCTAACCATCAAGCAATACATTCCTGACAAGTGACATATGCTAATTGGCTTGAAAATTTGTTCCCCTTGACTGAAACAGATAATTTGTACGATGTATGGGTAATAGTTTAGACAGAGAAGACTACTACCATTCCCAAGAATGATCCCTTTGATGTTTCAAGTGCTGCTGGACAAATATCTTGGGACAGACCATATTCACTAAACTGATAATTGTTATGTGAGCTCAGCTCTGTGTCAACACCTTCATGAGAGAAAAACATGATCCTATGGCACAGTAAAGCAGAGAAAAAAAGGCATACTAAAATTTATTATAGTACTAAGATAGAAACAGGTGAGTGTTAGCTGCAGAAAACCAACATTGTCTTGGCCTTGAAAATGTGCAACAAGGGAGAGAGGGTTCTGACAGGGACCACCTAAGAACAGATGAGTAAATCAAGAAATCAGATGCTGTGCTGACTACATACAGCTAGACCCCGACTTACGGCGGGGTTAGGGACCCAAATCCAGGTCGTAAGTCCGACATACTGTAGATAAAAAAAAAAAATCAATTTTTTTTTTTTTAAATAAAAAATCTACAATGAAATACAGTACAGTAAAAGTAATTAAAAATGAGGAATGGATACAGTACAGTGAAAGTAATAAATAATGAGGAATGGATACAGTGTGACTGAGCACTTGCCTTTAATGTAGTCAGCTGAATGCACATGGGGCCCCCATAATTTTCTAATTATACATGGAGACTACATTAACTGGAAACGTTTCGGTATAGAAAATGCGTGTCATTTGGGAAAAAAAAATGGTCACATCTGTGGCGGTCGTAAGTCCCGACGGTCGTAAGTAGGGGACTACCTGTACTTGATATATAACAAGTTAATAAGAGTAAGCTGCAAATTGGATCTGTTGAGTGCATTTGAAAGTCCATTTAGGCTTACAGTATGATGTGCACTGCTTTATAAAAGCAAATTTTTTTTTTAAGTTGACTATTTTTAAGCAGTTTTTTATGATACAAAATTTAAGGGGAATGGCTCCTTGATATAAAGAAACTTTGTTTCTAGTGGCTTCATTCTCAGAGGTATTACTGTACTGATGTATATATATTTTTTTAATACACAGGTAGTCGGGCATACAGTATAGAAGAAGAAAGTGTATGATAGTGAAAATGTACTCCTCACCTCAACTATTAATACGTACTTCTTAAAATATAATTGATAATGATGATGGTACTGTACTTACCCATCTACTATCTGGTGATAGGTATCAGAATAATTTTTCTCTTCTCCTTATTCTTTAATAATTTGTACAACTTTCTTCCTACAGGATTTGACACTGCACAAACCTCCATGCCAGAAGGAAAGAACTCCCAATGCCCCTTGTGTCATATACCTTGTTGGTGGATACTCCAACCGCCAGAGTTTGGATGCCTTAGAGTGTTATGATGTAGAGAACTGTCAATGGTCACAGCTCCCTAAATTACCTGTTGCAAGGTGAGTGAATTTTGTTTGTAACAGCTGTATAAAGTAGATTGTTCTAGGATATATACAGTAGGGTCTCAAAGCATGTGTATCCAGAGTACGCAACCCCACACATATGCGGCTGACCCCCTAATCCGCCCTTACATTTGGGACTTGCTCTTACTCAGCCAACCCACCAAGACTAAAAATTGAGTCTACTCGTCCAGCATCTCTCGTTAGCTTCAGCGTCTTTTGCGTGAGAATAGAGTCTACCCACTCAGTGTCCCTCTTTAATATATTATAACTTCATATTCATACATTTTTATATCATGTAAATACTTTTAGTATCCATCTAATTATCCATTTTGACGGTGCAGCTGGTTGGGTTTATTATCGGAAGGGGCTGTCTAAATAACCGATGACCATAATAATAATCTCACTAGCTAGTTCGTGAGCCTCATCCCGCATTTTGCCTAGGTATCACCAGGGATGGAATAAGGCATAGGCCAGGTAGGCCATGGCCTAGGGCCTCGCACCCCAAGAGGCCCCGAGGTTAGGGCCGGATTTACTGTGATGAACGTGGCCCTCAGAAAATATGTCTGTTTGAAAATGGTTGAAATCCTTCTTAAAATAAGTCTTTTGTGAGCATTATTATGACAGTTATAAAATAGTATACTTTATCAGCATATGTATTATATGTTCTGAAGCCATACAGTGAAACCAACTTAGCTAGGCCCCTTATGAGGCCTAGCTAAGTTTCCCCTTAACTGGAGTAGAAGAAAACAGAACAGTGCTGCCATTTGGCATCATTCATTATGAAATTAGAGCTAATTTGGTAATGAAAAATATGTTTGGTAACGATGAAGCATGATTTGTTTCTGAATCTCAAATTGGTAATGACTTCAGCCGAAGTTGATAATCAGTTTCGTTAGTATAATACTTGATATATATAACTACGTTTACATTTCTTTTATCTTTGTTTATAATATTACTGTAACCGCCTTCTGGGCGGTTAAAGGATTTAATTAGACTTGTCACGTTAAACTCGAACATTATAATTCGGTCAAACCTGTTGAATGCAATTCATTTTAGTATTTCAAATAAATCATACATTGGCACTCCTACATAAATGTTTAATCCAATATATATTTACATAAAAATCATAGCTATGTAATTAGTCTAATCTTAACACTTTACGCGGTCAATTGAACCCACGGCGGCAGGCGTAAAGTGAGAAACGCGTAAAGTGAACAACATAACATATGGGGTTCATTGAAATGGAGACCAGGCCGACCCCCAAACTCATCTTTTTCCTGACACAATACGTACGTTTTACTAAAAATAACATCTTAACTTTATGATGGTATTCACACACACATAATATAGAAGGGAACAATCAATAAGAGAATAATATACTGAAGGTTAGGTTAGAAAAAAACAAGGTTAGGGTTAACACTTACGTTAGTAGAAGAGATGGGTCGGCGTAGGGGAATGGAGGCTGGTTCCGAGGCATAGGGCAGGTTACTGGCCCTCAGGTGAGTCTTCATCGCTGTCATCCACACTTACTAGTGCCTCCCTGACAAATCCCTCAAAGTCATCATCACTGTCTCTGCCTCTTTCACTATCACTGGCTTGGGCTGGCTGTGGTGGGTTGCGGGCGAAGAACTCTGTTATGCTTTGCTGACGGCTGGTGTTTATGTTGTCGTGATAAACCTTGATGTAGGGCTCCATAGTCTGCAACAGCTGGGTAGTGAAGATTTCATACCTGTTAGAGCCAGGGTCTTCGGAAAGGAGGAGCTTGACTTTCTCAGTACACTCAATGGCACCCCTTACATTACTATGCGATAACTGGCGTTCTTCTTGGGATGACGCGCCACCTGCCTCTTCACTGATGTCATCATCATATACCATCTCGTCGGTAGTCACATTAGGATCCCTTATCACCTCCAGGGTGTTGTCGTTGTGGTCTCGGAGAAGCCTGCAGCTGTAACACTCTGCACAGCTTCTCTGGCAAGGTCCGCTGCTACTGCAACAGTCTGAACCTCACCAGTCACAGATTTACTCTGCCTCCCACCCGGAATACCTTGCAACACATGTCTCCATGTGTAACGAACAGTTGCTGCAGACAGCTGATCCCATGCCTCCACCAAGAAGTCCACAGCTTTCTTGATGTTGAATGTTCTCCAAAATTGTCTCACAAGTACTTCTTGCTCTGCCAACTGCTGTTCCTCGTCGTCTTCACTCTTGCTATCGGTGTCGGTGTCACTCAGGTTACGCAACTCTTCCTTGGTGTTGGTGTAGTCGTTCAGGAGCTGGAATTTCTTGGCAGAGAATGCAGCTTTCACGTTACAGATCAATTCTTGGTCCATCGGCTGTATTATAGACGTAGTGTTGGGAGGAAGGAAGACCACTTTTACGTTGGGGGTGACGGTCTAACAGTAGGGGCGAGTGTCTTGGTGCGTTGTCAAGCAGCAACAAAATCTTGAATGGAACATATGTGTTGCTCACAGAATTTCTTAACGTCAGGAACGAAACAGTCATCAAACCAGGAGAGGGACAGAGTAGAGAACATCCACGCCTTACGTGCGGTCAGCCAGTGGACATTTAGCTTAGTCATGTCCATGCTCTTGTAGGCGTGCGGCTTGCGTGCTGTGTGGATTACCGATAACTTGAGCTTACAGGTACCGGAGGCATTGGTGGTAAACAGGACGGTGATGCGCTCCTTCTGCAACTTCCGGCCCTGACACTTGCTGGCATTCTTCGCAACGAAGGTCTTAGAAGGTAGCTTTTTCCAAAAAAGACCAGATTCGTCCATGTTAAACACCTGGTCGTCGGTGTACTGTCCTTCCTCCATAATCTCACATAAAAACGGAGGAAATTCCCTAGCCGCAACACGGTCAGCACTAGCTTCTTCACCACCAACGTTGATATTGGTGATCTTGTTCCTCTTCTTAAACCTTTGTAACCACCCAGAGGAAGCATGAAAGGGTTTGGGCTCTGCAATTCCCATCTTTCGTGACACTGCAGCATACAGTTCACGTGCGTACTCCTTAACTGAGCGCGTGTCCACCGCCATGTTCCGTCGCGCCTGACGAATCAAGTAGCTCACAAATAATTTCTCCGTCTTGAGAAGCACCTGGTTGTGACAATACTTGATCATAGAAGCACCTGTAGACTTTGTGATGTTCATGTGCTCCTTTATCTTGGCTGCATCCTTTTTAATTGTCCTGATCGTAGACTCGTTAACACCGTGCTGGCTCGCGAGATCAACCTGTCTTGTTTTCTCCAACTCTTGGATGATCTTGTATTTAATTTCGTAGCTTAGGGAACGTCGTGTCTTCTATGGCTTAGGGCGGCTGGGTCCAGGTAATGCAAGATTTCTTTGTGGTGGTGGTCCGGTGGAAGCCATTCTTATGGAACAATGGATACCAACATACATGGTGTAGCCGGGAGGGGTGTAACTGACGCGGGTAGGTCAAGGGGCTTGAACGCTCCCGCGGCGGCGCATGTCATAGTACATTAAACCAATCACAGCTAGTGAGGAGGGAGGTAAGGATGCTTGGCCCAATCACAATCCGATACGTCATATGACGTCACCGATAACGCAATAAAGACATACACTGCGCAACCTACTCGCACCGCTTACACATCATGGCCGATGGAAGGGAGAGGGCGGGAGGTTTGGATCCAAAAATGGCGTGGCGCGAGAGGACTGCCAGCTGCTCTCCGCGTAAAAGGGTACACACACCACGGAAAGTGAGCATTCCATGTTCGGCAGGGTACCGCGTAAACGTGGAAACGCGTAAAGTGAAACTGCGTAAAGCGAGGGTTTACTATACTTAATTTGCCATATTTCTATACTGTCACAATGATAAATGATGCAATGGACATAAACAAGCTCCCCTTACACACTCCAACCTCCTCTGGGCCTCTCATCTCCACCATCTCAACACTATACTGTATACAATACGGGCAGGCACACCCAATAAATATGACATGACTTACAGCCTAACATAATGTTTGTTTATGTGTCATCTTACTTCAGTACTGCTTGCAGTTACAATTACTATACTGTAATCTATTTAGGTAAGTGATAGCGTTTCAGTGAGTCTTTTGAAAGACAAACAGTGACATTTTTTGAGGATCCCACATTGTGCAGTTACTTTTATCAGAAAAAGCTTGAACAGGATTTGGATGCACTAAACCTGAAAGCCTCAGCTAAAACTTATGTTGATGGAAGAACCAGGGACTTGAATAAGGCAATTTTTTTTTTGAAAGCTTACTAATGGAGAAAAGTTGGGAGAAGATGGATGGTTTTTTGCTATGATTGTAATCTTTTTACTTCAATCAGTTCGCATTAACTACAGGATTTAATGACTGGAGAAATGTCTATCATTTCTTAGAACATGAAAACAGTATAATGCACAGTCTATTTCTGCATGTTGTTCTCTTGGCCATGAAACTGAGCGAGTAGATAAGACATTGTTTATGCAGTTACAAAAAGAAAAAGAGTACTGGAAGAATACATTAAAAAGAGTGGTTTATGTTGTAAAGTTCTTCGCAGAGAGAGGACTACCATTCTGAGGTCAAAATGAACAGATAGGCTCAGGAATAATGGAAACTTTCTTGAAATAATTGAACTGCTTGCACAGTGTGATGCTTTCCTGGCGGATCATTTGAACAGATTCGGAAATGCAGGATGTGGTATCCCTTCAAATTTTTCATCAACAGTTTGCAATGAATTTATCCATTTCCATTTAATGGCAAAGCAGATTACGACTGCTATTGTGTCTGAAGTGAAGGCAGCCAAGTACTACAGCATAAGTGTAGATTCGACACCAGACATTACCCTCTCTGATCAATTAGTTTTCATATTGCACCATGTGAGTGCAGATGGTATTCCTTTTGAAAGGTTTCTAAAATTCATTGAGATTGAGGGGCATGATGCTGAGTATCTAACAAATGTTGTGCTAAGTACACTGAATGACCTTGATATTCCCATTTCTAACTGTTGAGGGCAAAGTTATGACAATGCTAGCAACATGGCTGGAAAGTATTGAGGAGTTCAGCAAAAAACAAGAAACATAAATTCTCTTGCTCATTTTGTTCCTTGTTCAGCACATTATTTAAATGTAAATCTAGTTAGTTCATGTGCTGCAGAATGTTGTGTCAATGCTGTTTCCGTTTTTGGATTCGAGCAAGCTCTTTATAATTTCTTTTCGGCATCTACGCATCATTGGAAGTTACTCAAAGATTTTCTGCATCAGCATAGTATTGTTCCCAAGTCTTTGTGAAATACAAGGTGGTCCACCAGATATGATGCAACGCAGGCATTGAAGGAGATCTATAAAAAAATTTATTCGGGTTTGCAAGCTATTTCCACAGACAAAAAAAGAGACACCTCAGACACTAAGTGAAGCATCATCTTTGGCTAGAAAGATGGAAAAGTATGAGCATGCCATTTTGTGCATTTTGTGGGATAAAGTTTTGCATCAATTCAATACCACAAGCAAAGCACTGCAAAGAGAAACAATTGAGCTGTCCATAGTTGTTCACCTGTATGAAGGCTTGATGACATACATAAAATGGTTACGGATTGAGTATGATTTATTTGAGCAAGAGGCCAAGAAACTTGTGGACGATCACACTTACGATGAAAGACGGACAATAAAACGGAAAGTTTTTTTGATGAAAGCAAGGAAGCTTCAGCTGAAGTAGGGTTACCACCGGCAAGAGAAAACTTTAGCATTATGACAATTGTAGTAATTTTGGATTCCTTGATTGCTGAGCTTGGTCGCAGAAAACAAGCACAGTATTATCTCTGTTATCCGGAATCCTTCAAACCCGGAACTCTCCAATAGCCGGAATTGAAATTTCTCGGAAATTTCAGAGAAATTTTTCCCGATACCTAGAAAATTCCGGAAAATTTGGGGATGGGAGAGTTTTTCTGGGTTGGAGAGATGAAAATCAGGCGCATTTTCTGGAAATTCCGAGAATATTTTTCCGTTACCCGGAAAATTAAGGGGGATGAGGGATTTTTTTGGCTTTGAGAGAGTCGTCTTGTTACCCGGAAATCTCTCATTCCCGGGAGTGCTCTGTACCAATTGTTCCGGCTAACGGGGATATCACTTTATATGCAGTACTTCATGACCAATTTGGACTGCTGTTTGACTGTGAACACTTTCTACTGACAAAATTCGCTCTCTCGCTTCAAAGCTACTGGCAAAATGCTATACAGATTTGGAAGAAAGTTTTCCTGATGAGATGTTTCATTTCTCTGTGCACCTCTCCAAACTAAAGAAAGATCTCCAGATTTAATATTCAGCACTCCCTGGTAAAATTTATTTCCTGCCGTACTGACCCATTAACACCCAACAACCTCCCCCATTCATGTCAGGCCAGCCACTGCAGGCAGAATGTGTTCACTATTAAGGTAAATCCAATGTTGTAGACTTTATTTAATTTATAGTGCGATTAATTTTATCTGAATTCCAACTAGCTAAATCTTCCAGGTATCCCAACTTTGTCCCTTTTGGTTAAAATTCTAATTTACTACAACATTCTAAATGCAACTAAAGTCATTTATTCGTGTGTCTGACACAAAAAGTGATCATAAGTCGTGAGTGAATCTGGCCCATGGGCCTGAAGAGGAAATTTAGTGGCAGTGCTCGTGGTGGTGAGAGTGAGAAACATTAAATGACACATACTGTACTGAGAAGTTCTGAAGAATATGCCAAGATATTGGACTTATTAAGGAGTGACATATCTACTGTAGCTCTAGAGTTACGCGTCGGTTACCCATGAATAGTCGTCTATGCACTCCATCAAATGTCGTGAAAGTGAGAAACACCAAGCCCTTTTGATTTTTCTTTTATGATTTTGATTTTAAATATTTATACACATTTATTGATCATTTAAGTTGTTTCTATACTGTACAGGGTACATGGTTTGTGGAAGTTCATGCAGTTGTTTACCTTAGGTAGGGTTACCTTACTTCTAAGGCTTAGAAAAGAAAATGGCTTTTACATATGTACAGCTCCTCCCCGAATTACAACCACCCGCACTTACGACCTGCCTCAGTCGTACCAAAATTTGGTCAAATTACGTATTTTAGAGTCCCAAAGTCAGTACACAGACAAAATTTTCGTTTGTAATTCACTTTAAAATGGCTGGCAAGCTTAAAAGTGAGCGTTTTGTGGTGCTGAGAAGAAAATGGGACACCCATTTTAGATTTTTTATGTATTATTTAAGCATTTCCGACTTACGACCTGGATGCCAGTCCCTGACCTCGTCGTAAGTCGGGGAGGAGCTGTATATACAGTACAGGGGGACCCAAATATATTAGAAATTCACACCTCTACAAGGCTACTGGAACATGGCCCTCATGTACTTTGAGACCCTACTGTACTGCAGTATCACTGAATAATATAAGTGTGTAGGAAGGTTCTGAGTTAATATATTTAAGAAACTGATTTGAGTGATTAATCAGTATATTAAGTAAAGGAGCTTATATGTAATTTAATTCCAGGAGGGAAAATTGTGTGTGTGTGTGTGTAAGATGTGTTTTTAAGCACCCAAATGTGGAATGTTGATGAATTGTTTAATAATAAAAACAAATGTGAATATATTCTGGTAATTACCATATACAGTACAGTACTGTACTGGTATACACAGAAATATTTTTTCTTATCTTTAGAATGTATTTTGTTAGCTCCATTTGGAAGGTTTTCATTTGACTTGCAAAAAAAAAATACAAATAAAGTCACAAATAAAGTCACAATAACTTGTGAAACCATGCATAAAAATATGTAAATTGAGGACTGACAATATTATAGACAGTTTAGAAAATATGGTAATTAAGATGTTTGAGGTGGGAAAATAAGAGGAAAGTTGCCTGAATGAACAGTTGTGTTGCTCAGGGATGGTTTTGGGGATATATCTAATGTGTATGGCACCAGGGGTGTAAGAATGGCATGGCTTTGAGCTATCTTGAGTTTAAATGATCAAATGTTGTTATAATATAAGATTTGTGTTCAGTCTTCGGTGATCCTGGAATTTGAATTACCTTAATCTGTAACGACAACCGAGGCACAAGTTTTAGTCAATGCTGTGTAAAGTATACAGACCATGAAACATTATAGTTTCTGCAGGAGCTCTTCATTGCTTGCCTTGTTCTTCTGTATCTGCTTTGTATTTATATTGGCATTTGGTACAGGTTATTATTAGTCTTGATAGTGATAATATTATACAGTATGTATTGTATTATTTCACTGTAATTTATTTATTTTTTATTTTTTTAATTTGTCTCAGTACCCCTTATGTAAATGGTGAGAAACTGAGATAGTGAATAGCTCATAAGTTTGTTGATTTACAAAATATGTTTATTTTACAGATCAGGCTTAGGAGCAGCTTATCTTCGTGGAATATTTTATGCTGTAGGTGGTCGAAACATTCTGCCTAATGGTAACTACCATGACAGCAATTGGGTAGACTCATTTAACCCAGTATCAAATACATGGAAACAGAGAGCCAGAATGAATTATGCACGCAATAGACTGGGAGTGGCAGTGCTTGATGGTCAGTTGTATGCTGTTGGAGGCTCAAATGGTGCTGACTGCCAAGACACTGTTGAAAAATATGAACCAGACGATGATCAGTGGACTTTGGTGCACTCTATGGCCAAGGCCAGAATGGGCGTTGGTGTTGCAGTGGTAAACAGACTAATGTATGCCGTCGGTGGTTATAATGGTGAACATCGGTTAAACTCTGTTGAGTGTTACCATCCTGAAAATAACCAATGGACGTTTGTGTCGCCGATAAAAATTCCAAGAAGTGGCGCTGGGGTGTGTGCACTTGGTAATAATATATATGTGATTGGGGGTTTTGATGGACAGCATCAGCTGTGCTCAGTTGAGAAATATGATACTGAAACTGACAGTTGGTCATCAGTGGCTCCCATTAAAACTCCTCGCTCGGCCATGACTGTCTCTGTGTGGGATGGAAAAATCTTTGTAATGGGTAAGTCACATTGTGATTTTTCTTATTATTATACTTCAGTATTCCTGTGATCAATAGATGTAAATATGAGTATACAGTATCTGTATTCCAGTTCAGTGGAGGTAGTGTGTGGGGGGTCCAGTACAGTTACCATTTGTGTGAATACATAATATTCTCACTTAACCCTTAAACTGTGGCCAAGGAAAAATTAAGGGATACTATATGTGCAAAAAAAAAAAAAAAAATCAATTCTTAAAAAGAAAGTAAATTTCTTCTTAAATTATCTATATAGACAGGCACACAGAAATGAACATGTCTATTGATTTTGACTGCATTCGCTAATGTCAACATTAATGGACGCTGACATCAGGTTAAGGGTCTGTGGTCAAAAGTAAAAATTTTGATAATTGCCTGTCATAATGATTTGGGAAAATAAATTAGTTCTGCAATGCTCATTACTCAGCACTTGTTATTTTTAAAAGTGATTTTTGTTGTTTATCTTTTCTTCTGGATGTATTAATGTACAGTAATTACTGGTAGAAACATTAATTTAAGAGAGAATGTGTTATTATATATATACTTTAAGCTCAAAAATTTGTTTTGCTTAAAATATCAGTACTGTGCTGTATAGGTAGTCCTTGACATTCTATTAACACTTAAATTGCCCAGTTTTTGTGCCTTATTCGGATCGTTCTGAAGATTGTTCCTCATTATTCCAACCAACAAACATACTACAGGTATCACCATGTCTTGGCTGCTACATAAAATATTATATTTATTATATTTGTAATTACCGTATATACTCGTGTGTAGTTCTGGTTTTTAAGACCAAGTTTTTAGGCAAAAAATTGGGGGTCGACCTCTACATGGGTAATAGTTTTGTTAGGTTGAATCCATGCATGATGGGAAGGGCGAGGAGCAACTTTTAGCTTTAGACATGAAAAATATTTACCAGTTACTGCCAGTAAACAATGGAAATGTAAAATATGTACCAATTAGTAATGAAAAGCTGTGCAGTTCCTTCAGCAGATGAAGCTCACCAACTTACAATAGGCTAACTTACCTTGCAACGTGCTTTCAGTAGTCTATGTTGAAGTTCTTAGCACAGGCTAACTTATATCATATATACGGTATCACAGTACCCATTGATCTACAAAAAATACCAGTAATAAAAACCTTTTCGATATTTCACACTTAATATAATACCCAGTAATGCACCTCAACCTCATATTGTTTACAACGACGCATGACGCACCACCAGCTGTTGAGTATCAGCTAGACGGTACACGTGTTTTTCTAATCGTTTTCAGTTAAAAAACTGTTACATCACATGTATATTTTACCTTAGCTGTGCCTGAATGAATATGTTCTCAGAAATAAATAGTAGTTTTGCTGAAACGTGATTTATTTCAATGTAAAATAGGATAAAATACATGACAAAAACAATCGACTTTCGCATTCTTTCGTTGTTCAAAAGATGTAACTGGAATCGCTTTTCGAATGGTTTTCATTTAAGAAAACCGTTGTACAGGTTTTACCTCTCTAGTCCGGCATTCTGTGGTCCGGAAACTCCCGTGGTCCGGAACGATTTTAGTTTTCCAATAGGTAGATAGGCAGCTTTTTTTTTGTTTGTTTTTTTTTTTTTTTGTTTGTTTTTTTTTTCTTCTCTCTGAATTATTGTTATTATTACAGGAGTATTAAATTTTTGCCCCTCAGGCCCCAATGTGGGTCAGTGACCTATGCCCGGGTGGGCTAATCCCCTTGAAAAAATAAAAAATAAAAATAAACACGGGAAATTAAGGTTTGTTTACATACGGCAGTTTGGCTGCTCTCTCTCTCTCTCTCTCTCTCTCTCTCTCTCTCTGCTTGTCTATACAGAGTACAACATTTAACCCTTCAATATATATGAGCAGTAAATAAGTGTTGCTTTCATATTCTTATGTAGAGTAATGACGATATATTTTCACATGTGCGCACTTACATACGATTAGTCTCTTTTTTTTTACCATTAATGGTTAGCTACTTATATTGTTCCATTTATTAACATTAAATAACATTACAGGTACTTCAAGCAACCATATTCATTTTTTACATTAATTTTACTACAGCTAAACTCAGGGTCTTATTTTCTTCAGTTTTATATGTAGAACCAATCAGTCACTGGTTTTGTAAGCTTTAACATAAACAATGCCGGCAGCCGTCTCGTCTCCTCTAATATTCCACGTATTAATAATAAATTGTATTGTTAATTTTGCACACACAAACATTAATTCAATAAAAACAAATTCAGAAACATTAATTAAAATATATATGAACAGTAAATAAGTGTTGCTTTCATATTCTTATGTAAAGTAATGACGATATGTTTTCACGTGTGCGCATGCGCACTTACATATGCGATCTCTCTTTTTTCTTTACCATTATCGTTAGCTACTTCTATTGTTCCATTTATTAACATTAAATAACATTACTTAAAACAACCATATTAATTTTACTACAGCTACAACCAAGGTCTTATTTTCTTCAGTTTTATATGTAGAACCAGTCAGTCACTGGTTTTGTAATCAACGAAAACAATGTTGTGTCATTTCCTCGTGTGTTTTAATATTCTACGTATTATTAATGAATTTTATTGCTCATTTTGCACACATAAACATTAATTCAATAAAAAAGACATTCAGTAATAAACAATAATGAATCTTTTGTACACAAGAGAAATGACGCTGTTTACACGATTATGCACGTCGTCTGCACGTTGGCGGGCCGTTCAAACCCGTCGAAATTCAAGTTTCCGCCGTCAAAATTTTTATTTATTTATTTTTTTGTGTGTTCCAATAAAATACGTTAAGAATTAAAAACTCGCGAAATTTGAGAAGCTACTATACGACATTTAACCCTTCAATATGTCTTCAAAGAGACCATGACGCAGAGAAAGTGGTGCTAGTGCTTCCAGGCATAAGCACCAGTCACTATCTATCCAGGAAAAGGGTGAATTTCCATGGTCCGGCAATTTCCATGGTCCGGCACCGGTCAGGTCCTGAGGTTGCCGGACTAGAGAGGTACAACCTGTATTACAATAATATTCCCTCCTAATTGACTTGAATAAATACTTGAATGGAAATGCACAATATTTTTTGCTGAAACTACCTGCGTTCAGTGTAAAGTGTCGTAATAATAAATGGTAAACAATTTGCCTTCGGCCCTCGGTGTTTCAGGCACAGCGACCCTCAGTTTGTAGGATGTAGAGCGTTTTTAGTGAAGGTTTTCTGAAATGAGTTTTATATGCCATAAAATATGGTGCTTTATTACCCTAATATGTTGTTCCATTACTCTCAAAAACTTGCGTCTACCTATAAACGAGGCATATCATAAATTAATGATTTCTTGGTAAAAAATCAGGGTCGACCTATAAACGAGGTAGAATTATAGACGAGTATATACGGTACTAGGCAAACAAATATTTTTGTAAAATGTACGAACAGTAATAAATAAATGTAACTTACTTTGTAAGGTGAGCTGAGCTAGTATGTAGATGATACATGTATTCTGAAAGTGTAATGGTCACACTGATAAATGAAGTAAAAACCCACAGTGAAGAAATTAAAGACAAAATCTTGGAGCTGGTATAGTACTAGGACCTTCTTTAGCCAACTAACAGAACAAAGCAACAAAACAAGGAAATCAGGTTTCATGACCTGTCACCTGAGTTGAGGTAGGGTGGGGATTAGCAATAATCTTTTTGATGGCAGTATTCAGGATCAGTTTAGTGGACCCTCTTCCATCACTTCCCTTGCTTATTTAGAAATCTTTAGTTTACATGTTGACTTGCCAGCTTTTTAAATTCTGATCAGATCAAGCTTGAAGCTTGCTTCATTAACTCCCATTTGTGTGGATGAGGTTCTATGTATTCAACCTTTACATCGATATAACAAGACATTGCCCCATCTTTAAGTTTGCAGGATGCATCATGAACAAGGCTCTCTCTAGTGTTCTAGTGGAGAGATCTCACCAGTCACTTCTATCTACATTGGTCATAAAGTTTAAGTTAAATTTAATGCATTAATTCTTTGATTATTAGGGATTGTTAGGATTAATACAGTACAGTACAGTATTGACAAAATAATATATCATTAATGTATAGAAATAGGTTAGGTCAGTGTATAGTGAAAGAAAATTTCTTTTGGTTTGTAGGTATTTACTTAATTTTTATTTTTTATTTCTGTCTTACTACTATACCAGCCATCTTTTAATAGTTGCTTCAGTGAGGAAACTTGCTATAATGATATGTTTATAACCTACAGGGGGTTATGATGGCAGTCAGTTCCTGTCTTCGGTAGAGATCTACGATTTCTGTCGAAATGAATGGTCAGACTGCAAGCCACTGCCTTGGGGTAGATCGGGCCATGCCTCTGCTTCGTCCTTTCATCCTTGTCTTCTTCACTCAGAAGCAAGATAACACAGGCTCTATAGTTTTAGAGAAATATTTATGAGTGTCCATGATTCTGTTCTTAGACAGGATGTTGGTTCCTGATTTTGTATTATAATTATTTCCTGTTTTTTAATAATAGATTTGGAAAAAAAAAGGTCTTGCCACAACAACTTGATTCTTATTTCATTAAGATTTGATAATTCTGCACAGATTGTAGATTTTGAATAAGTTTATACTTACTGTATACATAAATTTTTGTACCTTCATGTTTTCATACAGGAATTCTGTATACACTATCACTAATTATTCCTCAATGGATCCTTTGAAATGTTTGCTTTTATTTTACAGTTTTCAAAGAATATCATCATTTCTTAGCCTCTTTTAACAATCAGTACGTATTGTGTTGAAGTTAGCCATGTTAATATATTTTACTACAGTATTTGCAAAGCATATGGCATTCTCATTTATACAATATTTGGGTTTCAGTTGGCTAATTAATGTAGTTTTCAGTTTGCTCTTTATTTTACAGGACATCATTAAATATGTATTGTATTAAATTTTTTCTAATACAGGTACTTAAATAATGTTTGGGTATACAGTACAGTATTTGAACATTAAAGTTTTTGTATGTGTACACATAATTGTATCCAGCCCAAAAGGTTAACTACCCTGTACAGTTGATCCTGCTCAGTCTACGGGATGTGTTTTTATAAAGATCTGAACACCCTTTCTTGTTTGACGATTAGTTAATATTCAGTTTAGCAGCGTTCAACTAACTGGGAAAAACTCGGGAGGGAAGTCGGAAAAACTGGGGATTCTGTGCTCCAAGTGTGCATCATTACAATACTCTAATGTGGCTCAGAAGTAAAGAAAATATAATATAAAACTATAAAATAAGAAAAATGAAGAGCATAAGTGTATGTTTGGGAAGTGAACATATGTATTGAGGCAGTGAGCTGCAACTGCAGCTAGCCGCACACTCCCTCCCCCCCAAGTGACGGTATAGCATACACCCAGCAGTCATATACATCTCTTGAATCAGTAAATGTGAGGGATAAATGAAATAATAATAATAAAAAAATAAAAGGAAAAAATAATGCTTTGACATTTGGTTTCACTACACACTGGGCGTAAGAGACAGAGAACAGCCGAGATCCCCCGTGCCTCACCCCCTCTCCCCAGATCTGTGTGCTAACTCCCGCAGACATAAGAAATGTTTTTTACCTTATGGTAATTTTATTTTTGTTGCACATTCCATACGAATGATTGTGCGTGCATACAGCAGAGTAAAAAAGAGAAAAACCTATACAGTATCTACCTAAAATTACTAGTTAAAAAATAACCATAACAAAGTTCACAGCTTAGCCTCACCTGCTCTGAGTGCTATTGAGTGGCAAATCAGAATCTTTGATAGTTTTTAGTCCACTGCCTCCTCAAGCCCATACATATGAGCACTTTCCACACACACACACACACACACTAATGATCTTAATTTTTCTTATATTAAAGTTTTATCTTATATTTTCTTTATTTCTAGGCCACATTAGGGTATTATAATGATTATTCCACAACTTCTATAGTTTCATTACATGTAACAATGGCAACATGCTATCTCTATGGATATTATTTCTTGTTACCCCTTGTTTAGCGATAATTTCAATTAACGTTAGGTTTTCTGGAACTCGTCTCCGTCATTAAACGAGGATACAGATCCTGTATTCAACTTGTTTTTTAGACACACTGTAATAGTATTTTAGAAAGAGTAGCCTATATGATGCATTCAAGAGTCAGAAGTGTTAACTTTTAATGGCTGTAAGCAGTGCTTTTACAGTTGATTCAGTGAAAAACATCATCATAAATTGTATGTTTTAACAATTTACAACATGTACAGGTGTACCCCGATAACCAACGCATATAGGGACTGTGAAAAGTTGTTGGTTAATGAGTCAATAGTTATTGAAGCAATTAATCCCATTAGAACATAACACCTACGGGGGGTTAGGGACCGGTCACCCTCCCGTCTACCCTCCATATATCTGTGTCGTGCACAGTCGAGCAAGAAAATAAAGCAGACAAAGGAAGCAAGAATAATAAGCCTAAATTGAGACTGTTACAGGTATACATTACCTGTGTTGACCGTTGAGTCGACATTCCTCCTCAAGGTTGGAGAAACACGTTGGTTGGGGTAAACTTATTGGGTGAAGGGTGCAGGGTCATCAGGGTCCTCAAACCCAGTGAATGCAGGTGGAGACTTGCTGAGGGGCAGGCTGATGCTTTTGCTTGCATAAAAGGGTACAGACGACCGAGGAAGTTGGTGGCTGAGACTTATGAAAAGGCTTGAAGAAATCGGTGACCTTGGCCTGCTTTTTTTTTTTCGTATGAGGCTTAGCCCACCCAGGCACAGGTCACTGACCCACATCAGGCCCTGGAGACTGAAAAAAAAATTAACCAAACATAAATGGAGAAAATTAAACAAATCAAGAGTGAGAAATGATTTATATGTTGTGTTGTCAAAGAAAACGGAACAATTGAGACCCTGCAATTGTGTGTAAATGAGGCAGAAAGTCAGATCAGCAACCAGGGACTTCGTCACAATTTTTGTGATGCCATATGGCAGCACATTATGCTTCCAATATCTTCCCTGGAGGTAGTACCTCTCTTTTTGATAGCTGCCTACTATCCCCATGTAGCAGCAGAATAATTCCTACAGGCCAGTCCTTACTTTAAAGCTGCTTTCACCATAAAAGTCCATGTCGAAAATACTCCGGCTGCGGGTCCACGTTACCCAAAATTTTTTCAAGGTTGGCCAAAGTTAAGGAAGGGAAAGTGTGTGGTGACTCCTCTGCTTCTGGCTCCTTCAGCTCCAGCAGGTGACATCTGGTGCACGGGTGAAGCCCTGAAGCTATGGACAGCCTCAAGCCAAAGCTGTCATCACACACTGTTTATTGTAGAAGGTGACATTTCCTCCCAGGACTATGTAATGTTGTTTTGCCTCTCTTGATGTTGTAAGCCTTCCAGAGCTCTCGAACAGACAATCCACCTGGTTGGCACGTGCAGCTTCCCCAGCTAACTGGATGTTATGCAGGTTAGCACAGTACCTTAACCTGTCAAACCCATCCATGGCCGGCAGTGAAGTCAGGAGTATTGAAGAAGGAAGCGGCTTCCTCCTTCAAAGAAAGTCACAGAGACCTGGTCTTCTCCTTGGTCAGGGCCTGGCTTAAGGGATAGTTCCTCTGCCGGTTGTTGTCGATTGAGACCATCAACGCTGCTCCGTCTTCTCCAGCCTGGGAACAGTCCTTGAGGAAGGAGACACATTCTCATCAGCAGCTGCCTCATACTTTTCCTTATTTTTAAGGATAGTAGAGATGGTTGAGGGTGACGAGTTCAAGTCTCTACCATTCTTTGCTGGTCCATCATCACTCTTATCTCATCAAGCTTCACAGTAAGACTCAGATTTATGTGTCCTCCTAGGGGCAGCACTAGAGGCACTATCACTGAGGCGTTCTGGCATGATTGCATAACACACGAAGTTGGAAGCAATGAAAAAAACACGAAGTCGGAGACAAAGGGGTACAGGGTAAGTGTAAACACGTGCAGATAGGCAGAGGAAGCACGCAGAGCTTTATCGTGGCAAAAATTTGCACCTTGCCACAATCCGCCACATTCAAAACAGCTCTGCTGCTGCTCCTCCCTCATCATTAGATCAATGGAGTAGTCAGTGAAACTTGTGGGGTATTTCCCCTATACGTAATCGTCGATTATGTGAATCAGTGGTTAATGGGACGTTGGTTTACGGGGTATACCCGTACCTAAACCTTTAATATCAGGTACCTCTTTATCTAAAAATGTTAAAATTTTCTGGTAAAAAAAAGACTCTTGTATTCATTAAGTATTTTGGGATAATTTTCCCAGTGTATTTTGTACTGTAGAAGTGCAGGTATTGCTTGCATGAAGTACATATTTTATAATAATTCAGTGGGCCACAGATTGTCAAAACATGAAATGAAAGTCTGTGGGTTTGATGAGATATACTGTACAGTACTGTATTACTGATTTTGATTTATAGAAACTGAAAGCAACATTAATGTCTTGTCATAGTTTTGTTGATAATAAAGAATACAGTACCTGTACATTGGAAAATTACATTTTGTTAATTCTACCATCTATTTGAGATGTGCAGGAACATCAGGTTAATGAACAAGATAGGGACTGAAGGATCAGTTTGTGAGGTGGTGGTTGGAAACCCGAAAGCTAATTCCCCATAGGAACAATGTAATTATTGGGGGTTAGCTTATGAACTGCCTAACAAAACTTTGATCTTGCTAAGATTTCACCTACAGTACTGTAATATGTAGACTATAGGTACTGTATTTAATAGAACTTAAATTAAGTTATAGTATTTCCCTAAAAATTTACCTAGTGCCATAATTACAATCATCCTGTAAGCATTAACCAGTGTCAACAAAGTCAGTCACCCACTCTGCTATGCACCTGGCAATTTATTTAGCACCCTGATATGTTTTGTTTTATATTGGTAAGTTTAAATATTACTGCTAATTACCATGTACTGGTACATGTACTATAAGGATTCTTGTTTATCAGTGCATTCCATATAAAAAAATGTAATGCACTGTATCGATTGGTGAGGTAGCTGCCTCAGTCAGCAGCGTCTCATAGGCGTGTCTGTTGAACTCACAGTGTATTGTGGATGTGATGTCAGCCCTTGGAATGTTTAAATAGAAGGGGGAACATGAAAACATATTTATGATGTCGGTAATTTACCATGTATTACAATATGAAGACTACAGTATAGTATAGTTGTTTAAGGGTACTGTACAGGTGCTCTCAACTTTGCACCCAGGTATGAATCATTGATGTTTTCTTTTATAATGGTAAATGTGAATACAGGTAAACCTCTATTTATGATATCCCAACTAATGATAATTCGCATTAACGATGCTGATATATTAAGACCACTCCCCTATTTGCAGTGTAAACAAACTCACATTAACGATATTTGTCATCCCGCCAACTTGCCATATGGAACTCATCACTCACTTCATTTGTCAGCTGAGGCACTGAGCGCTACCTTTTGGCCATCTAGTGAACGGCAGTCCAGGCATTGTTTCTTCTTGCTTACGTGTGTGTAAAAAATAGAGCTGAATGTTTTTCAGTCATCGTTGTTGTTGTTGTTTTTTTACACCATATAATGAGAGGACATCACTAAAGTTGACATTGCACTCTGTTTTAGCGAATATGAAGTGCTTTTGCTCTGACAGTGAAGTGCTTTCCCTGTTTCAGTGACTGAAGTACTTTTGCTTTGACTATGAAGTGCATCAGAAGGTCAGTAATATGAGACCACTAATCCCCCACCCTACCCCTGCCTCAAATCAGAGAAGAGTTTATATACAATGGGTGGACATGACATTGCATCAGGTCAGGTCAGTAACATGAGACCCTCTGATCACCTACCACACCTCCATCATACCTGTAAGTGTTTAAAGACATAAAAAGTGATTACAGTTGCATATATGTATTACAATCAGGCGATTGGATAGTATACTGTTACTGTAGGCTCAGGACGACAGTACATTATTTTGTTTACGTATAATATATTATACGTGTACAATGGTGTTTGTGTAAATAAATACAGCTCTTTTGTCAGTCCGCGTGAGATACGTTGCTTAGACTCGGGGAAAACAGTGGAGAATTCCACTGAGACACAGCTTCATTCATGAGGTGCCTCACATGCCCATATAAAAAAGATTTTTATTTTTTAAAGGTATTTATTTAAACAAATACAGTGACCTCTCGGTTAACGAACTCAATCCGTTCCAGAAGGTCGTTCGTTAACCGAAACCATTGTTTCAATGGGTTTTTGGGTAATTGGTTCCAGCTCACCGAAAATTTCCTAAATTCTACAAAAATGGTAGAAAAAATCACTTACTTTGAGGTGTGTATGTAGAAGGCTCCTGGATGATGATGATGATGATGGGATTTAGAATGGGGGTGGAGGAGAAGGAAGAAGGGAAGGCATTGGGGTGGAAGAGAAGTCACCCCATGGTGCCATTTCACCCATAAAATTTTAGCTCTCTTGGTGTAATTCAAGATTATTTTCTTTAAATCAACACTGCACTGCATTATATATTGTCAATATGTAAAATATATTTCAAAATGACCAATAATTTGCTTGGAAACACAGAAAAAAAAAGCGTTTAGTTGAAGAGAGTCTCAAGCAAGATGTTACCTCCAGTGAAAACAGAGAGAGACTAACGCCTGTTTGCTGTGTTAAGAGGCTGGATGCTGCGCATTAAACTAGTCACTTTACCTTCAATTATGTTCAATAATAATTGTTAAAATGACTAAAAAATTGAATATTTAACTTTTAAAATTATTGAATAGTATAAACTTCTTGATATTTACTAAAATAGTAAGGAATTTAAGCCCTAGAACCGATTAATGTATTGGCGGACTGATACTAAAGCTGGTTGCCCGGTCAGTGCAAGCGAAAACATGTTGAGGTCGGTTCGTAAGAAATTCGTTAACCGAATTTTTGTTCGTTAACCGAATTGAAGATCCTTATGGAAGGCAGTTCGTTAACCGAAGGCGTTTGTTAAATGAGGGGTCACTGTATATAGATAAATTACTCATTATTTTAGTAAAAAAATGGTATTTCTAGATTAAATTTTTCTTATTTTATAGACTCCAGTATCAACATTTCTTACATTTTTTCATAAAAGAATGGAGTCCCCATCATTATATCGTGTCAGAATATTTTGTTTAAGCTCTTTTATTGGAAAAGTCTGGTAGAGAATTTATACAGGATCACTATAGCAACAAAGTTATCTCTCTAACAATTAGAACAGATACTGCAAATAAAAGATTATGCGCGATGCAATATATTTATTTGTTATTCATTAATTGTGACAGGTACATTACTGTAATAATCTGCGCTTATTAATACCTGTACTCTTCATACATAGGTTGGGACACAAGGATCTGATGGTTTTCATTGTTGTGTTGTTGGAGATTGTGGGAAAAATCAGTGAAAACATTTTAAGTATTAACAATCAGTCAAAGCATTTGGAAATTACATGTTCCAGATGACTTCCACCACACTCTATACATTGTCATAACCTTGTCTTAAAGTTCTGCATAACTCGCTGTGATAAAGCGCAATCAGTTCCTACAATTCCTTGTGTGATGTGGTCTTTGAGTTCCTGGATACATGAGGGATGGGTAACATACACTTGAGATTTAAGGTAACCCATAAGAAATCGGGAGCTGTTAAGTCGGGGGATCTTGCTGGCCAATGAATGTCAAAAAATCTCAATTAAGCAGCCTTGAAACATTGTCCTCGGCTTGTTCGTGCTTTCCCTCACTGTTGTGTGCTGTAGCGCCCTCTTTTTTTTTGAACCACTAAATTGCATCGGGCATCATTCTATGAAGTTCCTCACTGAAGAAAGTGTCCAGCATGGAACATTGAACTTATCCCAAAAAATTCTTTGTGTCACCACAACTGACTTCGTTTCAAAGTATGTTCTCACAGTGAACATGTGATGCTGCTCCGCCACAGGGAAGCTTCCTGAAAGAAAGTACGCACCTTCTTTTGTTTGTTTCATTTACATTGTTTGTTCATTTCATCATGTTGTATCATAGTAATAATGCTAAAAGTAGTGTACAATATTTGTACTGTAGTGTAGTATTACTGGAAAATAATGCTATGATTATGTTATAAATGTATTTATTTGTGGAATTATTATTCCAATAATTATTTTATGCATTACTTGCTCTACCAAACACATAGACGGACTGCGTGTGTGTTGTCGAGCACTTTTTATGAAAAATAATGCAGATAAAATATTCTAAATTAATTATTTATAGTAAATAAGTATTATGATCAGTAAATATATGCATTACTGGCCATCCCGGACACAGAGGCAAGCAAATAATGACCACTAAGGTCATAGTGACCACGAGCGTCGGGTGTCAAAACAACACTGTCCCTTTATCTCCTTCACCACTGCTGCCACAGGGAAGTTTATAGAGGGTCAATATAGATTTTTTCTACTTATTTTTGGTTGTTTTATCATTTAAAAAGGTTAAAAAAAAATTTGGGAAAAGTTGATTTTCTTAGATTTACCCCACGTGGGGGATACGGCCAGCAGCACCCTAGCCCGGGGCGTAGGGGTTAAGGCCAGGTTGATGTCTCCACTCCACCTTAAGAGTCTCCTTAGCCTTGAAAGGGACATGTGCTGATGACCAGACTTGTTCATTATTATGTGAGTGTTGTTTAATTGTGCTGTAGTGTTTGTAGTATTCTAGGATTTTTTTTTTTTTTTTGGGGGGGGGGGGGTGAAGCATATGTGTGTCTGACTGGCCAGGAACCTATCCCATCGAATCCCATGTTATAATGAACCTGATTTATTATATTTTGACCTGTCATTAGGTTTTCAGGAACCTAACCCCATTGCAAATAGAGGTTTACCTATACCGTACCAGTATATACTACTGTATAATGGTAATCACCATATAGTACATGTACTGTACAGTACTGGTATTCTTGGATTTTTTCTTTTCTTCCTCATTGATAGTCATTTCCTTTATTCTACGAGTATATTTTTTCATTAATTCAAGGGAGTTAGATTCTGAGAGACTTGTTATTAACATTAAAGTGTCGAAACCTCACAGATTACAAATTTCATAAGCTCATAAGGAGTTCATATCTCCTGCGGTGGTGATGCACAAATGAGTTACTAAGTCCACAAGTCAATTTAAAATGACTTACTTTTCTTCAAAATATACGGTGGCTCTGGAGGTCTCATAAGCTTCTGGAAGGCGGAAATAAGGTCACGTAACTCCCATTTTCTCTACTATACAACCAGTACCATAATGCACACAGCCACTAGATGTACATCAAGCATCACTAGTGATGATGGAACTAATGATTGGGTAATACAGTACTGAAGGAGATGCTGAACACAGGAGGAGTTATTCGATTTCTTTCATTTTTTCCACATTATCGTAAGTATTTTAAAAGAGTTGACAACTTTTTATTTTAATTAAGTATTTTTTCTCTCTATCTACTATCATAAATCACATGTAGTGGGCAGGGCATGACGGAGGAAGGAAATTGTGGGGTAAAACACTGAAAAATTGATCATATGACACTAAAATGATGTGTCAAGGTGCTTTGTAGGTGAATAAATTACCGTAACTATTTACTGTTAATACTCCACCAAAAACTCTGCCGAGTCTGTGCATGTTCTCGTCTGCTCAGTTTGTTTAAAACCAACTCGCTTGGTCCAAGCGTAATATCAGGTCCACAAAAAATGTAAAATTACACCATGTTGTTTTAACAAAGTTGCTTTCATTGGTACCAGATATCAAAATACAGTAAGTACTTTCTGTTTAATATGGCAGGTCTGCCCCCTGGCTAGGAAGTTAGGTAAGGTTGGTTAGTTAAAAAAAAATGAACAAAATTGAACACTGCCTTCTGGTGTTAGGCATCTCCTCCAGGATTACCAATCATTACTTTTGCTCAAAACCGTGCACTCTGTAGGGAAGGGTGTATAGGGATCCTTTGGACCTTCTACAATTTGATGTCTTTGTTAATAACATTGAGGCACAAGTGGTAGTTTCCAGACTATAGTTGATGATGTTACTAGTTTAAGACAACCAAGTGTGTCAAGAATGATAAAGTGACATTTCCTCCATGATAATAGTACTGTACTAATGATAATAATCATATTATTATTATATTATTCTTAAATTATTGTTGTTATTTTTATCAGTATTATTACTCATATTTTTAACGAGAACTCCACTATCTCTTTTCTTCTATAAATGTTATCAAAGGAGATCATGACACGGTCTTCTTCTGTTGTGATATGATTGTCTTACATCTACTCAGTTATGTATCCCTCATGGTGATTGGCCGAGAGAAAAATGAAAAAATCATAGTACGCACTGTAACCTGTCGGCATTGTAAGAACTAATGCCAAAGTTCGTACAAGGACCACAGCTAAATTACAAAATGTTTGTGAATCTTTCTTTGGTAATTCGTGTGGACTTCAGATTTCCCGTCAGTTATGAACTTTGTATCTCATCAGTGTGAGTGAATCTGGGCCCTGTACAGTGTTGAATTGCTAACATCCTTTCATTATATTACCAAATAAATTTAAATCATGACATGTAAATTTAACAGTAAATTTCTTAATAGAAAAGTGAAAAAACATAAATGAGATGCTTTTATTGTATGACTTTATATAAACACTATTATGTATGCAATGACATCTTATAATACATATTTTGTCATATATATATATATATATATATATATATATATATATATATATATATATATATATATATATATATATATATATATATATATATATATATCACATTACTCATTGATTAGGCTGCTGGCTGCAGTAAACATTCTTGAGGTACCTTGTACCATTTTTAAACAAAGAGAATTGCTATACAGTACAGTAAGTTGTAGGGTATATAACTAAAAAAAATATATATTGAATGTATTTTTGTAGCATAATTTCTTCATTCTTTAAGATTACAGACAAACTTAGACCAATATTCTGTTATATCTTTTTTGAACAAAAATTCCTAAAAAATTTTATGCTGTGCGAGTCTGAAAAGGATAATGAACCAAAAGAAGCAGTACAGTATGTGGCAGACCATAAAATTGATCTTGTTCTGTAAATTTCTTGACGATTTAGTGTGAGAAAAACACTTAATGGGTATGGCCAAAGTTGTGCTTTTGGCATGACTAAGTTTGTGTTTATATTTATGATATTATCTGTGATATGTGAGGTTTCTATGATACTTCAGCACTTTAACATTTTTATACTAATTTTTACCACCTGGACATACAATTGCTCATTGTAGAAATGTACAGATATTAGGTACTTGAGTAAGTTGCAGTACTTTCCTGTGTTATATTGCAAGTTTTATGTTAGCATGCCAGTGTACATTGCACTTGTCAAATGAATTTTATATGAACATAATAAAGTGGCAATAGTTTTGACTGTTAGTGTACAGGGTATTTTGGCACAGTAACAGATTCTGAAGTAAATGTTTTAAGTGCCATTTGTGGAGTTTACATTAAAGCAGGTCACTAAACCTTGGTGTCTGAAAATCTTTGACTGCTTACATTACAGTGGTAGTTACAGTTGGTACATGAAGTGTTAAAGATTTGTATCAGATCTAGTGTGCAGTGTAGTTCCCTGTTTTATGGTCCTTACAATAAATCTTATCTTTAGAAATGATAAACTTGTTTGTTACCCTGAGGTATGTATTCCTATGACCATTTTTTTTTATTTTTTGTCTTGTCCCTCATGTTATGCATGTTTGTGAAATTTAAAGGTTTTATTATCAACAAATTGCGATACTATACTGCTTACGCGTACATTTATTTCTTGAATTGGTGTTTAGGGGATAAACACTTTCAAGGGAAAATGCTATGAGTTTTGTTTGGATTTGAAGAAAAGTTATGTGAAAAGTTATTATATTTTAAGTGATTCTTTTCAATATTTTCATTTAGGACTGTGCTGTTTAAGTGATGTCTCTATTAGCCAGAATAATTGGTGCTGAGCACTTCTAGGAATGAGTGATTTCCTGAAAAATTTTAAATTCCCCATCCCTGGAATTTTTCCGGGGGGAAAAGTTTCTTGGAATTTGCTCCCAAACCCATAAGAAAAATGGCGAGTTTCTGGAATTTTACAGAATGACACATTATTTCATCCTCAGAATTTGCTCCCAGACCCGAAAGAAATAATTTTGAAGAGGGTGTCTTAAATTTTCTGAAAATGCGCCCGATTTTCATCTTCGGAATTTGTTCCCAGAAGTGGAAAAAAACTCGGAGCTTTTCTGTAATAACTAATGTTTTGTATGGTGCGCAAGGCACCACTCATTTGTACCCAGAATTCCATGTTGTGTTTACGCTTGGTTAGGATGGCACCTAAACCACCTGTGGAGATTGCTGTTCCTCTACAATAAAGGAGATAATGTTTTTGGTGGCGACGAGGATAAACGGGTGTATGAGAGGACCGCGGGCCATAGACTGGAGGCATAGTGACTATAGTCTGCTACTGACGTCGTCGGTGTGTGTTTAGGAGGAGCATTTTTGTCACCTTCACTGACGAATATGTCTCTTATTGGGAATGTTGGTGAGTTTGACCCTGACATAGATTCTTGGACTGCATACAAGGATCATTTAGAACATTGTTTTCTAGCAAATAACATAAAGGAAGAGGCAAGAAAGAAAGTCTGTTAATTGCAATGATTGGTCCCAAGTCATACAGTATAAACTGTTGAGGAATTTGTGTAAGCCACAGGAGCCAGGTGCAATGTAATACAGACCTCTGTGAAGTATTAACCAAGCATCATGATCCAAAGTTATCTGATACTGTTGCTCGGCTGAGGTTTCATAAACGGATCCACAAAACTGGTGAAAGTGTGGCAGCCTTAAAAGCTGTGACTGAACATTGTAATTTAAGTTCATTGTTAAAGAACCCACAGGATCAAATGTTACATGATCAGTTAATTGTGGGTATTAATGATGAACACACACAGTCCAAACTGCTGGCAATTGAACCAAAACCAGGAGATATTCTAACTTTCCAGAAAGTGTATGATGTGGCAGTGGCAGTAGAATGTGCCCAAAAAGATGTGTCAGATATGAGTGTCCCCAACCGTTAATTCTGTGCCAGTATAAAACTGTGTTGGAGATGTGGGGGTGAGCATCACGCCTCCACCTGTGCCTTTAAGGAGCGCACATGCTACAACTGTAAACAAACAGGTCATGTTGCTCGCAAGTGCATATAAAACCTGAGGTTCCCAACAGTCAGCAGAAAATTTATAATTCTTCTGGAGTAGAGGTCGGGACCAATGTAGCAGGGGTTTCAGGTATCCACAACAGATAGGTGGTGGTAGTAGAACACGTCAAGTTGAGGATGTTAAGTTCCAGGACACTGAGGACAATGATGTTCAACATGGGTGTACTGATAAAGATTACTATGGTGTTGGTGTTGTTAATTATTGTGGGGGAGGCCTCGACAAGGTCAAGATCGGCAGGGTCAAACCTTTTCTGTGTAAAATTATAATTGAAAACCAACCAGTTGAAATGGAAATTGACACTGGTGCCCAGGCATTTGACAAGTTGTGCCAGCATATTCCAGACCTCAGGAAGAAGTTAACAAATGATAATATATTATTAAGTCTTATACTGGTGAGAAATTAAATGTTTTGGGAGCACTTAATGTGAACATCCATCATCATGGCCAGGATTATGTATTTCTTATTGTTGTAGTGGAAGGTTCAGGACAAAATCTGTTCGGCAGGACCTGGTTAAATATGATTAAATTAGACTGCAAATGAGCAGTATATGGTGTTAGGGGGGACTTGTCTAGCAGTGATAAATTTATACAAGGATTGAAACAGAATTATGCCAAAGTAATTGAACCTGGACTTGGTACTTACAGTGGAGAAAAAGTCAAAATTTATGTTAAACAAACCAAGGTTCTGTAAAGTTCGCCTATTAGCATTTGCTTTGAGAGAAGCCACAGATGTAGAACCGGACAGACTTGTAGAAAATGGCACACTTCCTCCCATTGAACATTCTGATTGGGCCAACCCCATTGTAGTAGTCTCTAAACCCACAGGTGATGTTTGCATTTGTGGTGATTATAAGGTCACTGTGAATTCAGTGGCAGAGCCTAACACATTTCCAGTTCCAAAGACAGATGATCTGTTGTCAAGTTTAGTGGGTGGAAAATCATTGTCTAAATTAGACTTAAATAGTGCTTATCAGCAAATGATTTTGGATGAAGACTCAAAGAAATATTGTGCTATCAATACATACCATGGACTTTTCAGATACTGTATAATTGTTTGCTATATGGTTTTGTTAAGATGGTTCTTAGAATATTTCAAAGTCATATGTATTATCTTTTAAGAATTATTCCACATGTTATTTTCTATATGGATGACATTTAATTACAGGTGTTGCTCAGAAAAACTATAAGGAAAATTTGGAGAGGGTCTTACACAAATTAAATGATAAAGTCCTAAAAGTAAAGTTCGAGAAGTGTATATTTTTCCAATCCAGTGTGACCTACCTTGGTCATAGAATTGATTCTGCAGGTTTACATGTTATAGACAGCAAGGTAAAAGCTATTGTGGATGTACCCAGGCCAACAGATGTACATACCCTCAAGTCATTTCAGGGTGGCATTAATTTTTATGGTAAATTTCTTAAAAACTTGTCTACCATTCTTGCTCTTTTGTATAAGCTGTTGTATAAAGGCAGTGGTTGCACCCACAAGTAAAGGGTTTCCAGAAAGCAAAAAGAGTTACTGATACTGTATCTAGTGATGTGTTAGTACATTATGACTATCATAAACTAATTGTTTTGTCCTGTGATGATTCACCATATGGTGTGGGTGCTGTGTTGGCACACACAAATGATGATGGCACTGAATTACCAATAGCTGTTGCCCCCAGGACTCTTACAGATGCTGAGAAGAATTATGCCCAAATTGACAGAGTCCTGCCATAATTTTTGGTGTTAAACATTTTCATAATTATATTTATGGAAGATATTTTACACTAGTCACAGATCACAGACCTATTGTAACCTTATTACATGTACATAAGGCCTTACCCAATATGGCAAGTGCCAGGATCCAGCCTTGGGCCATAGCTCGGGCAGCTTATGACTACCATTTGAGTTTTGACTTGGTGTGGATAATAGTAATGCAGATGCCTTAAGTAGGTTACCACTGCCATACAAACCCAGCTCTGTTCCACTTGCTGCTGATACAGTTCTATTGTTCGAGCATACTGAAGGCTCACCTGTTAAAGCAAGTCACATTAGAAAGTGTAGTGCGAGTGATCCCATTTATTCCAGAGTGCTATCCTTTGTCAAATGTGGTTGGTCAAATGCTGCTGAGTCTGAGGAGTTTAAGCCATTTTTTGTATGTAGAAATGAACTGAGTGCAGAGGATGGTTGTATTTTATGGGGGAATAGGGTCATTGTTCCTCCAGCTGGTCAGAGAAGTGTTTTACATGAGTTGCATGAGGCACACCCAGGTATTTCCGTGATGAAAGGTATAGCCAGCTCTTATGTGTGGTGGCCAAATATGAATAGTGATACAGTAATGAAAAAGTCGTAGAATCCTGTGAAACCTGTTAAGTAAATAGAGGTAAACCTTGTAAAGCCTTGGGAGAGGATGCACATTGATTTTGCTGGACCTTTCTTAGGCAGTATGTTTTAAGTAGTGATTGATGCTTATTCCAAATGGATGGATGTAAAGGTGATGAATAGTATAACTTCAGTCGCAACAATCGCAAGGGTAAGGGACATATTTGCTACACATGGTATACCAAGTACTGTATGTTAGTGAATGATAATGGACCTCAGTTCACAAGCAGTGAATTTCAGAAATTCATGTCATGTAACGGAATTAAACATAAAACATGAGCACCTTTTCACCCAAGTTCCAATGGGTTTTAAAAAAATGAAGAAAGAGGATATCAGAACAAAAGTGTCCAGGTTCCTGTTTAGGTACCCTATAGATGTTCACCTCAATCTGATATTGGTGCTACACCAGCTGAACTGTTAATGGATAAGAAGTTACAGTCCCATTTGTCATTGATTAGCTCAGATTTGAGATCTAGGGTGAAAGAGAAACAGCAAGTACAAAAAAGGTATCATGACAAATGTGTCAATTTGTATGAATTTTAGGTTCGAGATACGGTGTTTGTTGAAAACTATGGTGGCAGGGGGAAGAGATGGTTACCAGGAGTTGTCATAGAAGTGACAAGTCCTGCGTCATATGTTAAGTGATGACAAAATTGTGAGAAGACATGTTGACCAGATCAGAGTTAGGAGGATAGATGATGTTCTGAGAGATCGGGAATCTATTTTGGAGTTGCCAAATGAAGTAGATAAAAACCTTTTCCAAGATGTGAAGATTGATGATAATTTTAGTAGTTTTGATCTGAGTATAGAGTCTTTTTGTGAACCTCTCATGAATGAAAAAGTTAAGAATGTGAATAATACACCTAACAAAGAAAAGCAAGAGGAAAAATCCTCACTTCCTGATGACAAGTTATTTGTAGATTGTAAGAATCCAGTAAGTACTACTGTAAATCAAAAGGGCCCAGCAGTGCAATTACCAGGTTGGGTTGGGTTGTTCACAAGCTCACTCGATTGGATTTACTGTATAGTTTACATTTCATTTTGATTTTATAAGCGTAAAGTGAACAACATAACATATAGGATTAATTGAAATAGAGACCGGGCTGACCCCCAAACTCCACTTTTTCCCGACACAACACGTACGTTTTAGTAAAAATAACAACTTAATTTTATGATGGTATTCACACACACACATAATATAGACGGAAACAATCAATAAGAAAATAATATACTGTAGGTTAGGTTAGAAAAAAACAAGGTTAGGGTTAACACCTACGTTAGTAGAAGAGATGGGTCGGCGTACGGGAATGGAGGCTGGTTCCGAGGCAGAGGGCAGGCTACTGGCCCTCAGGTAAGTCTTCATCACTGTCATCCACACTTATTAGTGCCTCCCTGACAAACCCCTCAAAGTCACCATCACTGTCTCTGTCTCTGTCACTATCACTGGCTTGGGCTGGCTGTGGTGGGTTGCGGGCGAAGAACTCAGTAATGCTTTGCTGACGGCTGGTGTTGATGCTGTCGTGATACACTTGATGTAGGGCTCCATAGTCTGCAACAACTGGGTAGTGAAGACTTCATTTCGGTTATCGTCGGAAAGGAGAAACTTGAGTTTCTCTACACACTCGATGGCACCGCTTACATTACTAAGCGATAACTTGCGTTCTTCTTGGGATGACGCACCACCTGCCTCTTCACTGCCGTCATCATCATCTAGCATCTCGTCGGCAGTCACATCAGGATCCCTTATCACCTCCAGGATGTCGTCGTTGGTGGTCTTGGAGAAGCCTGCAGCTGTAACACTCTGCGCAGCTTCTCTGGCAAGGTCCACCGCTACTGCTACAGTCTGAGCCTCACCAGTCACAGATTTACTCTGCCTCCCACCTGGAATACCTTGCAACACATGTCTCCATGCGTGACGAACCGTTGCTACAGACAGCTGATCCCATGCCTCCACCAAAATGTCCACAGCTTTCTTGATGTTGAATTTTCTCCAAAATTGTTTCACAAGTACTTCTTGCTCTGCCAACTGTTGTTCCTCGTCGTCTTCGCTCTTGCTATCGGTGTCACCCAGGTTACGCAACTCATCCTTGGTGTTGGTGTAGTCGTTCAGGAGCTTAAATTTCTTTGCAGAGAATGCAGCTTTCACGTTACAGATCAATTCTTGGTCCATCGGCTGTATTATAGACGTAGTGTTGGGAGGAAGGAAGACCACTTTTACGTTGGGGTGACGATCTAACAGTTGGGGCGAGTGTTCTGGTGCGTTGTCAAGCAGCAACAAAATCTTGAATGGAACATTGTGTTACTCACAATTTCTTCACGTCAGGAACGAAACAGTCATCAAACAAGGAGAGGGACAGAGTAGAGAACATCCACGCCTTACGTGCGGTCAGCCAGTGGACATTTAGCCACTGATCGGCTTGTTAGCCGCTTGGGCGATCGGTCACGTCTCTTTTCCTTTATATTCTTCACCAAAAGGTCGGCTCGCTAGCCGCCCGGGCGATCGGTCACGTCTCTGTCACGCACTGTTGGCAAATACTGGGCATGCACCGGCTCCTGAATGTACCTGAACCCGCTCCAGTGTTGGTCAAGTCTTCTCTTGAAAGAGCTCACACTCGGTGCCGTCACAACACTCTCTGGTAGATTGTTCCAAGAGTTTACAACCCTCACTCCGAAAAAGTTTGCCCTCACGGTTTTCTGGACTTGCGGCTTCTTCAATCTTGAGCTGTGACCCCTTGTGGGGCGAGCGTCCGCCAGCTCCAAGTAAGGACACTCAACTGAGTAGTGCCCCCTGAGATGCTTATAAACCTCAACTAGGTCCCCCCTTGCCCGTCTGTAGTATAAGCTAGGCAAGTTCAGGCGCTCCAATCTCTCAGGGTAGCTGAGGTGCCGAAGTGCAGGCACCAGTTTGGTGGCCCTCCTTTGAACATTTTCAACCAACTGACAGTCCCTAGCATATCTCGGGGACCAGATGGGGTGACAGTACTCCAGATGGGGAAGCACTTCACTCCTGAAGATCGTCACGAGGGACGGACCGTCTAGATATCTGAACGACCTTCTTATAAGACCCAATAATTTATTTGCCTGATTTACCTTCTTCTCACAATGGCCCGAGTACTTCAGCTCATTGTCAACATACACACCTAGGTCCTTCTCACACAGTCTCAACTAGTACATTTTCTTCATCCCGTTGGGACATATGGTACGCCTCCTTACCGTTGGTACGCCCCAGGTGCATCCTCTTACACTTCGTGACATTGAATCTCAGCAGCCATTCCTTCGACCATTCCTGGAGCCCACAGAGGTCCTTCTGCAGCTCTTCACAGTCCGCTTGGTTCTTAATTTCCCGAAATAACTTGGCGTCATCGGCAAACATTTGTATGGAGGAGTGTACAACGTCAGGCATGTCATTTATGAAACAAACAAACAACAGCGGGCCCAATACACTACCCTGCGGTACCCCACTTGTTACAGGTACAGATGACGATTTCGTGCCATTAATCACCACACATTGCTTGCGGTCATGTAGAAAGTCTTCTATCCACGCTAGGACATTTCCGCGAATTCCGTACCCTTTCAGTTTGATTTTCAGCCTTTCGTGGGGTACACTGTCGAAAGCCTTGGCAAAATCTAGGTAAATATTGTCGATATTACCACCCCGTTCTAGAATATGGGTCCAAATATCCAATACCTTGAGCAATTGTGTCAAGCAAGAGCGCCCCGGCCTAAAACCGTGTTGGCAATCTTTTACAAGGTTGTTTCGTAGGAGATGTTCCATCGCTGCATCTCTGATAATACTCTCAAGTACTTTACATATTATGCTGGTCAGGCTCACCGGTCTATAGTTGTTCGTGGAGTGACTATCGCCCTTCTTGAAGATAGGACTCACATAAGCCACTTTCCATTCACTGGGGACCATTTGTTCATCCAGGCATTTACAAAACAGAATCTTCAGGGGCTCTGCAAGCTCGTTGCACAGCTCCCTTAGCACTCTAGGATGCACCATGTCAGGTCCAGGACTCTGATGGACCTTTAGCCTGGACAGTTTATTTCTAATACCCTCTTCTGTGAACACAATGTGGGTCAGTGCTGTGTCGAACCGTCTGTCCTCAAATGCAGGAAGGTTAGTTGCATCCTCTCTTGTGAACACTGAGGAAAAGAAGCTGTTCAATGCCTCAGCTTTATCCTGGTCAGAATCTGCGTAACTACCATCTTCAAGCCTCAGGTCTGATACTCCTACTCGCGTTTTCAATTTCGACTTTGCATAGCGGTAAAACACCTTTGGGTTTGACTTGACCTCGCGTGCAACCAGCCTTTGGAACTCCTTTTCAGCCCTCCTACACTCTATCTTTGCTTGGTTTCTGGCTCTTGCATACATCCTCCTGTCTTGCTCATCGTTTGACCCAACCCACGTCTTGAATTTCTGGGTTTTCTTCTTAATTTTGTCGACCGCCGCATGGTTCATGTGTAGGGATCCCCTCGTATTCCTAGAAGCACTGGGTTTGGTCTTGGGTATATATTTATCGATCAAATGGGTCATTTTACTAGTTATGGTATTCAGCATAGTGTCTGCGTTCTTGTACCTTAATAAGTCAGGCCAGTTGATACCCCTCATCTCTTCCCTCATCCCATTGTAATTTCCCTTGTAATATTTGCACTTGGCCTGGCCTTATCTTGAACTAGGCAACAGTTAAATCTGAATGACAACACTGTTTGGTGACTGGTGCCAACTGGGGCAAGGTGTTCCAGTTTGACCACCATACCCTCCTCGTTTGTTATGATGAGGTCAAGTGGCTTGGGTGTTTGCTCCCCTCTGTAATGTGTCGGGTCTCTCACATGCTGGAACAGAAAATTATCTCTCAGGGTTTCTACAAAAAGAGTAGCAGGATTATTCAAGTCATTCGGGGTGGACTCGTTTCTCCAGTCGATGTCGCCATAGTTAAAGTCCCCCATGATAAGGAGGTGGCTGGGGTTGAGCATCGCCGCATTGTTTATTAAGGTTCTTAAGTTCCTTTGATTTAGTGGGCCACAGTTCGGGGATCTGTAGATACACCCGACGATAAGTAAGTCCCTTCCCTTTAATTTAATTTTACACCACTTGGACTCTTCAAAAACATCCTCTCCCTGTACCCTCGCCTGGCTGGCTCTAAGGTCTTGCCTAGCGTAGATAACCACACCCCTCCTGCAGGATTCTTGAGTTAGGTTCGTAAATGAGTCATATCCAGCAATACTGAACTCACATTCCTCTGGGTCGATTCTCCTGTTCTTGTACAACAGTTCTACAACTCCTACAATATCTGGTTGGTGTACTCTTAGTAGTGTTTCAAACTCCTCTCTCTTATCAAGGAACGTGTCAGTATTAGTGTACATGACATTCAAGCCAGAATTTGTTCTCGGTAACGTCTCTGCTCCTAGTAATAAACCCGCTCCACCCACATTCTCAGAAGCTGCAGCATTTGCTAAGTACACTGTATTTTGCAGGGTGTGGTTAAAAATGTCATTGTTTACACGGCGCTCGTTCCCTCCTGTCCGGTAGGCTGAGCTGGTGCCGCCTCCCGGGTGGGGGGTTGAGTGGGTTGAGGGTGCACTGCTGCCCCCTGGCCCTGTGTCGGCACACTTGTTTCCACTACCCTCCCCCTGAGTATAACCCATGTGCACCTGTCCCCGTTCCTCCTCGACTCCTCCCTCTTCTGCTTCAAGTCCTGCAGGAGCTTCTTGTGCTGTTCCCTCTGCATTACCTTGCGGTCTGGGTGAATAAATACATCCCGAAATTCCTCGCTCCTTGCTAAGTTTTTTGCCTGCCGAATAACTTGCCATTTTTCCTCCTCACTCCCTAGTGTGATCCTGAGGGGGCGAGGCTTAGCCCCCTGCTTTTGTCCCAGTCTCCTCACATCCTGAGGGGTTGCTGGAATCTTCAGAACCTCTGTGCAAATATTTTGAAACAGCACCTTGTCGTGTGTTTCCTTACTCACAGTTCCCTCTGCCTGGCTCTCTGGGACTCCAAAAACTATTACATTGTTCCTGTGCTGGAGCCGTTCCTGGTGTTCCTCCTCTCCCCTAACAGTAGGTGCGTTAATTTTCATTTCTTCGACACACTTTTTCAGAGTCCCAATCTGCTGTAGAACCTGTACTGATTCTGCATTACTCTCCGCCCCCCCCCCCCCCGTGGCCCTCCTAATACGTCAGCATAACTCCTCTCAGCAACCACCTCCATTCTATTAGCTACTTCCTCAGTCTTAGCAAGGATCTCTTTCCCAACTTCCTCCAGTTTGTCAACCAGCAGGGTTCCTGCTTCATCTATTTTCGTCCCTAGAGAACTCGTTCCCCTATGGATTGCAATCGCTTCATTCACCTTGACTATGCAGCCAGAGCAATACCAGCAACAGCCATCAAGCTTTACGGCAGTTAGTAACTTCCTAAACGTTGCATTAGTTAGGCCTGTATCCTCCATATCCGACGTCTCCCTGCAGTAATCACATATCAAGCTCATGGTTGTTGTTGTTGTGGGGGGGGGGGGGGGGGGTGCAGACTGTGTATAAATCTACACCTATTTCAAAGAAAATAAAGAGAGAAAAAGTGCTTAGCTACTCTCTGTTGCCTATGGAGTTGTCGTCTGCGACTGCGTACACTGTATCTCCCTGTGAATGGTGTATTGTAGGCACAGTTTCAGTCCTTGAGAAAGCACACAATCAACATAAAATTTAAAGTCTCTGTGGCACCTATGACACGACTTGGTTTCAGCTGGCACGGTGCCTTTCCAGCTTGCTTGCTAGTGAGCGCTCACTTTAAGTTATTTACAACTTCAGCGGTCACTGATGACACTATGAACTATCACTGTGTACACTGTATCTCCCTGTGAGTGGTGTATTATAAACACAGATTCAGTCCTTGAGAAAGCACATAAACAAAATAAAATTTAAAGTCTCTGTGGCACCTATGACACGAATCGGCTGGCAGTTGTCCTTACCAGCTCGATTGCCAATATGTATTCACTTTAAGTTATTATAGTCTCTTCTGCATTCACTGATGACAACTATGAACTGATTTAACTGAAGGCACAGTACTACACTCCCAGGTTGGCCTTTATCACAGCCGTGACCACAACACCCTAAAAAATAAAATAAAATAAAAGCTTTGTCATGTGGCAGTGATTGTGTGGTTATAGGCCTGTGACTCTGGCTGTACCTCCAACTCGGTGGAAATTGAGTTTTCAAAAATACAATCGTGTCTAGCATGAAAAGTGCTGTGTGGATCACCGATAACTTGATCTTACAGGTACCGGAGGCATTGGTGGTAGGCAGGATGGTGATACGCTCCTTCTGCAACTTCCGGCCCCGACACTTGCTGGCATTCTTCACAACGAAGGTCTTGGAAGGTAGCTTTTTCCAAAAAAGACCAGATTCGTCCATGTTAAACACCTGGTCGTCGGTGTACTGTCCTTCCTCCATAATCTCACGTAAAAACGGAGGAAATTCCCTAGCCGCAACACGGTCAGCACTAGCTTCTTCACCACCAATGTTGATATTGGTGATCTTGTTCCTCTTCTTAAATCTCTGCAACCACCCAGAGGAAGCATTGAAGGGTTTGGGCTCTGCAATTCCCATCTTCCGTGGCACTGCAGCATACAGTTCACGTGCGTACTCCTTAACTGAGCGCGTGTCCACCGCCATGTTCCGTCGCGCCTGACGAATCAAGTAGCTCACAAGTAATTTCTCCGTCTTGAGAAGCACCTGGTTGTGGCAATACTTGATCATGGAAGCACCTGTAGACTTTGTGATGTTCATGTGCTCCTTTATCTTGGCTGCATCCTTCTTAATTGTCCTGATCGTAGACTCGTTAACACCATGCTGGCGCGCGAGATCAACCTGTCTTGTTTTCTCCAACTCTTGGATGATCTTGTATTTAATTTCATAGCTTAGGGAACGTCGTATCTTCTTTGGCTTAGGGCGGCTGGGTCCAGGTAATGCAAGGTTTCTTTGTGGTGGTGGTCCGGTGGAAGCCATTCTTATGTAACAATGGATACCGATATACACGGTGTAGCCAGGAGGGGTGTAACTGACGCGGGTAGGTCAAGGGGCTTGAACACTCCCGTGGCGGGGCACGTCATAGTACATTAAACCAATCACAGCTAGCGGGGAGGGAGGTAAGGATGCTTGGCCCAATCACAGTCCGATACGTCATATGACATCACCGATAACGCAACAAAGACATACACTGTGCAACCTACTCGCGGGATGGCCGGAGGTTTGAATCCAAAAATGGCACGGCGCGAGAGAACTGCCAGCCGCTCTCCGTGTAAAAGGGTACACGCACCGCGTAAAGTGAGCATTCCGTGTTCGGCAGGTTACGGCGTAAACGTGGAAATGCATAAAGTGAAACCGCGTAAAGCGGGGTTTTACTGTAATAACTTATGTTTTGTGTGGTACGCAAGGCACCACTCATTTGTACCCAGAATTCCATGTTGTGTTTACGCTTGGTTAGGATGGCACCAAAACCACCTGAGAAGATTGCTGTTCCTCTACAATAATGGAGATACTGTACTGTTTTTGGTGGCTGATTTCCTCACACCTATGGTGGTTCAAGATACAACAGTTTCCTGAATTTTTCTTGTAATTTTCTAGAAAATGTTCCTGATATTTAACATCGGAAAATCATTCCCCATCCGTAATTTTCCGGAAAAATTCTGAGCAAATTTCAATTCCGGCTATCAGAGAGTTCCAACTCAGAGGGATTCCAGCTCATGGATATATTACTTAGATTTTGGATGATTGCATCAACCTGTAGTTGCATACAAGTCGATAATTTTTTCTGTTTTCTTTTACGAGAGTTTGCCACTCCCTCTATATGAAACTATTGTATATCTCATCATTATCAGTCAACAAGACACTGGATGGAGAGAAATTTCATTGGTTTTTGCCTATGAATAAGTATGTGTGGGGATGTCAATAAGGCAGAAAATTTGAACTACAGAAAAGAGATGTGGAAATACAGATCAGGTTCTGTTCAAGTGGTATGGACTTATGAAGAAAATGGGAAGTGAAAGATTGGTAAACGTGTATGATTAAGAGAGAGAGGTGAAGACTTAGGAGGTTGAAGGGGAGGGGGCCGAGTTGGCGATGCATCTGGCTGCTGATTTCCCTCGTGGTCCACCATTTCCAGCTGCTCGTTCACTGCTGACCTTGTCTTGAAGTGTCTCTGTGCCCGATTCAACACCTTTGGGCACGAGATGGCGCAAAGACACTGTGGTTTCCCCTCCATCTGGAAATCTGACGCTTGCATATTGCGGATTAACATCAAGTATTTCCACCTCGTACACCAACGGATCATATTTACTGTAACGTACTTGGCGCTTGAGATACACAGTCTTTTGAGTCGTTAACCAAATAGGTATTGCCCTCCCACTGGCCGATCTCCGTTGGTAGCCAAACATCCGATTGTGCGGAGTGGTATTAGTGGCAGTTGACAGCAGTGATCGAATGCAGTGGAGAGCATCCATGAGGACATCTTCCCAATGAGTAGTAGGTAGATCTCTGGATTTCAGCGCAAGTGTCACCATTGTCCAGATGATGCCATTATAGCGCTCTACTTGACCATTACCCTGGGGGTTGTAGGCAGTCGTCCGACTAGTGGCAACTCCACGCTGATGCAAAAACTGCTTCAGTTCACCCAACATGGACGACGCTCCATGATCGGAATGAATATAGGCTAGCATGCCAAAGATGGAGAATAATGAGCAGAGACATTTTTTCAGTGCTTGTCGACAAATCAGAGCGTGGGAAGGTGAATGGGAACCTCGAATATTCATCAATTACATAGTAAGTAAATATCGATTTCTTGTCCTAGAAGGAAGTGGTTCCTTGAAATCCACATTCAATCTTTCAAAAGGCTGAGTAGCTTTTATGAGAGTACCAGAGTCTGATCTGAAGAATTGCAGCTAAAGTTTCAGACATGTAGGGCAAGTGGCAGTCATTGCCTGTCTGTCACTGGTAGAGTATGGTAGATTTCTGCACCGTACAAAGTGCATCGTCCTTGTAACGCCTGGATTACATAAATTATTGTGAAGAGTCTGCAGATCATCTGTAGTAGATACCGAACTGCACATGCGTGAGAACGCATCCGCAGCTGCATTTTCTTTGCCAGGACGTTAGACAATGTCGTAACTAAAGCCATCTAGTGATTAATTCAATTTCAATTTCAATTGTTTATTCCTTGATAGAGGAAGCGGGATCCTAGTGCTGTCACTAGGTACCCCTGTACAATGACACCAGAATCATCTGGCAAGTGTGAAAAGTATATACAGTATAAATATTATAAAGGGGCTTACTAAAGCCTAAGGAAGGAAGGATATTCCTTTAATACACAATCAATATTATTTACAAAATATCTGGCCAGTATGGGGAGGATCATCGTGTCTCCGTCAGGATGTCGTGGAGTGGTGGTCCAGCAGGCGTCACGGAAGCGTTGTGTGTGGGGACATCTTAGGAGGTAGTGAATAAGGGTGCGGCTGTCGGGTCTTCTGCATAACGCACAAGAGCGTTGCTCAGGGGATGCGGGGATACCAATCTTCCAAGCAAAGTCATACCCAATGATGATACGGGCAGCAATCACGTCCCCTTTCCGCGACCCTTTCCCGTAGACGTACGAAAGGTCAGGAAGTTTTCGGAGGACATCGTACCAGGTGGGCGGGGAGTCCAGGGGGATGGCTGCTTCCCGAGCTTCTCTCTGTTTGCGGCGGATTTGGGTCCTAAGCTGTAAAAGTGTTCGAGGAACAACGTAGTCAGGTGTGGCCTTGTTGCAGCCAGTCTTGGCAAGGTCATCTGCTGCCTCATTCCCCAAGATACCGACATGACTAGGTATCCATAGGAATGTCACAGGACGGCCTGCATCCTGAAGTGTGGATGTTAACCCTCGTATTCGGAGGATGAGGTCCTTATTTTCCCCTGATCCAAATGCGATCCCGTCGAGAGCAGACCTGGAATCGCAGCAGACAAGCAAGGGGCAGAAACCATCTGCTTCTTCCTCAGCGAGAAGGGCAGCAAGGAGGGCTATTAGTTCAGCCTGAGTGGAGGATGCCCCGTCAGAAACTCTGAGAGACAGTTTGATAGGCTCAGGGGCATGAGGACGGGAGATGTAAACACCAGCCCCGGCCCTACCTGTAGCAGGGTCAACAGAACCATCAGTGTAGAGGACGACCCTACCTGGGGACCAGTGAGCGATCCTGGAGAGGTGGTATTTGCAGAGAATAACAGGGTTCACCTGGGATTTCGGGAGCGGTCCACCGAGGGCAATCACTTCAGGTTGAAAATCCAGCCAGGGAGAAGGAGACGAACCAACAGCAGGGGTGACAACAATATCAGGCAGGAGGTCGTGTTCCTGAAGGGCTCGGATGAGTGACCCTCGCCACTGTCTTCTAGATGGAGGTCGGTCTCGGACAGCAGTAGTCAAGTTGGTTTGGACATAGTTGCCCCGAGGATCCCGTAGAATGGAAACGGCAGTTTTTAGGTAAAACTCCTGGACACGATCCTGTAAGGGGGAAAGACCAAGTTCGTTATATAGAGAAGTAGAGCGTGTCCACTGAGGAGCCCCAAGGATGATACGAGCAGCTTTCCTCTGGATAACTTCGAGACGGTTGACAGCAGTCCGACTAATGTTGACGAGGGCAGGGGCGGCGTAGTCGACACAGGAACGGACAAAGGACTTGTACATGGTGAGAAGTACAGGGATGGTGGCACCAAGGGAACCCCTGCACATGGTAGAGAGGGGAGCGAGACGCCGAAAGCATATGTCTCGAAGATAGCGGACTTCAGGGATCTGACAACGTGTGCGAGTTACATACACACCCAGGTATTTTGTCTCATTAACCCAGCCCAAGGGCGTTCCTGATAAGAGAAGGGGTGGAGGTACAACACGACCGTGCCACATGGCTTTTATTTTCGCAGTTGAAAGAAGGAAACCAAGTGAATCACACTCTCTGGATACCAGATCAAGGGCTTCCTGCATGCTGAGTAGTCAGGGGCTTGGAGGAGGACATCGTCGGCATATCCTGAGTGGACAACTTCTGTCGGCCACGGGAGTGATGCAATGGAGTGCATGAGAGTGTTAAACAAGGTGGGACTCAGGACTCTACCTTGAGGGGTGCCGAGGTTCATTTCTTGAACAGGAGACATAGAGCCTTCAACGCGAACCCGGGCCTGACGTCCAGTGAGGTAAGAGGCTATCCATTGTAGAAGTCTCCCTTTAACCCCTAACCGCGCAAGTTCAGCTAAAATGAGAGCAGGCTGAGCCGTATCAAAGGCTCCCTTGATATCAAGGAAGACGGAGACGCGGGTAGTCTGATTGCAATAAAAGGAAGCAATGGAGTGTGCTGTGCTGCGATGTTGAATGAAACCATTGAGGGAGTTGTGGAAGCCGCCTTTGGTGTGAAGAAGGCGACGATGGAGTATCCTCTCCATCATCTTGCAAACACAGGAGGTAAGACTAATGGGTCGATATTTCCCAGGATCTCCCGGCTTAGGGATGGGGATAATAGTGGCATTTTTCCAGTTGGAAGGGAGAACCCCATGTTCATAAGACATATTGTAGAGAGCAAGCAAGGGGCCGTTAGGAATATTAGTACAGGCGTTGAGGACGGAGTAGGTTATCTGATCATCCCCAGGAGAGGTGTCTTTTCTAGAGCGACGAGCACTGTCAAGCTCGAACTGTGTGATGGGATGATCAGTGGGGGCAGGGGAGGTAAGAGCAGCACGAACAACAGGCTCAGACGCATCAATGCGAGCCTGCACTGCCTCCTGCATTGGATCTGGAAGTGCCTCAGGGGAGGAAGCTCGTGTCCAGTCCTCCATTAAAGAGCAGGCAAGGGAGGCGGGGTCAGGGTGGGGAAGAGGCCTCCGTCGAGTACCCCGTATAGCATTAATCCGATTCCATACATAAGAGGGTGACGACTGGAACGATAGAGACCCTGTGAAGGAATCTAGTGATCTTCTCATTCTTGACTTTGCTCGAACTTTTGGGGTTGATCTACCGAAAATGCTGCCAAATTAAGTAGTGTCTCCATTTTCTCAAAGACCCCACTATGCCAAAGGGTGGATTTTCTCGGAAAATCCAGTAATCCATTGGGAATAATGTCCAAACATTCCCAGAGCATGTCGAAGTGAGTGTGTGTCGTGTGGTACAGGAAGGTCCAGGAGGGGCCTCAAGCATTCCTGGTCAGGCTTGATTGTGTCATCACTAATTGTGTAACCAATCAAGTCAAGAGACGTCAGAGAGAAGTTGCATTTGTCATCATACAGCTTTAGGTTATGCCTTTTGACCACATCTAAAAACCGTTTGAGGTTGGCGTCATGTTCTGCCTTATTGCTGTAACAGGCGGAGCTTCACCATTTGTAATGGGTGTTTTTCTTTACTTCATATTTTACCATCCAGATATTCTTTCTGTTATTATTCTTCAACTCTTTATTTATATATACAGTATACCTCATATTCTTGCTTATATTCTTATATAAGTAATTCTGATATTTCTCTACTTAGTTTTCAAGTCTTTCATTTCTTTTCAAATATAGTATTATATTTTCTAAATTTCAACGTCTTTACCTTTCTGAAGTATATACACAACTCTGTTTGTATGTAATATTCTCATACATGGGTTAGTCTGGCGAACCATGTTATTCTTAGGACAAAACTTATTATACTTATAAGGGTAGGCTGCCACCACCCAGACTTTTTATTAGAATACCATAACTCATGGACAGCTTTTGGGTAGAATCCAGAGGAGAATGACAAGACTAATCCCGGGCATTAGGAACCTTGAGTATAGAGACAGGTTAAAGCATCTTAATTTGCACTCCCTCGAGAGAAGTAGAGCGAGGGGCGACATGATAGAGGTGTATAAATGGAAGTCAGGGCTAAACAAAGGGGACATTTCAAAGGTACTCAAACTATCCAACCAGGAGCGAACTCGTAACAATGGTTTTGAATTAGACAAATTTAGATTTAGGCGCGAAATAGGTAAACACTGGTTTGGAAACAGAGTAGTGGATAATTGGAACATGTTACCAAATATCATCATTAACTCGAATACGCTGGATAGCTTCAAACATAGGTTGGATGCTTATATGAGCAATAGCTGTTGGGTGTAAATGGGACTGCCCAGTATGGGCCAATAGGCCCGCTGCAGTTTCCTCCATTCTTATGTTCTTATGTATTGGCGCGTGAGTAAGTATTATTTTCTGGGAACCAATGTTTAGAAGGAGTAGAGAGGTGCTACTCGTAGATTACTAATTCAATATTTATTAACACAGTGAGTGAATAAGATGTTACTTAAATTCACTCAGACAAGACTGGACCCTCAGGTCTTACTGTATCATTGGCAAAATAGATCCACAATTACTTATTACTTCCTTAGACAACTGTTGTATTATTTCTTTGACAAGATTCAGTAATCATTAAACACGATCAGATAACACTGGACCCTCAGGTCTTACTTTTAAAAGTAACAAATTACATCTTCAATTCTTGGTTACAACATTTAACAATCATTATATTATTCCATTGTTACTGCAGGTGGATAATATGACACACCTGACACTGTAGGGTGATGAGATATTGGTTCACACTCAGGATGGGATGGAGAAAGGAAACTCACAATGTGCTCTCTGTATACATATTGTATTGGATGTACAATGAAGCTTGATGCTGGGTAGGCAGCATGGTTACAAGCGTTGAGTAGAGAGCTGGTTGGTGAGGGTGCCCAGAGGAGGGCACGCAGCTTGAGGGACGCCAAGGTCGCCGGCGGGAGCGGGAGCCGCCAGGCAGAAGCGGAGGAGGAGGTGTTGCTTGCTGGTGACAGTAGGTAGAAAGAGCGTGGTCACAGCGGGGTGAGGACTTATAAGGCGGGGGTAGGCGTGGGTTGATAGTTGACCCCCACTCCGTCAGGCGGCGCTGGAGGCGTAGGCTGGGGAATTCAAAAAGGGTCGGCTACCCAGCGACAAACGGCGTTTGTAGGGGAGGAATCCACTACAATACTCCCCTTCCCCTCCGGGCACAGCGGGAGGCTGGAGGTTGGCAGGGTTGCGTGCCACGTGAGGCAGAACGGGCAGTGCATGCCACATGTGAGACATAACGGCGAGGGCGTGGATGAGCCAGCCGCTAGGGGGGACAGCTCTGTCTACTGGGTAGATACACGAGATCAGTGGGAGAAAAGAGGGAGAAGGAGGGTTGTGGAGGCGATGAATGTTGTGCTTCCCTCGCGGCAGGTACAGAGTCCTCAGATGCGCCTGCTGGGGTGTGTGGGTCTGGGTCAGGAGCAGGGGCTGCATCAGGAAGAGGGTCCATGACAGTGTAACGGGCCGAGTATTCTCTTTTCAATAATTTACCATCCAGCTATTCTTTTCAATGAGTATCCGGTTTTATATACTTATCCTTCTTCAATTCTTTACATATATATCCTTATTCTTCTATATTCTTATATAAGTAGCTTGTATGCTTCTCTGCTTATGTTTTCCAAGTCAATGTTCTTTCTTTTCATTTCCTTTCATATATTATAATCTCTTCCATATATTTTGTTCTAGTTATATTCTAAACCATGGATTAACCTGGGAAACCATGTCTTTCTTATTACCACACTTATTATACTTACACCGGTAGACCTGCCACCACCCAGGATTTTTCTAGAATATAACATCTCTTAGTTAACTGTTAGGTAGCGAGCTTCTAGGCACGTGAGTTAGTTATTTTCTGAGAACCAATGTGGGAAAGGATAGAGTGGTGATACTCGTAGACGTAGATTACTAATTCAATATTTATTAACACAGTGATTGGATAAGGTGCATCTTAGATTCACTCAGACAAAGCAAAACTGCAATTTGTTTCTTAAGTCATCAAACACTTCAAGAACTTATTACCTCATTAAATACCTCCAAATACTTATTACTTCAATCGACAATTGTGGTATTGTCACTCTGCCAAATGATATTCAGTACTAGGTATACACCAGATATCACTGGACCCTCAGGTCTTACCTTACCAAGTAGCAAATTAACTCTTCACTTCTTGGTTATATCATTATACTTTCAGATTATCATTTCATGGTCACTACCAATGAATACATAGCACACTGAACAACTCCACAATTATCTCAACATACAATACCTCCTGTTAATTCACAAGGAACAACATGGCACTTTTATCTCTCATTCAGTAATTCAATACTTAACCTGGGATACTATATTTCTGCTAGTTATCCCCCGAACAAGTTACCATAATACTTAGGCCTATGTAACCGTGAGGAGTGCCCCAGGGTAACGCTGGTCTCTACAACAAATGAAGATCGCTGTTAGGGGTCGGTTGTAGACCGACACACGCTCAGGGAGTGGGCGCCTGATTTGCAGGAAACGGACTTCCCAGTTCAGTCCTGTCGAATCAACGGCATCGTCCAACCCGGTTACCGCCCCACGTTAGCCGATGAGTATTCAGCTCAACACACTGGAGAGACGTTGAGGAAGTCACGAATGCGTAAAGGTCTAACTTCAACTATACAAAACATACGCCTGGCAACGGTTCAGACAATATCTAAATCTCTACGTTACTCGACTTAATTGGCACAGAATTCACTATGTTAACACATGAGCACTGATATTCACCAAAATTGACTAAGTTAAACTGAATTAATAGGCGGCGGGAACACACGTTAACATACCTGGAGAGACGTTGAGGAAGTCACGAATGCGTGATTCTCCCTCGTGTCGAGGTATATACGTGCACTCGCGGGGCAGCTTGGGCCTCCGTATTCATACCAGAAGGGTCGATCTTACCAACAACAAAACTTCTCTATCATTTTGGATCACTGTATACTTAGTTATGAACTCCGGTGTTCTTGATCAGGGTAATTTCCTATGTCTATTCATATAATCTAATCAGAGGTTGAGCTTGCCAGGAAAAGGTGGAATATACACGTCGATAACATTAATTCTGCAAGCTCAGGCCTGAGACGAAACAAGGAGCTAGTCACGGGGAGGCTCTAGATCTTGGAGATTATACCAGTTGACAGAATAGTTCAGGAGATTAATGACTTTCTCAAATAGACAACTGACACTAATTACACTATAAACATCAGATTCTCTGATGTCGGGGCGACAAAATGATATAACTTCAGGCGCGATCAGAAACTCATGGATACCCCCACGGACGACATAAAATACGCCACTCTAGCTGGCAAACTCGACACTCACTTACTTGACACGTTCTACTAACGATAAGGACAGTTGAAGCATTCTACCCCACTCACAATGGATTTTGAATGTTCCAACTGTAAACAGACATATCTAAGTTGACTCAAAACAAAGGTGTTCTCTCTTACACTCACATTCATTTTATAGAGAGGTTGGTTTCAGTAAGTCAGAGAAAATGGGATAACGGAGGACTGAGGTGTCTTGAAGTGATGAGAAAACGGACTCCTCAGATGGAGGACTCAAACGAAAGCCGAGTTACATGTTTTGTGGGCTATTGAGCGTAACAGGAATCATTTGATTTTGGCGCTAACTGACGTGTAAGACCGTGGTCATTACAACAGCAGCAGGGTGCATGACAGCAGCAGGGTGGATGACAGCAGCAGGGTCCACGACAGCAGCAGGGTGCAGGTCAGTAGCAGGGGGTACCTGAGGGAGACAAGAGGGGTGTGTGGGTCTGCGTCAGGAGCAGGGGCCACGTCAGGAGGAGCGGAGGGAGTTCTGCTGGGCCGGGGGTGGCGTCTGAGGCAGGAAGGGTGTGTTGGGGCTGGTAGGACGTGGTGCTTGGGGCAGGAAGAGGAGCGGTTGTCTGCTTAGAGAAGCAGAGCTGCTCTAGGGTGTCTAACCTGCTGTGTAGAGACAGTAGTTGTAGAGCCGATGAGAGCTGCCTCTGCGTGGATAAGCCAGTCTTCCATGTTGCTTGAAGACTGGGAGAGTGATCAGTTTCTCCTCCATCCTGTGTGAGTGCGAATCTCTGGGGGTCACTATTTGTAGGGTTATGAGATATTGGTTCACACTCAGGATGGGATGGAGAAAGGAAACACAATGTGCTCTCTGTATACATATTGTATTGGATGTACAATGCAGCTTGATGCTGGGTAGGCAGTATGGTTACAAGCGTTGAGTAGAGAGAGCTGGTTGGTGAGGTGCCCAGAGGAGGGCACGCGGCTTGAGGGACGCCAAGGTCGCCGGCGGGAGCGGGAGCTGCCAGGCTTGAGGGGAGGAGGAGGTGTTGCTTGCTGGTGGCAGTAGGTAGAAAGAGCGTGGTCACAGCAGGGTGAGGTCTTATAAGGCGGGGGTAGGCGTGGGTTGATAGTTAACCCCCGCTCCGTCAGGCGGCGCTGGAGGCGTAGGCTGGGGAATTCGAAAAGGGTCGGCTACTCAGCGACAAACGGCGTTTGTAGGGGTTGGAATCCACTACAACACTTTAACTAGTATTCAGTGGTTTGGGGGGCTCAACTCTGAGAATAACAATAACCCTAGTACCACCAACATTCATGGATTCAATACTTAACCTGGGATGACTATATTTCTGCTAGTCATCCCCAAGCATGGATATTAATACGGCTCCATACATATAGACAAGAACAAAAGATGGACCACGATCACAAGACGGAGTCAGCTGTGCAAAGTTGCTTACAGGCTCGCCTGCTAGCTCGGAGCGCCCGAGGAGTTGACTCGTGACAAACTGGCAGAGTCGTCGATGGCGCCTCCCGAGGAAACTCGTCCTGGGATTCTAATCTCACCACCTAAAAGACATCCTTCGAGAGCCATCTTGCCCATAGGCGGCTCCAGAGCCTCAGTAGTGTCGCCAACACACAAACAGCGTCTGGAGATGCGTGGAGAAGAAATCACGAGATAGTGATTTTTAACTTCAACTATACACAACCTACGTCTGGCAACTGTATAGATGATATCTTCGTTACTCGAATTAATTGGCACAGAAGATTACTATGTTGAAACATGAACACTGATATTCACCAAAAATCGACAAAGTTAAACTGAATTAACATGACGGCGAAAAAAAATCATCTACATACCTGGAGACGTGGAGGAGAAATCACAAGGGAGTGATTTTCCACGTGTGTCAGTATATATACGGGCCCGAGGGCATATCCCCACTAGAAAGACTAATTTTACTAACAATAGACCTTCTATTCAAAGTGGTCGCTGGGCACCTGTGGGGTTATGTGATGTTTGGATTCACACTTAGGATGGGATGGAGAAAGGAAACTCACAATGTGCTCTCTGTATACATGTTGTATTGGATGTACAATGCAGCTTGGTGCTGGGAAATGGCAGCGTGGTTACAAGCGTGACGTAGAGAGAGCTGGTTGGTGAGGATGCTCAGAGAAGGACCAGCTTGTGGGTCGCCATGCTCACCGGAGGGAGCGAGGGCCGCCAGGCAGCGGCGGAGGAGGTGGTGTTGCTTGCTGCGGCTGTAGCTAGAAGAAGAGAGGTAGGTCACCACGAGGTCAGGTCTTATATAGCGGAGATAGGCGTGGCTTAATAGTTGACCTCCGTCATGTAAGGCAGCGCTGGTTGACCTAGACCACGAGGCATACACTGGGGAATTCGCTGGGTCGGCTACTCAGCGACAAACAGCGTTTGTAGGGGAGGTATCCACTACACACCTAGCTGTGACCGTCAGTGTCACAGGTCAGGTTAATTTTCTACATCTATCTTTATGATCTAATCAGAGATTGAGTTTGTCAGGAAAGAGGTGAAATGGAGTTATATATGCACTAACAACTCTACTTGCCTGACGGCAAACCGCATTCCAGGTCGAAACAGCTGTTAAGTCTTGGAGATTTTGAGTCTGACAGGAACTGTTCAGTAGATTAATGACTTTCTAAAATAGACAACTGACACTAACTAAACTACAAACATCAGATTCCCTGATGTTTGGGCGACAAAATAATATAACTTCAGTAGCAATAGGAAATTCAAGATGTCCCTATGGACGACATAAAATAAGCCACTCTAACTGACACACTCGACACTCACTCACTTGACAAGTTTCACTAACAATAAGGACAGTTGCAATTTCAAATTCTGTCATTACTAAGGAATAATGAAGTCTCGGGTACATTCAAGATTGAGAGAAAACGGAGGACTTAGACGTCCTGAAGCGATGAGAAAACGGACTCCTCAGATGGGGAAGTCCAATAAGAAAGTATAGCTACATGTTTTGTGGGCTATTGAGCGTAATATGAATCGCCTGATTTTACGTTAACTGACGTGTATGACCGTGGTCATTGCTCGTGTTCTGGGTATTAAGTTCTATATACAGGAGCGAACACAAACACCTGTATAGTTTTGTAGGTTCCATTTACTGGATAAGAGATATGTACATAAGGGGAGTAGCACTCCTCAACCTGTCTGCTGGTCAATTGCTCTCTAGGCGACGTATGGGAAGTGATACATTAGCAGCATCCATATGTCATTAATTAGGCATGTGGGACATCTTAAATACATTGCCACACGCTCCTAGCTATGCTGAATAAATAGTACATAATTGGAGCACATACATAATATACATAGCATAATATAAGTGCAGCATACAGAATATACATACACCTCCCTCCCCCCCTATACGCTCATAGCAAAGTCTTGAGCGGACCTTTTCTTTTGGATCCGTTCTGAGCGTCGAGGCACTTGATCACTGGGAAGGGTATGGGACTCAACACTGGTGGCGGGGTCAGCAGAAGGCATTGTTACAGGGCAGAGAAAACGGCGGTTCCTCCACCACACACGACCACTGGGTAACCGCACCTGGTAGTCCCATGACCTACCGAGATCCATGACTACGCCTACTTTGTCCCAACGGAGGGAGGTCGGGTCCTGAACACGGACTTGGGTGCCGACACTCAACCTGGGGAGAGAACGGGCGTGGTCGTTGTAGCAGGCGACGACGTCTTGAACACGTTCGGCGGCTCGGCGATCACAATCCTCTGTCTTGGCCTGCCACTCCTTGGAGAAGGATTGAGGGTGAGCAGGGACACAAGAACGAAGGGGGCGTCCATACAAGACCTGGGCAGGGGAGCGTCCGGTGTAGTTAGGTGTGTTGCGGAGTTCAAGAAGACCCCGGTCGAAGGCCTCGCAGTCAATATTCCCAGAAGGGGCCACCTTAAGGATGAGGTGCTTCAAGGATTTGACAGCAGCCTCAGCGTGGCCGTTGGACTGCGGGTAATGGGGCGATGACAACATATGCCGGACTCCCCATCGGTCAAGGAACTCAGCAAAGTCCCGGCTTGTGAACTGGGGCCCTCCGTCGGTTCGCAGGCGCACAGGAACGCCCACGTCACGGAAGTAGTGGCGGAACTTGCTGATGGTGGCGGCAGACTTCGTGTCATTACCGCACTTGATGACAACCGGCCAACCAGAGAGACGGTCGACGATAACAAGAAAGGACTTTCCTGACACAGAGAAAAAGTTCGGCCGACACAGACTCAAAGGGGCGGGTGGGGTTGTCATCACTCATGAAGGGTTCCTGCTGCTGGCTGGGTTGTAATACTTGGCAGGGCTCACACGCATGGACCACACTGGAGATGTCGGAGTTGATGCCGGGCCAGAACACAGTCTGTCGTGCACGTCGTTTGGTGGCTTCAGCTCCACGGTGACTGTCGTGAAGGCGAGCCAAGACGTGGGGACGTGATGCAGCAGGGACAACTACACGTGCTCCGTACAGAACAAGGTCTCCGTCGCAGTAGAGTTCATCGCGGAGTTTCCAATACGGGAGCAGGGTGTTGTGTAGATCGTAGCGGTTGTTCGGAAATCCGCTGTTCGAAGGTCCTCCATTGCCTTGTCGTCATCTGGTGACAGGTCCGAACGAAGGGATAGGACGGCGTGTAGGGTGACCACAGTCCTGACGGAAAGAGCGAGGTCGGTGTCGAGCACATGGTCTTCTGGAATAGGACGGCTAACAGGAGAGCGGGATAAGGCATCAGGGATGCAGAGCTCCTTACCAGAACGCCACACTGCTGTGAAGATGTACGCCGAGAGCTTCTCTTTCAGACGCTGGAGGCGAGGGTTCTCAACGGCGTCCAGCGTGTAGTGGTTGAGGATCGGGACAAGCGGGCGATGGTCGGTCACTAGGTGAAAGTGTTGCAGGCCTATGACGTAAAACCTGCACTTGGACATCGCCCAAACCACAGCCAACAGCTCCAACTCAATAGTGGCGTAGCGCGTCTCGGTGTCAGAGAGGAAATGCGAGCCACACTGGACGAGCCGGAACTGCCCTCCACCATGATCCTGCAATAGGGTGTATCCCACGCCGTACAAGCGTGAAGCATCTGTCTGCAGAACCGTCGGCAAGGCTGGGTCAAACGTGGCGAGGACAGGTGGACTAGACAGGGCCTGTTTCACTTGCTGGAAGGCCTTGTCGTGGTCGGGGGTCCACAGGAATGTCCTCTTGGGGCTCATCAGGGGGCGAAGTGGTTGGGCAGCTGCGGAGATGTCCGGCGAAAACTCTGCTAACTGGTTGACGAGACCGATGAAGGACCTCAAGTCGGTGAGGTTAGCAGGGGTGGGAAAATCCGTGATGGCGCGGACCTTTTCCGGGTCAGCTGCGATACCATTCCCTGAAAGGGTGTACCCACAAAAGTCAACTGAAGAGCTGGCCAGAACAAACTTGTCGGCATTTAGGGTGATACCGTGCTTCCGGCACCTGTTGAGTACCTCGTAGATACGGCAGAGGTGATCCATGTAATCCTCATCGTACACGAGTATGTCGTCGACCACTTTCACGCAGTTTGCCAAACCTTGTAGAGCCATGTCACCTCGAAGACAGAAAGCGTCTCCTGTAGCGACGAATCCCATGGGGCCACGGCAATAACGGTAACGTCCATGCGGGGTGATGAAAGTTGTAAGTGGTCGGTCTTCTTCGGCAAGCTCTATCTGCCAGTATCCACACAGGGCGTCCATCGTCGTGAAGAAGCGCGCCTTCGGGTTCACACTGTATATATAGCTGCAAAGGGAGTGGGAGAAGGTTGCTCAGGACGAGACACCTGGCTGTTGAGCTTGGAGAGGTCAGTGGTGATCCGAACACCACCTTTGGGTTTTGCGACGACTACCATAGGGTGACACCATGGAGACGGGTCATCACTGGCTGGTGCAATAATTTCTTTGGCGACCATGGAGTCCAGCTCGTTTTTGACCGCCTCGCGGAAGGCCAGGGGGGACCAGTCGAGGGGTGTAGATAGCGAAGGGCTTCGCGTCGTCCCTCAGGTGGATCCTCATCGGGGGGCCTACCATCTTCTTGAGAGGCTTGGATTCCAGAGCGGACTTGGTAACCAGAATGTCGCTGAATTCCTTCAGGAAGTACTTCCGAGCATCCGAAGGAGAGGTGTCACTGGCAAGAGGCAAGGGTAGGGCGGCAGCAGGGTCGTTGCTGTTCCCTTCTTGCACCCTGTTGGCGTGTTTTACCTCGAGAATAGGTTTGGGGAAGCCCTGGGAGATGATGGCCAACTCTTGACAATGTCTGTAGGACAGCAAAGGAGTCGGGACACCGTTATGCACATCAATCCAGGCTTGACACGACCTGTTGCCAAAGGTGACTTGTGCTTGGAGTAAACCTAGGACTGGGGCCATCTGTTAACCATCTGCCGTGAAGCGGAGATCCTTGGGGGGCGGTCCTAGATCACTTGGAGAGAGCCCCAAGCATTGCAAATGCTGGGGACCGATGACTGTAGCATCAGCGCCGGTGTCGGGCAACATCTGAAGACGGGATGACACACTACCGTAGGTCACAATGACACTGATGTACTGGGGAACTTTGGTCCTGGGACGCGGGGGGGAACACACATTCCTAATATGGCTCGAGCGTTGTCCAGGGTCGTCATGCTTCTGATTGGAAGACTGTGGGCGGCCCTCACTGGTGGAAGGGCGCTGAAGCTTCCGCCGACGCTGTCCCTTGGGTTTGTTGGTAGGGCAACACTTGTCATAGTGGCCCAGACGACCGCACACATTGCACTGGACGCGTTTAGCTGGGCACCGTACTGTGAGTGCCCAGTGGCCCTTATGGTCACAACTGTTGCAGGTAGACTCAGCAGCTGGACACACCTGTGTTCCGTGCTGCTTACCACAGTTGTTGCAAAATGAACCGGGCGTGGACGTGGTGGGCGAAGGCGTAGGAGCACACTTCTTGTCCTTCTTGTACCGGGACACAGCGCGTACAGCTGTAGGGGGAGCTCGGATGGCAGAGGTGGCACACCTGGCAGCCTCATAGGAGCGACATATCGTCAACACATCCTTAAGAGAAGAGGAAGAGTCGAGGGAGGTGAGGCGTTGGACAAGTTCCTCGTCCTTAACACCCATCAGGATCACCTGCTTCAACTGGGTCTCCTCGCACTGCAGGTGGTGGCCTAGGCATATATCTACCTCTTCCGAGGCTCTCTTGAGTCATACATAAAAGGCATCAAAAATCTCACCCTCCATCTGTCTGCAGCAAAACAATTCCCTCCTGCGCAGAGCTTCATTCCGCTGTCCTTTGATGTGCCGTTGTAGAATGTCCAGTACCTCCTCTACAGACAACGAAGAGGTCGGAGGTACCTGCAACGTATGTTCTAAGACACGCTGAGTTTCCAAGGACAGGCACATACGCAGTTGGATGAGTTGTTTAGGCTGTGACAAACTCTGGAGATCCACCATTGTAGCATAATCAGTCCACCGTCACCGCCATTCACGAAAAGTCTGGAAATTCACATCAGGCTTCAAGATGGGCGGTGTTTGAGCTGCTGCTTTAGGTGGGGCTGGTGGGCGTGAAGAGAGCATCGATGAGGTATCTGAACCAGTCAGTACCGTGGCAGTGTTAGAGCCAGGGGCTTGGTTAACAGTGAGGCGAGATATCAAGGCTTCAAACCGTGCACTGTCTTCCAATCTCCGTTGGTGGTCTCTCTCTGCCTCTGCTTGTCGTCTGTGTTCATCCGCCACACGTCTGTTAAGCTTCATCCTCGTGCCTTTCATTCCTCATGATCTTCATTAAAGCAATTATCTCTGGAGACAACGCTGACTATCGAGGTGAAGGGCTGCGCGATGTTGTGGTAGCTGGGGCGTCATGGTCAGCCTGGTCATCCATCTCTACGGAGCTATCATCCGACTGACTCATCCGGGCGCTGGCTCCACGATTGCGCAAGGCACGAGACATAACTACTTCATCTGTGTACTGTGTCTAAAATCAGTGTTGACCGGTCAGCCCGTCATATCAACAAGATCTCAGACAAAAAATTAATTAAATACACAGATAAGTAGATTATATATATAAGATATATATAAAGGGATAGCCGCAGTCAGTGTGTGTGTGTGTGTGTGCTGGGCGGGCGAGAGCACTCTCCTCGAGCTGTGAGGGGGGGGGGGGGGGTGGGGGATGTGGAAACGACGACTAGCGTCAGTTACCCTCTGGACATGGCGAGAGGAAGATGCACTGAACTTTACTCCTTACAAATGCCCAGAACATGCCTTGTACCTTGGGAATCATTTAGAACAAGGTCACACATTTATGGCACAAAACACACAGTACACTAAACACTTCACAGAAAATCACTGTCACTGACACTGCTCAAAGTTGCTAAAAATTCTTCGAGGAGACGGCAGTTGTGAGTTGACGCAGAGGAGTCCATAAGCCGGCTTTCCCACAAAGTTTGCACTTTACTCGTAATTATCCAGTAAAACTACACCCTGCGCCATGCTCGTGTTCTGGGTATTAAGTTCTATATACAGGAGCGGACACAAACACCTGTATAGTTTTGTAGTTTCCATTTACTGGATAAGAGATATGTACACAAGGGGAGTAGCGCTCCTCAACCTGTCTGCTGGTCAACTGCTCTCTAGGCAACGTATGGGAAGTGATAAATTAGCAGCTTCCATATGTCGCCAGGCACATTAATTAGGCATGTGGGACATCTTAAATACATTGCCACACGCTCCTAGCTAGGCTGAATAAATAGTACATAAATGGAGCACATACATAATATACATAGCATAATATAAATACAGCATACAGAATATACATACTGTACAGTCATTACATTGCGACCACACACTGTTACGTTGTTGATGTATGAAAAATTGCCATCTAGCTTCTCCTTCGTCACAATGTCATCAATTATGCGTTGGAAACTGGCAACGCCATTAGTAACACCAAAAGGTATTCTACAGAATTGGTAAAGATGTCCACCAGCCTCGAATGCAGTGTATGGTCTATCTTCCTGTTTGATAGCCACTTGATGCTTTGCACTACGTAGATCTAGCATACTAAACACACGATATCTAGCAATCACCCTTACCATGTCATCGATCCGTGGTAGTGGTTACGCATTTAATAAGGTGAAACGATTGATTATCTGTAAATAATCTATCATCATTCTCTGTTTGTGGCCTTCGGACGAGACCACCAATGCCTGAGCACACCACGGAGACTGACTTGGCTCAACGATGCCCTCCTTCAGCATTCTAAACACTTCAGAACCCCATCTGGAGTACTGTCACCCCATCTGATCCCCGAGATATGCTAGGGACTGTCAGTTGGTTGAAAATGTTCAAAGGAGGGCCACCAGACTGGTGCTTGCACTTCGGCACCTCAGCTACCCTGAGAGATTGGAGCGCCTGAACTTGCCTAGCTTATACTACAGACGGGCAAGGGGGGACCTAGTTGAGGGGTATAAGCATCTCAGGGGGCACTACTCAGTTGAGTGTCCTTACTTGGAGCTGGCGGACGCTCGCCCCACAAGGGGTCACAGCTCAAGATTGAAGAAGCCGCAAGTCCAGAAAACCGTGAGGGCAAACTTTTTCGGAGTGAGGGTTGTAATCTCTTGGAACAATCTACCAGAGAGTGTTGTGTGACGGCACCGAGTGTGAGCTTTTTCAAGACAAGACTTGACCAACACTGGAGCCGGTTCAGGTACATTCAGGAGCCGGTGCATGCCCAGTATTTGCCAACAGTGCGTGACAGAGACATGACCGATCGCCCGGGCGGCTAGCGAGCCGATCGTTTGGTGAAGAAGATAAATGAAAAGAGACGTGATCGATCGCCCAAGCGGCTAACAAGCCGATCAGTGGCGAAGAGGATAAAAGAAAAAAGTAATAAACTTCTTGTCGCCATGTGAATAATGCCTCTATTTCACTGCTATTGGCCTGCAGTCAGGTGGCAAGTAGTCAAACAATGATGGAAATGGGACTTTAACAGCGGCAAGCCCACACACCGCCAGGGCGGGCTTGGAGCCTCTGAACAGAATTTGAACTGCTGAGTGCTGCTGTAGGAAGTCGTGTCCAAGAAAAGCATCACTACAGAGGTCCAGCATCACAGACAGTATAACATCACTGTACTTCGGGTAATTGAGTTCCAAATTCGTAATACAATATCCCAGAACCCTCGAGGTTAGAGAACTATTTGCCATAAACACCTTTCCCACATAAGGGAAGAATTTCCATCCACGCATGTGTACAATAATAGAGCTGACAAAGCTTTCAGAGCTACCGGTATCAACGAGTGCGGTGACTGGAACTCCGTTTATCTTAGCTTTCATCGCAGCCCTTGACACACACAGCCAGGAGATGCAGCAGAGAGTGAAGCCAATGTCTAGAATGAATCTGAGGTGGCTTCAGAGGTGAACTTTGCAGATCAGCACACTTTAGCATAATGGCCTTTCTTTTAGCAGTTGAGATACAGTACATCCCTTGCAGGACACTTGGAGTGGGGATGTCTACCAAGAACACAGAAGAAACATTTCAGATTAGCAGCAGCCACAGTTACTGGCTGTTTAGTCTGGTCAGTTGGGGCAGATGTGGGTGAAGCACTTTGAGGCAGATTTAAAACAGCTTCCCGATTTGGAGTAGCCATTGCAGCATTAATAGTGTCAGGTTGCATATATGAAATAGACTGCTTCTGGGTCATCTCCAATGCATGGGCCTGTTCAGAGCAGTCTGCAAGTCGAGTGTTTTATTCTCAAGCAGGCGCTGTCGTATTTGGTGAGCTTGAAGGTCGTTAATGAATGCATCTCTGATGTAATTGTTGCTGAATCGGCTGTGTTGTACAATTAACCAGGCCGTTCACATATATTTATTATTTGGGTTTAAGTAACGAAACCCAAACTGTAGTTCCTTGTTTTATTATAAAAGGATTGTATCTATAATTCCTGAGTGTAGATCGACCGTAAGTTCCACTGTATATGCGTGAATGAGAAAGGGACGGCGTTTATGTATTATAAACGTTAGGTCACGTCCTTACGATATAACTTTCTGTGAGCAACTTATGAGTAGTGACCCATCGAGGGAGAACGGTATGGATACGTCGTTCCCCCTCGAGGGAAGACGGAGCCATCCACTGCTACTCTCAAATAACGTCTTCCTCTAGTCAAGGATATCAAACTACTGCTCGCTTCAGGTGGCCAGAGAACCGGCTACTTATTCCTTTACGCAGCATAGTATGACACAGCTTCCCGTGGGCACACCTTATCACGTGCATTGAACATGTCACCTCATAGCCAGTGGAAAGTTACAGGGTGGTGAATCTGAATATAATATCAGATGTAATGACCCATTTATATAACATGTTCTGTTGATGAGACAGGGACCCATTACATTGCGTGCCTCCTTGGCTGAGACTGTTTAAAAATTGCAGTCCTTACTCAATGCTTGCAGGTACTGGTCCAGAGTCTCTCCAGCTTCTTGACAATGAGTTGCTAAAACGTGTCTGGCAAAGATCTTTTTTTTAGGTTTGATGTAAAGCTCCTTGAGCGTGTTAACAGCATCTTCGCATGAGTCACAGTCAGCAATGAATTCGTAGACAGATGGTGCAACGTAGTTGATCAGGAGATTTAGTCTGTTCGGTTGAGTGGCCTCAGTTGTGAGTGCATCCAGAAAGTTTGTAAAAGTTCGGTGCCAGTGAGCCCACTGCTTGGCGGCTGATGCTGAGCTTGGGTCCACATCAAAACGGTCTGGCCTCATAAACCTCTTCATCATTAAGTAGAATAAATTGCTATGAAAACCAAGGTAAGCACTTGGAGGCTTTATTCAACTTAATGCAACATCAGTATCCATAGATCTGTAATAAACAGAATAAACAGGAATTACAAATTAAGAATGACTAAGCTTCAAGTAACAGAATTGGCTTAACACTAATAAGCATAACATAAGAAATATAAGAGAGCTTCAAACAATATAATCTAAAGCACTTAACCAACTAAGCATGACACAACACCTGTGATGCCCGGAAACCCTTCTGGACTGCACAGGTCTGCACCTGCGAAACCCAGAGATCTTTATGAACTGCACAGGTCTGTGCCTGTGATGGCTGGCTAAGTGTGAGGTATGGCGGCTGGCTGGGTGTAAAAACATAAGAATGGAGGAAACTGCAGCGGGCCTATTGGCCCATACTGGGCGGTCCCGTTTACACCCAACCCCTATCGCTCATATATCCATCCAAGCTATGTTTGAAGCTATCTAGCATATTCGAGTTAAAGATGATTTTTGTTAACTTGTTCCACTCATCCACTACTCTATTTCCAAACCTAAATCTAAATTTGTCTAATTTAATTACGAGTTCGCTCCTGATTGGATAGTTTGAATACCTGTTATATCACCTTTGTTTAGCCCTGACTTCCATTTAAACACCTTGATCATATCGCCCCTCACTCTACGTCTCTTGAGGGAGTGCAAATTAAGATACTTTAACCTGTCTCTGTACTCAAGGTTCCTCATGCCCGGGAATAGTCTTTCTAGGAATTCTACATCCATTCTGTAGTACACGTACAGTGACCAGAACTGAACCGTGTAAGCCAAGTGAGGTCTCAAGCGCAAAATATAGTTTTAAGATAACCTCGCTAGTCTTGTTACTAACACTCCTTTGTATAAACCCAAGTACTTTGTTAGCCTTGTTTCGAGCAAATACACATTGTTGACTTGGTTTAAGATTATTATGGCTCCTAAATCTTTCTCACAGTCGGATTTCTCTATAACATCGTTGTTCATCTGGTATATGGTTTCTCTCTTTACATCTCCTAGACTAAGTACTTTACATTTGTCCACATCAAATTTCATCTGCTATTTTTCAGACCATTCGACCACATCATAATCGTGCCCGTCGTCCACTGATTCGAAAACATCTGAAAAGAATGTTAGTAAATTAGTCAAACATGAACGCCCGCTTGTGAAGCCTTGTTGGGAATCATTGATCAACTTGTGTTTCTCGAGGTGATTTCGAATAGAGTTTGAAATTATTGATTCCATTAATTTGCCTACAATTGATGTTAAACCAATTGAACGGTAATTAGAGGATAGGGATCTATCTCCGTTCTTGAAAATCGGTATCACATTCGCTATCTTCCAGGATTCTGGTACTACACCCTTTTTTAATTACATGTTAAACAAATTTGCTAAGGGCATGCTAAGCTCTTTAACACTCTGGCATATATCTCATCGGGACCTAGTGACTTATTAGGCTTTAGCTTGTCTATTTGTTAACTAACATCGTTACTAGGTATGGCGGCTGGCTGGGTGTAAGATATGGCGGCTGGCTGGGTGTAAGATATGGCGGCTGGCTGAGTGTAAGATATGGCGGCTGGCTGGGTGTGAGGTATGGCGGTTAGTTGGGTGTGAGGTATGGCGGCTGGTTGGGTGTGAGGTATGGCGGTTAGTTGGGTGTAAGATATGGCGGCTGGCTGGGTGTGTAGGTTATGTATCTATGCTACTGTGCCGAGTAGCAACCTTGTATATAAGCTACTGTGCCGAGTAGCATCTATGTATATAATTACGTGGCAACACTGCACGTGTTATGTGGCAACATTGCCCCGAGGCTGCCATATGGCAAGGCAGTCTCAGTCTGACTGTGTGAGCCGTGCATGGCACATGCTAGTCACCTCTTGTATTTCTCCTTTCCTTCAATAAACGGACTTCAGTGTTACCCGGTGTTTCCCTACCCATCACTGCATTCTTCAGGGAACACTTGGAACCTTCATGGCGCAGTGACTAGGATCTGTGGACTTACAAGTGTGTGAACAATGGACAGTCTGCCGGCGATGTGATGTGCACGTCGACTCTTCATGTGTTGTGTGTGTTGTGTTGTGTTTTGCCGCGATGTGCAGTGTTGGGCCGTCACAGTGCTTTTAGTGACAGTGGCAGTGTTAGTGTCAGTGTATTAGCATGTCTAGAGCTGAGAGTTGAGCATTGGCCTCTTTTTTGTGGTACCCACAGAGCACGCAGGCGTACACCCTTCTCGTGTGACATCCGGGGAGACACTGACGGTCTTGCCTCCGCGAGCCACCACGCTCACGGACAGAACAGTGGACTCTATGCGTTATTTCTGCGCCGTTTATGTCATATATATGTGGTTCGAGCTATTGAGGCGCCACTTTATATACTAAACAGTGCAGTCCACGCACACACTAAGATGGGCGGTAAGAAGGGACAACGTCAAGATGGGAGACACGACTCCCCACCACCTTCCCCTCCACCGGGCACAAACTCTCATCCTCCACCTCCAGTGACAGACATTGCCACAATTCTGAGGTAGATGGATGATAGGGACGAGCGACGCAGAGAGATGGAACTTCAGAGGGAGGAGACACGAAGAGAGGAGGAAAAGTTGCGTTTTGAGGCACTATTGGCGAGCCTGGCGCTAACCCACCCTCCCTCACTCGCAGGTAACACGCATCAAGGCGCCAGTACCCTCCCTCCTCCACCACACCAGCGTCCTCCAGGCACTCTTGCTACTCCAACAGCTCCCAAGGCATCTGTTCAGCCCCCACCTGCCCTCTCACCAGACGTCACGTTTCAGCTTTTTCATGAGTGGAGGCGGCGTTGGACAGATTACTCCACGATGGTGGACCTTGACAGCATGCCTCCAAACAAACAGCTCATCCAACTGCCGATGTGTTTGTCGCTGGAGACCCAGAGAGTTTTGGAGCACACGTTGCAAGTGCCTCCCGATTCTACCTCTTCAGTGACGGATGTGCTCGACCTTTTACAGGAGCATGTTAAGGGTCGGAATAACGAGGCTTTGCGTCGCCGCGCCTTCACCAGCTGCAAGCAGGAGGAGAACGAATCCTTTGACGACTTTTTTGTACGCTTGAAGAGTTTTTCAGAGGAGATCGACGTCTGCAAGGCGCACAGCCGGGAATGTGAGGAAGCCTGGATCAAGCACGGGATCTTGACAGGTGTCAGGCACGAAGAGTTGGTGCAGCGACTCATCCCCCTGGATGCTTCCTCCACACTCCAGGTGGTAGTGACTGAATGTCGGTCGTACGAGGCCACCAAGTCCGCCACCTCTGCCTTACGGGCCCCACCTGCTGTGAGAGCTATCTCACAATACAAGAAGGATAAGAAGGCGGGCAACAACGTGAAGGCTGGCGCACGTTCTTCCACGCCTCCGCCTAGTGCTTCCTGTGGCAGCTGTGGAAAGCAGCACAGCCCCAAGACATGCCCGGCCGCCGACGCACTGTGTCGTGGATGTGACCGTAAGGGCCATTGGTCTAACACAGACAGGTGCCCTGCACGAGGCCGCAAGTGTCAGGCCTGCGGTCGTTATGGACACTACGACAAGTGCTGCCGCCAACCCAAGCCCAAAAGCCCGAGACGAGGAGGAAAGCAGCGCATTTCCCTCGGGGTGGTTCGCACGCAGCCCCCTCCAGATGGCCCACACAGTCCCAAGCAGCAGCGGAGTCACATCAGGAGGGTGGAATCGACCACACGCCCCAGGGCTACCCCTTCCTCCACCATCCGCGTCGCCGTCACACACGGTAATGTGTCGGGTCACATCGAGGTGATACCGGACACCGGCGCTGATATTACGGTGATAGGCCTGAAGCACCTCCAGAAACTGGGCCTCACCAAACGCGGCCTGGGACCACCACCGCAGCTGCAGTACTACAATGCGGACGGTTCCCAGATGCCGGATGTTGTGGGCTCCTTTCAAGCGGAGATCACTTACGGCGACAGGTCGTGTCACGGATGGATCGATGTGCAGCCTACTCTCGCTACACCCTTGTTGTCGTGGGAGCACTGCAAGGAGTTAGGCGTGGTGCCCAGAGACCTTCCTGAGCAGGTCCCAGCTGCTCGGTACACCGCCAGCAGGGTGCGTGAATCATCGAGGGACGCGCCTGGCGCTGCCGCACAGAGCGGCCCAGAACCTGCATCCACTCCCGCCCCGCCTCCACCCAAGTCACAGCTGCTTCCTCTTCACAGCGAGACGTCTCCTTCAGCCGCAAGGGCCTACTTCCTGAAGGAGTACTCGGATGTGCTGGTGACGAAGGAGGCCCTATGGACCGCGCCACTGAAGGCTATGGCGGGTCCACCTATGAGGATACACCTGCGGGAAGATGCACAGCCGTTTGCCATACACACACCCTGGTTGATCCCTCTCGCCTTCAGGGATTCAGTCAAGAAGGAACTGGATTCCATGGTGGCCCAGGGTGTCATCGTACCCGTTGGTGACGACCCGTCCCCTTGGTGCCACCTTCTAGTCGCTGTGGCTAAGACTAACGGTGGTGTGCGAATTACTACCGACTTGTCCAAGTTTAACAGCCAGGTGTCCCGTCCCGCCCACCCTTCACCCACACCTTTTGCAGCTATACGGAGTGTGGATCCGAAGGTACGGCACTTCTCGACGATGGTCGCCCTCTGTGGTTACTGGCAGATCCCACTGAAGAAGGAGGATCAGCCACTGACCACTTTCATCACGCCTTACGGACGCTTCCGCTACTGCCGTGGCCCTATGGGATTCGCTGCTACGGGGGACGCCTTCTGTCTCCGTGGTGACATGGCACTTCAAGGCGTGACCAACTGCGTGAAGGTAGTGGATGACGTCCTCCTCTACGATGAGGACTACCTGACGCACCTTCGCCGCATCGACGAGGTACTGACCAGGTGTAGGACGCACGGCATCACTTTGAATGCTGAGAAGTTCGTCTTGGCCGCACCTGCAGTGTCCTTCTGCGGCTACCGACTCTCAAGGGATGGCATTGCTGCAGACCCGGAGAAAGTTTGCGCCATAGGGGACTTTGCAAAACCTGCCAACTTACGGATCTCAGGTCTTTCATGGGCCTGGTGAACCAGCCGGGCCTCTCCGTCCCCTGATGAGCCCCAAGAGGACTTTCACGTGGACCCCTGACCACGACCTCGCCTTTCTTAAGGTGAAGAAGGCCCTGTCAAGTCTACCTATCCTCGCTACTTTCAACCCAGCGCTCACCACCGTCCTCCAGACAGACGCCTCGCACCTGTACGGGGTTGGTTACGCCCTTCTCCAAGATCACGGTGGAGGAAAGTACCGGCTCGTACAGCGTGGCTCTCACTTCCTCACCGATGCTCAGTCTCGCTACGCTACCATCGAGCTGGAGCTGCTGGCAGTGGTATGGGCCTTATCGAAGTGCAAATTTTACTTGATTGGCCTACAGCACTTCGACCTCATCACAGACCACAGGCCCTTGGTCCCCATTCTTAATCACTATTCGCTGTACGCCATCGAGAATCCCCGCCTCCAGCACCTGAAGGAGAAGATTTTGGCCTTCGTCTTCACCGCGGCTCGGCGCGCAGGTAAGGAGTTGTGCACCCCGGATGTCCTCTCCCGCTCCCCAGTCAGCCGCCCTACACCTGAAGACGAGATGCTCAGCACCGAGGCCGGTTTCTCCGTCAGCAACATCGTCACTTTGCAGGCCGTACAGTCCCTTGCCAGCACCCAGGCCTCAGTGTTGCCACCCGACAGCGATCTGGCCCTTGAGGAACTACGGACCTCGGCACGCGACGACCCCTCCTACACTCAGCTCTTGGAGAGTGTGAGGACTGGGTTCCCTCGCGACCGTTTTGACCTCCACAACGCCCTACGCCCGTATTGGAAGATACGTGAGGACCTGTACGGTGCCCATGTGGTCGTCCCTGCAGCTCTCCGTCGTCGCGTTCTGGCCCGCTTACACGACAGCCATCGTGGAGCAGAGGCCACCAAGCGCCGCGCAAGGCAGGCTGTGTACTGGCCCGGCATTGACGCGGATATCGTCAATACGGTCCGTGCCTGTGAGCCGTGCCAGATCATGCAGCCCAGTCAACAGCAGGAGCCCCTCTTGTGCGACGACGAACCCACCAGGCCCTTCGAGTTCGTGTCGGCTGATTTCTTCAGCACAGCTGGGAAACATTTCCTAGTTGTCGCCGACCGACTCTCTGGCTGGCCACTTCCGGCACCTCTTTCATGACCTGGGCGTCCCTGTACGTCTGCGGACGGACGGTGGGCCACAGTTCACCAGCCGGGACTTCACAGGATTCCTGGAGCGTTGGGGAGTCCGCCACATCGTGTCAACACCCCACTACCCACAGTCAAACGGCCATGCTGAGGCTGCGGTCAAGACAGTCAAGCACCTCATTCTCAAGGTGGCCCCTTCAGGCAACATAGACTGTGAGGCGTTTGACAAAGGACTCCTGGAGTTACGTAATACTCCCACCTACACAGGGTGCTCCCCTGCCCAGATCCTGTATGGTCACCCTCTCCTCTCTTGCGTTCCTGCACACGCCAAGGCCTTTGCGAAGGAGTGGCAGACCAGAGCCGAGAGCTGCGACCGCCGTGCTGCTTCACGTGCCCAGGACGCCAAGGCTCGGTATGACGACCGTGCCCGCCCTCTTCAGCCACTGGAGATTGGTGCCCTTGTTCGCGTCCAGGACCCGACGACGACACGTTGGGACAAGGGTGGGCATAGTGATGGGCGTCGGCCGGTCGCGGGACTACAAGGTCAGGATGCCGAGCGGCCGTGTCTGGTGGAGGAACCGCCGCTTCCTCCGGCCAGTCCCACCCCCTGCTGCTGGCCCCCTGACCGAGGACGAGTCCCCTACACCTCACGAGGATCCGCCCCACAGTGAACTTCGACGCTCGGAGCGACTTAGGACTAAGAAGTCCGCTCAAGACAAAGACTATGAGCGTGAGGGGGGGAGGGAGATGTAGGTTATGTATCTATGCTACTGTGCCGAGTAGCAACCTTGTTTATAAGCTACTGTGCCAAGTAGCATCTATGTATATAATTACGTGTCAACACTGCACGTGTTATGTGGCAACATTGCCCCGAGGCTGCCATATGGCAAGGCAGTCTCAGTCTGACTGTGTGAGCCGTGCATGGCACACGCTAGTCACCACTTGTATTTCTCCTTTCCTTCAATAAACGGACTTCAGTGCTACCCGGTGTTTCCCTACCCATCACTGCATTCTTCAGGGAACACTTGGAACCTTCAGGGTGTAAGGTATGGAAGCTGGCTGGGTGTAAGATATGGCGGCTGGCTGGGTGTAAGGTATGGCAGCTGGCTGGGTGTGAGGTATGGCGGTTAGTTGGGTGTGAGGTATGGCGGTTAGTTGGGTGTGAGGTATGGCGGCTGGCTGGTTGTGAGGTATGGCGGCTGGTTGGGTGTAAGATATGGCGGCTGGCTGGGTGTGAGGTATGGCGGCTGGCTACAGGTCCCTTCGCAACCGAGTCATCCGCGAAGTACGCACTGCAAAGAAGTTCCACTACCCAACCAAATTACAACACCTGAAGCAGACCAACATCAGTCAATGGTATGGTAAGCTTAAAGAACTCTGTGGACTAAACAATAAGACACACCCCCTCCCCTTCCTTAACCATCTCACTAATGTTGACGCAGCTAAGCAATCAAATAACCATTTCGCTACTATATGCCAGACGCTCCCCCGGCTTGACACAACCACTCTCCCTACTTATCTACCAGCCCCCCCTTCCCACTGACTTAGTAGAAGAATTTGAAGTAGCAAAACGCCTGGACAAACTAAAATTAAAACGCTCTACCACCCCCATTGACTTACCAATGAAACTCTTCAAGGAATTCTCCCCGGAGCTTGCTAAACCCCTATGCGCCATCATCAGTGCTTCTCTCAGTCAAGCCAGATGCCCAGCTGACTGGAAGACCTCTTATGTATCACCAGTGCCCAAGTCAACCAGCCCACAATCCTTAAATCAGCTACGACCTATTGCAATCACCCCAATACCCAGCCTAATCTGTGAAAGTTTTGTGTTCGACTGGGCTTATGCTGAAATTGCAGGAGTCGTAGACCCTCAGCAATTTGGCAATATGAAAAATTCCTCCACCACTCACTGTCTTGTCAGCTTTCTCGATTACATATACCGCCATCTCGAGAAACGAAAAACGTCTGTAGCTTTCGCCTTCATTGATTTCACTAAAGCATTCGACCTAGTCGACTACAATATAATCATCAACAAAGCTATTGACCTCGGGCTTCGGAGAAGTCTTATACCATGGCTTACAGACTTCCTCAGTGACCGACGCCAAGCTGTACGCTTCCGAGAGGCTGTCTCCACCTTTCAGTCACTCACCTGTGGCGTCCCCCAAGGCACCAAGATGGGACCACTCTGCTTCCTTATGCTCATCAATGATGCCCTAAGAGAAACCCCTGCTCGCTGGAAATATGTCGACGACTCCACCATTGGGATCAGCGTCAACAATTCTGCTCCCGACTATACCGCCCTTCAGGATTTATTGAACAGTCTCCAAAACTGGGCCACCAACAACCATGTCACCATCAACCATACCAAGACCATGGTTATGCACATCAACCTCTCCTCCGACATTGTCCCACCTCCTTTCATTACTTTAGGTCCGAACACACTCCAGGTTGTAGATTCCACGAAGCTCCTCGGCGTCACCATAGACAACAAACTAAATTGGAAACCACACGTCAGTGAAGTTGTCAAATCCTCCAGTTTCCGTCTCCACCTCCTCCGCCGACTCAAGTCCCTCGGAGTTCCTGCACCCGAGCTCCTCAGTGTTTACACAACATTCATACTTCCCAAGCTCACCTATGCCTCCCCTACCTGGTCTTCCTCCCTAAATGCCACACAACGTAAACACCTAGAAAAAGTGCAAAAGAGGACATGCAAGATTATTCTCTCCCCTTCCTACTCCACATGTCAAGACGCACGCAACACACTGACCCTTTCGACTCTCACTGACCATCACCACGACCTCATCTGCAAATTTGGTAAGAAGCTTCTACACCAGTGGTTCTCAACCTTGATTGCCCCATGCATCCCTTTCACCATATGTCAGAATGTCATTCCCCCCTCCTTTCCAAGATTGTCTGCCTCAAAAAGTGCATTCCAAATAATATGCATATAATACTGAAAATCCTTTATTCTTTCCATATACTGTACATTTACAATTTTACATGGATTATTTTTATAGTGGAGTTTTACAAATTAAATGCCAATTGAAAATGTTGATGGATTTATACAACTTGAATAAAAGTAAAATAGTTTTTTTTTTTTATATAATGAATTACTTAACAGACCAAACTGAAGCATAATGCAATAAACAAAAAGTTCAATAGAATACCAGGATATTGTAAATTTGTAATTAATTTGATTCAGATGAAGATTACAGTCAATGAGAAACCTGTGATTGTTTTTCTTCGCCAATTCTGGGATACGCGGAGGAGTGCTTGAACGGGCACAACGCAGGTCATTTTCTACCTCTAATCTACTACGTTGCTTCGTTTTAATTTGCAACAGAGTTGAAAAGCCTGACTCACACAGATATGTCGACACAAACGGAAGCAATGCACGGATAGCTCTTTCTGCCACTTTTGGGTAGGAATCGCACATCAAGGACCAAAATTCTGTGATTGATTTCTCATTGAACATATCTCTTGCTCCCGAATCAGTTTCCCCCCCCCCCCCCCTGAAAACCTGAATTCACCCCCTTGGGGGAATTCACCCCTGGTTGAGAACCCCTGTTCTACACCATCCTCGACACCGGATCCTACTACCACCTGAGATCCCTAGCCCGAGAATTGCTGTTCCGACACCACAACCGCATCCAGCCCATACGTGCACGAAGTGATCGCTATAAGAACAGCCCAGTCCCAACCATTGTAAAAATTATCAATAACTTGTAATAAACCAGTGTATTCACTCCCAGTAAACACTACTCCTTGCACTGTCACTATGTTGAAATGAACTGTAGTTTGAGCTTTTCCCCATCTAGTTATTATATATCTTATTTGTATCACTTATGTTACTTGTATATTATTTGTAATTCGAAACCCATTCCCCGAATATGTAACTGTATATTTTCAGCCTTCTGGCTGCCAAGCTCTTTCAATAAACCGTTAATTATTATTATTATTATTATTATTATTATTATTATTATTATTATTATTATTATATGGCGGCTGGCTGGGTGTAAGATATGGCGGCTGGCTGGGTGTAAGGTATGGCGGCTGGCTGGGTGTGAGGTATGGCGGCTGGCTGGGTGTGAGGTAGTTACTCTCGACAGGAGCTGCCATGCACAGGCCAACCGGCCTATTGCAAACTCCTTATTTTCTTATGTTCTTATGTTCTTATGGCGGCTGGGTGGAAGTGAAGTATGGCGGCTGGCTGGGTGTAAGGTAAGGCGGCTGGCTGGATGTAATATATGGCGGCTGGCTGGATGTAATATATGGCGGCTGGCTGGGTGTAAGATATGGCGGCTGGCTGGGTGTGAGGTATGGCAGCTGGCTGGGTGTAAGGTAAGGCGGCTGACTGGGTGTGAGGTATGGCAGCTGGCTGGGTGTAAGGTAAGGCGGCTGGCTGGATGTAATATATGGCGGCTGGCTGGCTGGGTGTAAGACATGGCGGCTGGCTGGGTGTGAGGTATGGCGGTTGGTTGGGTGTGAGGTATGGCGGCTGACTGGGTGTAAGGTATAGCGGCTGACTGGGTGTGAGGTATGGCGGCTGACTGGGTGTGAGGTATGGCGGCTGGCTGGGTGTGAGGTATGGCGGCTGACTGGGTGTGAGGTATGGCGGCTGACTGGGTGTAAGGTATGGCGGCAGGCTGGGTGTGAGGTATGGCGGCTGGCTGGGTGTAAGGTATGGCGGCTGGTTGGGTGCAAGGTATGGCGGCTGGCTGGGTGCAAGGTATGGCGGCTGGCTGGGTGTGAGGTATGGCGGCTGACTGGGTGTAAGGTATGGCGGCTGGCTGGGTGCAAGGTAGGGCGGCTGGCTGGGTGCAAGGTATGGCGGCTGGGTGGATGTGAGGTATGGCGGCTGGCTGGGTGTGAGGTATGGCGGCTGACTGGGTGTAAGGTATGGCGGCTGACTGGGTGTAAGGTATGGCGGCTGGCTGGGTGTGAGGTATGGCGGCTGACTGGGTGTAAGGTATGGCGGCTGGCTGGGTGCAAGGTATGGCGGCTGGCTGGGTGCAAGGTATGGCGGCTGGGTGGATGTGAGGTATGGCGGCTGGCTGGGTGTGAAGTATGGCGGCTGACTGCGTGTAAGGTATGGCGGCTGACTGGGTGTAAGGTATGGCGGCTGGGTAGATGTGACGTATGGCGGCTGGCTGGGTGCAAGGTATGGCGGTTGGCTGGGTGTGAGGTATGGCGGCTGACTGGGTGTGAGGTATGGCGGCTGACTGGGTGTAAGGTATGGCGGCTGGGTAGATTTGAGGTATGGCGGCTGGCTGGGTGTAAGGTATGGCGGCTGGCTGGGTGTGAGGTATGGCGGCTGACTGGGTGTAAGGTATGGCGGCCGACTGGGTGTGAGGTATGGCGGCTGGCTGGGTGTGAGGTATGGCGGCTGACTGGGTGTGAGGTATGGCGGCTGGCTGGGTGTGAGGTATGGCGGCTGACTGGGTGTAAGGTATGGCGGCTGGCTGGGTGCAAGGTATGGCGGCTGGCTGGGTGCAAGGTATGGCGGCTGGGTGGATGTGAGGTATGGCGGCTGGCTGGGTGCAAGGTATGGCGGTTGGCTGGGTGTGAGGTATGGCGGCTGACTGGGTGTGAGGTATGGCGGCTGACTGGGTGTAAGGTATGGCGGCTGGGTAGATTTGAGGTATGGCGGCTGGCTGGGTGTAAGGTATGGCGGCTGGCTGGGTGTGAGGTATGGCGGCTGACTGGGTGTAAGGTATAGCGGCTGACTGGGTGTGAGGTATGGCGGCTGACTGGGTGTGAGGTATGGCGGCTGGCTGGGTGTGAGGTATGGCGGCTGACTGGGTGTGAGGTATGGCGGCTGGGTGGATGTGGGGTATGGCGGCTGGCTGGGTGTGAGGGATGGCGGCTGGCTGGGTGCAAGGTATGGCGGCTGGCTGGGTGCAAGGTATGGCGGCTGGGTGGGTGCAAGGTATGGCGGCTGGCTGGGTGCACGGTATGGCGCCTCGGTGGATCTGAGGTATGGTGGCTGGGTAGATGTGAGGTATGGCGGCTGGGTGGATGTGAGGTATGGCGGCTGGCTGTGTGTGAGGTATGGTGGCTGGCTGGGTGCAAGGCATGGCGGCTGGGTGGATGTGAGGTATGGCGGCTGGCTGGGTGTGAGGTATGGCGGCTGGCTGGGTGTGAGGTATGGCGTCCAGCGGAGAGAGTAAGCGGTTGGCGCTAAGTGCTGGCGCAAATTAGCCGTCATCGCGCCAAGTGTAGCGTCATGACGACTCCCGGTCTAGCCATTAGCACGCCCGTATCTGATATGCTTCCAGCGATGTTCACTTATTTCACAAAGGCATTTCAGACATCGCCTTATTTGTTTCATTGTTAGGGCCGTCTACCGCCATCTGCTCGGTTCCACATTTCAACCCGAAGTAGAAAATTAACCTCTCCGTGGCGCCGTGTTTACCCTCAGCGTCGAGATCTCGCCTGGTGTCTATAAACCCAATATTCCTAATGAGATCTTGGATAAAGTCAATATGGGGGAGCCAGATCGGTAGTGGTGGTGATCGTAAACAGCTTCCTGACTTTCAAAGCGGGTAGCTCCTTGGCTCGCTCCTTTGGTTATTATCTCTCTTCTTTCCCTTGTTTTATTTTTCATTTTATTATCCTTCTCTCCCCCAAATTATTAGTCGGGTTGTTTTCTCTCTTGTGCTGGGTTGGAATGCTTATACGTTTGATCCAGATCTTATTTATTCATATATATACTCTTATGTTTTGTGAGATAACCTTTATAAAGCCTTAATACATAGTCATACTCATATACAATACACACAAGCACACACACACACACGCACACACACATAGAAGCGCACGCATACACACACACACACACACACTTACACACTTATAAACACACACGTCACCTCTAATGAAGTCTTAAGGAAGTGAAAGCAGGACGCCAAACAGTAAGTGTGTGTGTGTGTGTGTGTGTGTGTGTGTGTGTGTAAGAGCGAGTCAATCTATCACTTACACAACTTTTATGCTGTGCAAGTTTGATTTTATACCTATATGAGGCAAAGTTCCCCACATGTAAGATATCTTGAGCTTCTACCTTGCTACATATGAACGCAGTTGATGGCATACATACATACATACATACATACATATAGACATGCATACTGCATCCTTGACCACCGAAGGGTCAAGACGTACCTGGCGCTCCTCTCGGAGCAGCCAGGTCAACTGCTAAGTTGGCCCATACCAACCCCCTCCCCTGAACCACTTCTCCCCACCGGAGTATCAACAGGTTCTCGCCAGAAGTTACAATTTCATTTGGGAAAGGAATGGAACCAGTGTTAAACAGAGGTGAACATTGGTGAACAGTGCTTGAGTCAGTGAGAACAACTCAACAGTAAAAGTCGTATTCAAGTTAGCCTTCACACAGTGAGGTCCCAGGTACCCAGTGATAAAAGCCCGTGAGACCCAACAACCGGCGATGTGTTAATCCGTCTACGATAGGAAGGCCTGGGGCCACACCTCACTCATATAACACCATCTGTGAGGGAATTACTACACCACGTCAAGTCCCTCATAACACCATCTGTGAGGGAATTACTACACCACGTGAGGTCCCTCATAACACCATCTGTGAGGGAATTACTACACCACGTGATGCCCCTCATAACACCATCTGTGAGGGAATTACTACACCACGTCAGGTCCCTCATAACACCATCTGTGAGGGAATTACTACACCACGTCAGGCCCCTCATAACACCATCTGTGAGGGAATTACTACACCACGTCAGGTCCCTCATAACACCATCCGTGAGGGAATTCGTACACCACGTGATGCCCCTCATAACACCATCTGTGAGGGAGTTACTACACCACGTGAGGCCCATCGTAACACCATCTATGAGGGAACTACTACACCACGTGAGGCCCCTCATAACACCATCTGTGAGGGAATTACTACACGTGAGGCCCCTCATAACACCATCTGTGAGGGAATTACTACACCACGTGAGGCCCCTCATAACACCATCTGTGAGGGAATTACTACACCACATCAGGTCCCTCCTAACACCATCTGGGAGAGAGTTACTACACTACGTGTTTGCTGTTCAACACCTACATTAATCTGAATGTTCACTGTATGTTCCTTTACCTTTCTCTAATGAAGGCTTTTGTTAAACCACCAATGCATGTAATAAGTCATTTATGTCCAATGTATATTTTCAGCCTTCGGGCTGCAGAACTTTTTCAATAAACCGTTAATTATTATTATTATTATTATTATTATTACTGTACACGATGAAGTGGTTCTGGTGACGCTGAGGTTAATAACAAGTAAATACTTTTTTTATTGTTTTGCTAGAAATATGATCAAATTTCCTATCCTTGTAATCTAGCTATACCTGATCTTACCATTGTAATATTACATTAACATTTGTAATATACTATAATCGATATTGGGTTAGTGTCGTCCAAAACAGTTTAGTGTCGTATATACGAGTATGCTCACTGGGATGGATACAAACAGCTTATTGGTATTTGAAACACAGACATATATGATTTTTTTTTACCTTTCGTTTTGAGGGTCATTAACTATTTTAGTTGAACGTCATTCGTCGTCATTGCCAATTATAATTGCTGTGAGGACTTTAATTCTTATTCTGCCCAGTGTTTGTCTGTAGTCTCTCACCGACAAGCCCAGGCCAAACAGGTTAGCAGAATGGCGGCCGATTATTATTATTATTATTGCTTGAAGAATTACTGTAAGTCAATTAAAGTAAAGTACAGGTTAGAAAGACTATTTTGGGTGATGCAGTGAGTCAGAGATGTGGCCACTGTAATGATGTAAGTGTTTTATTTTTTTTATTTTTCTCCCCCAAGCGTTTACTGTAATTTCTTTTCAGTTTGTGGTTAGTCATTACTGCTGTTCCGTTTTCTATGATTATTTGATCCACGTTTTCTTTCTTTTGGTTATTTTTCTTATTCCTCCCTCTGTCATTTTCTCTATAAAATTCCCCCTCTTCTTCCATCCTCAATTTTGCTTCTCCTCTTCTTCCTCCCTTTTCTTCGTCTTGTTTTTCCTCTTCCCCTCCTTCCCTCTCTCATTTCTTCTCCTTCTCCTCCATCTTCTTGTTTCTCCTCCTCCCCCTCTTTCTTCTGTTTCTCCTCCCCTTCCTCTTCCCTCTCATTTTTTCTACTCTTAGTCACCTCCTCCTCTTCATTCTCACTTACACTTGTTCTCCTCCTCATTACTCTTCTTCACAGCTTCCGTCATAAACATACAAACAATGAATGACCTAAAGATTACACACCCCTGTTTATTTCACCTGGAGATTAACAACTCTAATGCTAACTTAGACTAACTTTACTCACTAATCTAATCTAATCTAATCTAACCTAACCTAATCCTCTATAGGTAACGCTATGTTGGTTAATCTTAAAGAAAAATAAACTGAGGTGTCTAATTTTCAGCTGATGTATAATTCGGTACAGCGACTCAAAGATACAACATGAAGATACGTAATGTTATGTTTGTGTACACACCAAATCCCACGAAAAATTATGGTAATGCAAATCACTTTATTATCATTTATCTTCCACCATTCCCCAGTGCTAGTCGACTATGGTACTCTCTCTCTCTCTCTCTCTCTCTCTCTCTCTCTCTCTCTCTAAACACACGCTATTTTTTTTTTTTTTTTGCATGTACAAGTTAGTGCGGGTTACTGATATATATGGTTCTAGTTTAGGTCGTGGAAGGTGAGGGTGTGAGCGTTGATACCTGTAGTCTAGTATCACATCACCTGACTCGTTATGTTTACACCTGTACTGGGAAGACTGCTAGTTGATAAGGAATAAAAAAATAGGGATTACATGAAGTTTAGACACCCCCAGCTTATTTCACCTGAAGATTAACCAGCATATAACGTTAAACTTGGTGGAGTTAGGTTGGATTAGCATTAGAGTGGTTTAATCAACAGGTGAAATAAGCTGAAATGACCAAACTTCAGCTGATCTAAATAAACTGCATGGGTTGCCTGATTACCCCAGCTCTGAGGGACAACTTTCAATAACAAGAGTGACCAAAGCTTGTGTTGTGTGCGTGATGTTAAGGTTCAAGTAGATCGAGCACATAGGTACGTTCATATGACCAATACAACAACTTTTGCATTTTTTCCCTCCATTTTTTTGGTGATTTGAAATAACTTATGACATCAGTATAGCCTCTAATTGCAGGTGGAATCGACTATATTGAAGGAGTCACTCTCACCTGTATACTCACCTGGAGGAGTTTAAATGAGGCATGTTGGTTAATTGCTTCTCTGTCTTCTCCAACACCACCATACCACTATACCACCACCTCCTACTCCTTCCACCTTCACTATATCTTCACCATCACCACCACCAATAGCAACACCACTCTTTCTGCCCTCTCATCTTCCTCCTTCTTCCTCTTCCCTATCCTTCACCATCTCTTCTTCCAACACCTTGCCCTCTCCTTCTTCCTCCATCTTCCCCCCTCTCTTCCATCACCTCCTTCCCGCTCCTCCACCACCTCTTCCTCTTCCATCTTCCCCTCCTCTTCCTCCAATACCTACCCATCCCCTTCCTCCTCCTTCTCCGCTACCATCCTCCCTTCTTTTTCTTCCTCCTCCTCCACTACCACTCTTCTTCTTCTTCTTCTTCTTCTTCTTCTTCTTCCACCCTTCGTCTTCATCCTCCTCCTCTTCCACAACCACCTTCCCTTCTTCCTACTCCACCACTCGCTCCTCCTCCTCCCGATAATGTGAGCCCCATTACAAGGCGGATAAATAATAGGACACTGGACCACCTTCCACTCCCGCCTGATTACACGAAATTACTGAAGGAGAAATGGCTCGTCTTAAAATCACAGCTTCGAGGAGGCGAGGGAAAAAAATGACGAATTTGAAGTGTAAATTATTTTGGTGTTGCTTGGTGGTGTTAGTGGTGCTGTACTTCCTGGCGCTTGGTGATGATGATGATGATGATGATGATGATGAATATGGGCCACCTCCTCCTTGGCCAAATTCTCCAAGTATAACATCGGCCTTATAACTCTTATAAATAAAATTCGATAATGCTGCTCTCCAACCTACAATGAGATATTAACGGTATATGAAACAACGAGCCAAATTTCTTGTCGATATAAGAATCCTCTATCAAGTTACCGAACAAAAATGATCCTCGCCAAAAAAAAAGAAATTAATTTAGAGTCTTGAGGAAACATAACTTGCCTAATATCACTCTAGCGTTGGGAAAATAAAGGAAATTAGTGTACAGTAATATGTAGTGATATTACTATCCAAGATAAACTTAACCCGCTGTAGGGGACAAAATACGATCGTTGAACTCTGGAAGCATGGAGGAACGGCATGGAGAGAATTAGATAACAGAGAATAATAATAGTAATAATAATAATAATAATAATAATAATAATAATAAGAAGAAGAAGAAGAATATTAATCTCAGTTACATCACAAAATCACCCAAAAAAATGATCCAGAAACAAATTAAATAAAACCTCTTAAAGTTCAAATGTACCAAGAAACAAAGTTCAATTCATCTGGCGTTTTTCATTCCTGTTGGGATTTCAGTTACGACAACCAGACTGTGTTGACGTAAATTGATCTGACTTGAGTGAAGTATTCAGGCAATAATACTGTCTTAATAAGGTATTGTATAATGAAGTTAGGATTGTGACGTAATACTGTATATACACTGTACTGGTATACTGCATGGGTTGAGGTGAGGGCTTACATGTCACGTAAAATCTCTCTCTCTCTCTCTCTCTCTCTCTCTCTCTCTCTCTCTCTCTCTCTCTCATCCCCGGCAGGAGGGAGGTTCGCATCAGCGGTTTGATCGTCGCGTGCATTAGCGATGGTGGGCGGCCTGTACTCTGTACAAACGAGGGGACCATTGTCCACGCCAGTAATGACAGGTGGAGCGGCTTCTTGTGTCATGATTACACACCTGGGCGGCCGCCTCCCCCACCCATGGGACAAACAGGGCGGACCACCACCCACCCGACAACCTAACCCACCACACATACGCAGGACTCTCCACCCACTATCAAACGCCCGCTTGCCCATCCACATACACCCTCTTGCTCAGCTGACCCGCTCGCCCAGGACCCGCCACCCACTGTCCGCCCACACGCCCGCCCACCCATCCACCATGCCCTGTTGAGGCTACCATGACTCTTACCACCCACAGTGACTGTCTTTATTTATTGCAACACATTATAGCTTAAGGGAGTGTTGTGCCGGGCCTCGCTAAGTGACCCCTCGTGCGTCTTACTCTGAGTACTCTACACTGACTCTATCTAACACTTAAGAACATAAGAAAATAAGGAGTCTGCAATAGGCCGGTTGGCCTGTGCATGGCAGCTCCTGTCGAAAGTTACTACCACTCTCTATCATCCATGAATCTATCTAGCTTCCTTTTGAAACTTTCCAGTGTTCCAGCACTTACTACAAAGTTGCTAAGCTTGTTCCACTCGTCCACCACCCTATTTGTGAACCAGTTTCTTCCTATCTCCCTCCTAAACCTAAACTTATCCAACTTGAATCCGTTGCTCCGAGTCCTATCCTGCTCGGATATTATAAGAACTTTATCTATATCCCCTTTATTGATTCTTTTCACCCACATAAATACTTCTATCATATCTCCCCGCACTCTTCGTCTTTATAGGGAATGCAAGTTTAGTTTCTTTAACCTATCCTGATATGGAAGGTTTCTAAGTCCTGGAATCATTTTCGTCATGCTTCGCTGCACCGACTCTAGTGAATTGATATCCATTCTATAATAGGGCACCAGAACTGAACCGCATAATCGAGGTGCGGCCTGACTAGCGCAAGATATAGTTGCGATAAGACCTCTGCACTTTTATTACTTACACTTCTAGATATAAAACCCAATACTCTGTTTGCCTTATTTCGAACATTAACACACTGTTTTCTAGGACGTAGGTCCGGGCTTACAAGTACCCCTAGGTCTCTTTCACAAGTCGACTTCTCTAGGTTGATGTTGTTAAGACTGTATACATTGACAGTATTTGTTCTTCCAATATTAAGTACGCTGCACTTGCTGGTGTTGAATTTCATTTGCCATTTTTCAGACCACCCCTGCAGTTTATTTAGATCCTCCTGTAATGCATTTGTATCCTGCCCTGAATTAATCTGCCGCCCTATTTTGGTGCCATCCGCAAACTTGCTTATGTCACTGCTGATCCCAGTATCTAGATCGTTTATGTAGATTATGAACAAGAGTGGGCCTAGTACTGACCCCTGGGGAACCCCACTGGTTACACGGCCCCACTCAGATTTAACACCATCTACGCTGACCCTCTGCGTTCTATCGGTGAGCCATGATTTTATCCAATTTAAAACTTTCCCCTCGATACCATGAGCCTTAATTTTTCTCAGAAGCCTCTGATGCAGTACTCTGTCAAATGCTTTGCTAAAGTCTAAGTAAATAACATCGTAATTTTCGTCATTATCTACTACCTCGAAGACTTTCCTAAAAAAAGTCAGCAGGTTTGTTAGACAAGATTTTCCCTTTGTAAACCCATGTTGAGAGTCATTGATTAATTTGCTTTTCTCTACTGTAGATGCGATCAGATGCTATCTGCTATAATTGATTCAAGAAATTTCCCCACTACTCACGTCAGACTGATCGGCCGGTAATTTGACGCTGATGCTCTGTCTCCCTTTTTTAATATGGGTACTACATTTGCCTGTTTCCACAAGTCTGTCACAACTCCGGTGTCTAATGATTTTGTAAATAAATTTACGAGGGGTCCGCTAATCTGTTCACTACACTCTTTCAAGACTCGAGGGAAAATTTCATCAGGCCCTGGGGATTTTGTCTTCTTTAGTTCATTTATCCTCTTAAGAACATCCTCTTTTCTGATAGTGATATTCCTTAATTTCTCTTCTTCCTTTCCCCTAAATATCAGTTCCACTTCTGGAATTTCCACGCGAATTTCTTCTGTGAAAACTGATAAGAAATAGCTGTTCAATGCTTTGCTTATTTCTTCACTGCCATTTATCACTTCTCCCCTCTCTGACTTTAAAGGTCCAACTTTGTCCTTGACCTTTGTTCTGTATACCTGGAAAAATCCCTTGGGATTCGCCTTGGATTCTCTTGCCATCCTGATTTCATAGTCTCTCTTTGCTTTCCTTACATTTTTCTTAACATTCCTAGATAGTTCATTATACCTCCCCTCCCTTTAATTTCTTATAAATTTCTTTCTTTATTTCTATGTCATGTTTAAGCTTTCTGGTCATCCACCTTGGCTCATTCTTATTTGACCTAGTTTTTCTGTATGGTATATTTTGTTCTTGTGCTTTATGTAGTATACTAGTGAATATATTATAGTCATGATCAATTGTTGTGTCATCTATGACCTCACCCTTTCCTGCTGGGGACTGACGTGACTGTTCCCAGGTGACCTCACCTAGGTACCTTCTTAACCCCTGATAATCTGCTAACCGACAGTTTGAGACCCTGACCATATTGTCAGTGTTTTTCGTTTCCCAATTTAGGGTGAACCTGATTTCTCTGTGATCACTGTTACCTAGTTCTTCCCCTATTGTGATATCTCTGATAATATTTTCTTTATTTCTTAATACTAGGTCTAATATATTGTCACCTCCAGTAGGTTCTGTAATTAAATGTTTCAAAAAATTTTCCTGTACTGCGTCTAGGAAGTCTTCAGATTCATAGTCACCTACAATGTTGTCCCAGTCAATATTTCTGAAGTTGAAATCCCCCATAATGCACAGGTTGTTATATTTTGCTGCCCTACTCATTTCCTGCCATATGGGCTGAGCTGCTTCTTTCCCAAGACTTGGGGCCTGTAAATCACTCCCATAATTAGTTTTTCTCTTCCTTCCGTGATTTCTACCCATACAGACTCAGTTCCTATTTCACCCTTTATTGAATTATTAATACAACATTTTAATGTATCCTTGACGAAGAGTGCGACCCTTCCACCCTTCCTACCTTCCCTGCCCTTGTGAAAAAGGTTGTACCCTTCTATGTGGTACTCTGATAAAAAAAAATTTGCTCGCCAGATTCATCCAAGTTTCGGTGATTGCTATGACGTCTACATTCTCGGTACATACAACCGCTCTCAGCAAGTCTATTTTATTTCTAACGCTCCTACTGTTTGTATAGTATACATTTAAACCTACCCTTCCCTGGTCCTGTTTTACCCCTTGTCCTGAGTAACTAATTTTACTTCCCAGGACCTGCTTGTTTTTTGACTCCCACTTTCCCTGACCTCTCTCTACTGGCGAAACCCCCCCTTTGGAGTGACAATTTCACGCTCCAGGGATGCAGACAACGTCTTTACCCCCTCCCGAGACAAGTGTACTCCGTCACGACTGTACAGGTAGTCGTTGCCAGCTATCAATGAATGCCCAATCATTGCTTGCACAATGTTTTTCCAGTCGGCAATTTATAGCAATTGCCCTTAACAGCCATTCACGACCAACCCCTGAACACAACACTTAACATAACACTGAACACAACACTTAACATAACACTAAACACAACACTTAACACAACACTTAACACAACACTTAACACAACACTTAACCTAACCCATCACTCAACCGAACCCAACCCCCCTGCCTCTCACTCAGGCAGTCCCTCCTGACAGAAAGTTCCATAATACTTCGGGGATGACCTGAAGAAAAGCCAACTTCCCTCTCTTAGTTTATTTCATTTTAAGATTAACCACACTAACGATAAACTAACCTAACCTAACCTAAACTAACCTAATTTAATCCAACTTAACCTAGACTGATCTAACCTAATCTAACACGACTTGATCTAACCTTGCCTACCTTAATCTCATTTGACCTGACCTAACTTAACCTAATCTAACCTTATTTAAGCTACTCTAACCTGACCTGACCTAACACTCCTAGATCACGCTAGGGTGTCTCATCTACAGGTAATCTAAACTGGAAGAAGGGGGGGGGGGAGGTCACTAAAATCTACAGATGATCTTATTTTGACGAGTGACATCATCGCTGTAAAATTCATAAGAGTGTCATCGTCAACCCCTTCAATGGGAAACGGAAGAGTATAATATCAATCGACCCTTCCAACTGATCTCACATATCTGTCGTATCTGAAGAAAGATATAGTCCCCCCCCCCCCCCCCACAAATAAACTCATGTTGAACGATTTACGCGAAATGGAAAAAAAACAAAAAAACAATGATGGTGACGAGAATGTGTAAAAAAAAAAGTATTTGGAGATAATTATTTTGATACTAGTATACTGTAGGTTCGATGACGTAGTATCTTCCTACTACAACAACGCTTATGGTACTATTTGTGACGTCAATCTTCTCCTCTATCAGTCAGTGCATGTCTTGTAGTCCATCACGTTTGGTCATGTTTACAGGTAGGAATTATGTTCACAGTGAAACAGAAAATAATAAAAGAAAAGAATAATAAAAAAAACACGCAAGAGGGACCATGAATTACGTCACAGGGTGTGTTAAGTTTAATGACGGTAATTAAGACACAGATGATGATTCCAGAGAGAAAGAGAAGAGAGAGAGAGAGAGAGAGAGAGAGAGAGAGAGAGAGAGAGAGAGAACATAAACATCTTTCAGGCAAATCGAGTATGAAAAACAATTACGGTTCTGGTTCATTGATGAATTGTGAAAACATCTCCCTCTCTCTCTTTCTCTCTCTCTCTCTTCTCTTTCTCTCTGGAATCGCGTGTCAAGTTGGTGCCGTGTGTACGTGTCAGTGCAGGTAAGGAGGACATGTACGTGTCAAGGTAAGGAGGGAGGTAGGAAGGGAAGGAGGGGGAGGGGGAGGACGGGAGGGAGAGGGGGAGAAGGGAGGGAGGACACCATGGCGTGACACGGCGGGGAAGTGGACTGCCGGGGGAGAGGAAGCCGGAGAATGATGCACCAACAAGTTATTGCTTTTCCCACTTAATATCGTTCGCTAATCTGAGTCTCACTACCTCACTTCTCTCTCCTCATCACCCCACAATACTCCCTCATTAAAATTTTCCCCATTCACCTTCTGCCAAGCACCATATAAACACAGTAGACACAAATCGAACGAAATTTAACGTCTCCAAAGTCGTGAATGTGGTCTTCTATGCGTTTTGAAATGGGTAGTCTGCCAAGAGGAATGTTTTCGGGTGGCGTTGACGCGAGCTGAAAGACCCCCTTATTAAGAGCCATTTCTGACTTCACTGAGATATAAGTCCCGTAGGTTTTGGGGAAATATTTTTCGGCACAGTGTGGATGTTTTGTGATACAGGTGATGAATCTGGCCAGGGTGAAAGACGCAGGCATTACCCTTACCCCCTACCATCACACACCGCACCAGCCAACACGGGTTCTAACACACACATACACACACACATACATACATACATTCATACATACATACAGACATACATACATACATACATACATACATACTGTACATAAACACACATTGACATCCACAAGGACATCATTCCCACTATGGCAGCAGATAAGCTTATTAGCTGCCGTACACACACACACAGGTACACAGATCCTTCAGTACACAGGCACTATGTATCACTCATACACACCTGCATTTATACACTACACTACACTACACTACACTACTGCCAAAGGATTGGTAAGTACACATTAACAGTCTGAAATGTGTAATTGTGTATCGATTGAAATTTACTCATACATACATGCATACATACATACATACATACATACATACATACATACATACATACATATTCGTACATGTTGTATTTTGTTGGAGTGTGTATGTGTGTGTGTTTTATCGATATGCATACGATAATTTTAAATGTGTTCATACAGAATATCCACTTTGAAATGAAACGACTTTGAAGCCTTGTAAATTTTATCTATATACGTAAATACAAGGTGGTTGAAGGTTACAGAGTTACCACACCACGTATCATAGTATCTGTGCTTTCATTTTTTAGTGTATTTCAGACTGAATTATGATGACCCCCACAAGAAGAGGTGAAATGTGTGTTATGGATGAGCGAACTGTAGTCACCTACCCTGGTACAACAGCCTTTCTGTGCACCGTTTGGCAAGGAGCCACCGGCCAGAGGAAACCTGCACGAATTGGTGAAGCAATTTGAGGAGACTGACGGTGTTCTACAACAGCGTGGAGGAGGAGAGCCTGGAACACCGGAGGAGGATGTTGAACGCTCTCAACAGTAGAGCTCACAGCTGCCCTGGGACAGCTGACAGTTGCCATGGGACTGTTCACAACAGCAGTGCTCACAGCTGCCCTGAGACTGCTGACAGTTGTCATGGGACTGCTCACAACAGCAGTGCTCACAGCTGCCCTGGGATTGCTGACAGTTGCCATGGGACTGCTGACAGTTGTCATGGGACTGCTCACAACAGCAGTGCTCACAGCTGCCCTGGGACTGCTGACAGTTGCCATGGGACTGCTCACAACAGCAGTGCTCACGGCTGCCCTGTGACTGCTGACAGTTGCCATGGGACTGCTCACAACAGCAGTGCTCACAGCTGCCCTGGGACTGCTAACAGTTGACATGGGACTGCTCACAACAGCAGTGCCCACAGCTGCCCTGGGACTGCTGACAGTTGCCATGGGACTGCTCACAACAGCAGTACTCACAGCTGCCCTGGGACTGCTGACAGTTGCCATGGGACTGCTCACAACAGCAGTGCTCACAGCTGCCCTGGGACTGCTGACAGTTGCCATGGGACTGCGCACAACAGCAGTGCTCACAGCTGCCCTGGGACTGCTGACAGTTGCCATGGGACTGCTCACAACAGCAGTGCTCACAGCTGCCCTGGGACTGCTGACAGTTGACATGGGACTGCGCACAACAGCAGTGCTCACAGCTGCCCTGGGACTGCTGACAGTTGCCATGGGACTGCTCACAACAGCAGTGCTCACAGCTGCCCTGGGACTGCTGACAGTTGCCATGGGACTGCGCACAACAGCAGTGCTCACAGCTGCCCTGGGACTGCTGACAGTTGCCATGGGACTGCTCACAACAGCAGTGCTCACAGCTGCCCTGGGACTGCTGACAGTTGCCATGGGACTGCTCACAACAGCAGTGCTCACAGCTGCCCTGGGACTGCTGACAGTTGCCATGGGACTGCTCACAACAGCATTGCTCACAGCTGCCCTGGGACTGCTGACAGTTGCCATGGGACTGCGCACAACAGCAGTGCTCACAGCTGCTACTAAACTCCGCCAAAAACGACACCTATAGAGGAGCAGCAACGCTCCCTCGAACAAGCCCAAAACGATCATACATACATACATACATACATACATATAAAAGAAAATAGAAAATAGCAACCCACTGGCCCCTATAAACAAAAATTTCCATTAACAAAACTCAACAAAATTTACGTTTTTTTTTTGGTGTGTGTAATTATTTCACCCTAATTTTCTCTTACGACTAACTGAAAAATCTCCAGAAGAAAAATACTGAGCTAAAAAGTTTGTTTACGAGTTGGTATTACAAAGTTGAGTCGAAAAATGGCTACACTTACCACATCTGGGGGGGGGGGGGTAGGAGGAGGAGGTGATGGTGTGGTGGTGGAGGAAGAGGTGGTGGTGGGAGGGAGGAAGAGGAAGAGGTGGAGGAGGAGGAGGAGAGAGGCTGGAAGAAGTGCTGGGAGGAAGAAGAAGGAGGAGGAGGAAGAAGGAAGGGGGGGGGGTGTGTTTGTCTATTCTTCACCCTCTGCTTGACCCCCTTCTGCCTGGGTCCTCTCCACTCAGTCATATCTTTGGTCTCTATTCATTACACTGTTCTTCCTAAATGTTAAATTATCCTCTAAATGTTAAATTACCTCACCTTTCTCTTACTAATTTCTCTCAATGTTAAATCAAGCCCCGTGTATAAGTCTCCCATGTTAAATATGTTCCCATCATCTCCTACAAATCATCAAATGTTAAACGAGTTATTAACCGTCTTTATCAACTTGGCTCACGCATGACATCTATACATCATTCTGGTTAATTATACTACATACCGGTTAATTATACGACATACCGGTTAATTATACGACATACCGGTTAATTATACAACATACCGGTTAATTATACGATATACCTGTTAATTATACGACATACCGGTTAATTATACAACATACCGGTTAATTATACAGCATACCGGTTAATTATACAACATACCGGTTAATTATACGATATACCTGTTAATTATACGACATACCGGTTAATTATACGATATACCGGTTAATTATACGACATACGGGTTGATTATACAGCATACCGGTTAATTATACAACATACCGGTTAATTATACAACATACCGGTTAATTATACGACATACCGGTTAATTATACGATATACCTGTTAATTATACGACATACCGGTTAATTATACAACATACCGGTTAATTATACAGCATACCGGTTGATTATACGATATACCTGTTAATTATACGATATACCGGTTAATTATACGACATACGGGTTGATTATACAGCATACCGGTTAATTATACAACATACCGGTTAATTATACAACATACCGGTTAATTATACGATATACCGGTTAATTATACGACATATCGGTTAATTATACAACATACCGGTTAATTATACGATATACCTGTTAATTATACGACATACCGGTTAATTATACAACATACCGGTTAATTATACAGCATACCGGTTGATTATACGATATACCTGTTAATTATACGATATACCGGTTAATTATACGACATACGGGTTGATTATACAGCATACCGGTTAATTATACAACATACCGGTTAATTATACAACATACCGGTTAATTATACGATATACCGGTTAATTATACGATATACCGGTTAATTATACAACATACCGGTTAATTATACAACATACCGGTTAATTATACAACATACCGGTTAATTATACAACATACCGGTTAATTATACAACATACCGGTTAATTATATGTGTTGACCGTTTTCGTGTTTGTCTGATGATCCCATAATAACCAGGCGGGGAGGGGGTAGGGGGGGTACGTAAAGCTCCTCCCCCACTTGAACATGACCCACGCCAACTGTCCGTCAGTAGTTGGGGGAGGGGGGGTGAGGGTGGGGGTGAGGGTGGAGGTGGGGGTGGGGGTGAGGGTGGGGGTGAGGGTGGGGGTGAGGGAAGGAGTGAGGAGAGATGAGGAAGAGGGAGTGGTGAGAGGAGATGAGGGAAGGGATAAGGGGAGATGAGGAAGAGGGAAGGGTGAGGGGAGATAGAGGAGGTGAGGATGAGGGAAGGGGTGAGGGGAGATGAGGAAGAGGGAAGGGTGAGGGGAGATGAGGATGGTGAAGGAAGAAAGACATATTGAAAGATGGGTGAAAGAGAAAGTAGCAAAAGGAGAAAAAAAAGGGTGAGTGAGGGGAGGAGATAATTGACTGAGGGGAGGAGGAGGAGGAAGAGGAGGGGAGCTGTGAGGGGAGGAGGAGGAAGAGGAAGGGAACAGTGAGGGGAGGAGGTAATTGGTTGTCAACGTGACATAATCTCTCCCATCATCCCTCACAAACAATAAACTCTTTTCGACTAACAACCAACCCCATATTTTTCGGGGCCATTTTTCAGAAATTTTCGTCACTTTACCAAAAAAAATAAATAAACAAATATAGAAATATAAATAAATAATATTCTATTCTTCTTCTCTATATAATTCATATTTGACGTAATGTTTTAGTGGGATTATATATCACTCTATATTTAATACAAACTCTAAACACGTACAATTATCGACAGCACAAGCACCCACCCCCTTCGCCAGCCTCCTGCCTATATAAATAATGTGTCTTTCTACAATTGTGTTTAATTCTTATGCATGTAACACAACTAGTGGTGTTACCTGGCCATTAAGACACCACCTGTGACTGATGACAATACAAGTTTGAAATTCTAAAAAAAATATATATATTATTATTATTAAGTTGGTGTCCACGGTAATTCATTGAGAAATATATTACATTCTCACGTAAAAAAAACAAAATCCAGGGTTACCAATCCCTTCGTCGGTCAGTCAGTCAGTCAGGAGAGGCAGGTATTGGGATGACTGACGCAGAAGGAAACACAAAAACATTATATCTCTTCTTCTTCTTCTTCTTCTATTAGTCATCTCTACCTTTCTTCAATCCTTTCATTTTATTTTAGTCATTCGCCTCTCTCTCTCTCTCCCTCTCTCTCTCTCTTTGTTCAGGATCCCACCTGTTTTTCTTCTTGTTATTCTTCTCTATCTTTATTTATCTTGCTTTCCAAAAGTTATGATCTTCTTCTTTGGCGCTTTATTGTGCTTCCTCTCTCATCCTTTTTATTATTATTGCTATGTCTCTTTATTTCGCTGTATTCCTCCGCTCTGTTCCCCTTTCTTCATTAAAGCTCCACTACTCACCTAAACCTTTTTCTCTCTCTTCGTCGTCTCCTTCTCGTCTCCCTCTTTTTCTCTCTCTCGTCTCTTAGATTTCCTCTCCCTCTCTAGTTTTCACTCCTCTGCTACTCTCCCTTTTTAACGTTTCTCCCTAAATACATCACCCTCCCCTTAAAATAACCCCCTTCCCCCCCCCCCCCCCTCCGTCCAATGCGACCTCCCACTTTCCTCCCCTAAACCCTTCCCGTCCATAATAACACCGTGCCCATAATCTACTCTTCTTCTCACCCTCTCCCGCAGGCCAGTTCACCCCACTTTCTCTCCCTCCCCCCCCCCTCCCTCTCCCCCTGCCGCAGCATCAGAGGGGCAGCTGGTGCGGGCGTGGAGAGCGGGTATAATAACAACAATGATGACAATTAGTAAGGTGAGAGCCGCCGCTAGAGGGCTGGTCACGTGACCCTTTGTTTACCTACGGGCCGCAATATTGTTGGAACTTATCAAAGTGCTTGAGGTACGATTTATATTATTCTTCTAATGACTACGAGTGGAGGTTGTGTTGTGTTGTACAATACCGATGCGGGATTTTATTTTCTGCGTGAATATTTACATTGTGTTAAACGATTATATTGCAAATTATTTTCAGTTTTAGCGTGGTATTTTTTCCTGTCTATCAGCTTTCTATCTTATTTGTACTGTAGTAATATGTCTTGTAATCTGACTCGCTTTATTTACATATTTTTATATACACATAACACATACTTATATTTTGACCATTAATATTATCAAGTGTATTTGACATTTCTATTCCTGTCCACATAAAGTTAACACCTTTCTCGTACTATTACACTACAGGGAGCGAGCTAATGTATCTGTACTTTATATCAGTAATTATTCTGCTTACTTGAAGAAATAATACGCAGGTATCTAAGAACACATCACAAACAGTCTCACTCAGTTTACAGGAGCTTATTTCACCTTAAGGTTAACCATCTTAACGCTAACCTAACGTAATATAAAGTAACATAACGTCACCTAACATAACCCAGATAGCGTTAGGGTGTTTAATTATAAGGTGAAGTAAGCTGGAGGGAGTTAATCTTCATGTGATCCAGTTTGCCTTATTTAAACATCAATCTATCGCTGTTAACTTTATCAACGGGAAAATAATCTGGAACAAACACAGCTCAACAGGTTAACAAGAACACTACAAACACACCAGTCATTTGTCTGTCTTGAGGAGGAGTAATAACAAATACCTTCTATGTGACTCTGAGATAAACGTGTTAACTATAGTGAAGGTAAAGGCGAGTCACATTATCATGAAGGTCCATTAGAGACAACACTACACTATACTAATTTAAAGTACACAAGACACTGTACTCGACCGCCTACACTTCCCAACAGATACAGGAAGGCTCTCATGTACAGATGGATGGGGTAGAAATAGATTGGGATCGAACCAGCTACACTTAGGACAGGAAGTGAGTGCTGTAGTGGTGGTGAAGGTGGTAGAGGCATAAAGTAGTGGTGGTTGTAGTGATTGAAGCGAAAGAAGTGGTAATAGTGGTGCTGGTGCTGGCGGAGGCAACAGTAGTAGTAGTGTTGGTAGTGGTAGTAGTAGTAGTGTTGGTGGTGGTAGTAGTAGTAGTGATGGTGGTGGAGGCGACAGTAGTAGTGATGGTGGTGGTGGTAGAGGCGACAGTAGTAGTGGTGGTGGATTAGGCGACAGTAGTAGTGGCAGTGGTAGTCTTAGAGGCGACAGTAGTAGTAGTGGTGGTAGAGGCGACAGTAGTAGTGGTGGTGGTAGAGGCGACAGTAGTAGTGGTGGTGGTAGAGGCGACAGTAGTAGTGGTGGTGGTAGAGGCGACAGTAGTAGTGGTGGTGGTAATCTTAGAGGCGACAGTAGTAGTGGTGGTGGTAGAGGCGACAGTAGTAGTGGTGGTGGTAGCCTTAAAGGCGACAGTAGTAGTGGTGGTGGCAGAGGCGACAGTAATAGTGGTGGAGGTAGAGGCGACAGTAGTAGTGGTGGTGGTAGAGGCGACAGTAGTAGTGGTGGTGGTAGAGGCGACAGTATTGGTGGTGGTGGTGGTAGAGGCGACAGTAGTAGTGGTGGTGGAAGAGGCGACAGTAGTAGTGGTGGTGGTAGAAGCGGCAGTAGTAGTGGTGGTGGTAGAGGCGACAGTAGTAGTGGTGGTGGAAGAGGCGACAGTAGTAGTGGTGGTGGTAGAGGCGACAGTAGTAGTGGTGGTGGTAGAGGCGACAGTAGTAGTTGGTGGTAGTCTTAGAGGCGACAATAGTAGTGTTGGTGGTAGAGGCGACAGTAGTAGTGTTGGTGGTAGAGGCGACAGTAGTAAATGGTGGTAGTCTTAGAGGCGACAGTAGTAGTGGTGGTGGAAGATGCGACAGTAGTAGTGGTGGTGGTGGTAGAGGCGACAGTAGTAGTAGTGGTGGTAGAGGCGACAGTAGTAGTGGTGGTGGTAGAGGCGACAGTAGTAGTGGTGGTGGTAGAGGCGACAGAAGTAGTGGTGGTGGTAGAGGTGACAGTAGTAGTGGTGGTGGTAGTCTTAGAGGCGACAGTAGTAGTGGTGGTGGTAAAGGCGACAGTAGTAGTGGTGGTGGTAGTCTTATAGGCGACAGTAGTAGTGGTGGTGGTAGTCTTAGAGGCGACAGTAGTAGAGGTGGTGGTAGAGGCGACAGTAGTAGTGGTGGTGGTGGTAGAGGCAACAGTATTGGTGGTGGTGGTGGTAAAGGCGACAGTAGTAGTGGAGGTGGTGGTAGAGGCAACAGTATTGGTGGTGGTGGTGGTAGAGTCGACAGTAGTAGTGATGGTGGTGGTAGAGGCAACACTAGTCGTGGTGGTGGTGGTAGAGGCGACAGTAGTGGTGGTGGTGGTGGAGGCAACAGTAGTGGTGGCGGTGGTGGTAGAGGCGACAGTAGTGGTGGTGGTGGTGGTAGAGGCGACAGTATTGGTGGTGGTGGTGGTAGAGGCAACAGTACTGGTGGTGGTGGTAGAGGCGACAGTAGCAGTGGTGGTGGTAGAGTCGACAGTAGTAGTGATGGTGGTGGTAGAGGCAAAAGTAGTCGTGGTGGTGGGGGTAGAGGCGACAGTAGTAGTGGTGGTGGTGGTAGAGGCGACAGTATTGGTGGTGGTGGTGGTAGAGGCGACAGTATTGGTGGTGGTGGTGGTAGAGGCGACAGTAGTAGTGGTGGTGGTGGTAGAGGCGACAGTATTGGTGGTGGTGGTGGTAGAGGCGACAGTACTGGTGGTGGTGGTGGTAGAGGCGACAGTAGTAGTGGTGGTGGTGGTAGAGGCGACAGTATTGGTGGTGGTGGTAGAGGCGACAGTAGTTGAATGGTGGTGGTAGAGGCGACAGTATTGGTGGTGATGGTGGTAAAGGCGACAGTAGTAGTGGTGGTGGTGGTAGAGGCGACAGTATTGGTGGTGGTGGTAGAGGCGACAGAAGTTGAATGGTGGTGGTAGAGGCGACAGTATTGGTGGTGGTGGTGGTAGAGGCGACAGTAGTAGTGGTGGTGGTGGTAGAGGCGACAGTATTGGTGGTGGTGGTGGTAGAGGCGACAGTACTGGTGGTGGTGGTAGAGGCGACAGTAGTAGTGGTGGTGGTGGTAGAGGCAACACTAGTCGTGGTGGTGGTGGTAGAGGCGACAGTAGTGGTGGTGGTGGTAGAGGCAACAGTAGTGGTGGCGGTGGTGGTAGAGGCGACAGTAGTGGTGGTGGTGGTAGAGGCGACAGTAGTAATGGTGGTGGTAGAGGCGACAGTAGTAGTGGTGGTGGTAGAGGCGACAGTAGTAGTGGTGGTGGTAGAGGCTACAGTAGTAGTGGTGGTGGGGGAGGAAACAGTATTGGTGGTGGTGGTGGTAGAGGCGACAGTAGTGGTGGTGGTGGTGGTGGTAGAGGCGACAGTAGTGGTGGTGGTGGGAGAGGCAACAGTATTGGTGGTGGTGGTGGTGGTAGAGGCGACAGTAGTGGTGGTGGTGGTGGTAGAGGCGACAGTAGTAGTGGTGTTGGTTGTGGTGGTGGTGGTAGAGGCGACAGTAGTAGTGGTGGTGGTAGAGGCGACAGTACTGGTGTTGGTGGTAGAAGCGACAGTACTGGTGGTGGTGGTAGAGGCGACAGTAGCAGTGGTGGTGGTAGAGGCGATAGTGGTAGTGGTGGTGGTAGAGGCGACAGTAGTAGTGATGGTGGTAGAGGCGACAATACTGGTGGTGGTGGTAGAGGCGACAGTAGTAGTGGTGTTGGTTGTGGTGGTGGTGGTAGAGGCGACAGTACTGGTGGTGGTGGTAGAGGCGACATTAGTGGTGGTGGTGGTAGAGGCGACAGTAGTAGTGGTGGTGGTAGAGGCGACAGCATTGGTGGTGCTGGTAGAGGCGACAGCACAGGTGGTGGTGGTAGAGGCGACAGTAGTAGTGGTGGTGGTTGTGGTGGTGGTGGTAGAGGCGACAGTACTGGTGGTGGTGATAGAGGCGACAGTAGTGGTGGTGGTGGTAGAGGCGACAGTAGTAGTGATGGTGGTAGAGGCGACAGTATTGGTGGTGGTTGTGGTAGAGGCGACAGTAGTAGAGGTGGTGGTAGAGACAACAGTAGTGGTGGTGGAGGAAGAGGCGACAGTACTGGTGGTGGTGGTGGTAGAGGCGACAGTACTGGTGGTGGTGGTAGAGGCAACAGTAGTAGCGGTGGTGGTGGTAGAGGCGACAGTAGTAGTGGTGACGGTGGTAGAGGCGACAGGACTGGTGGTGGTGGTACAGGCAACAGTAGTAGTGGTGGTGGTGGTAGAGGCGACAGTATTGGTGGTGGTGGTAGAGGCGACAGTAGTTGAATGGTGATGGTAGAGGCGACAGTATTGGTGGTGGTGGTGGTAAAGGCGACAGTAGTAGTGGTGGTGGTGGTAGTGGCGACAGTATTAGTGGTGGTGGTAGAGGCGACAGTAGTTGAATGGTGGTGGTAGAGGCGACAGTATTGGTGGTGGTGGTGGTAGAGGCGACAGTAGTAGTGGTGGTGGTGGTAGAGGCGACAGTATTGGTGGTGGTGGTGGTAGAGGCGACAGTACTGGTGGTGGTGGTAGAGGCGACAGTAGTAGTGGTGGTGGTGGTAGAGGCAACACTAGTCGTGGTGGTGGTGGTAGAGGCGACAGTAGTGGTGGTGGTGGTAGAGGCAAGAGTAGTGGTGGCGGTGGTGGTAGAGGCGACAGTAGTGGTGGTGGTGGTAGAGGCGACAGTAGTAATGGTGGTGGTAGAGGCGACAGTAGTAGTGGTGGTGGTAGAGGCGACAGTAGTAGTGGTGGTGGTAGAGGCTACAGTAGTAGTGGTGGTGGGGGAGGCAACAGTATTGGTGGTGGTGGTGGTAGAGGCGACAGTAGTGGTGGTGGTGGTGGTAGAGGCGACAGTAGTGGTGGTGGTGGGAGAGGCAACAGTATTGGTGGTGGTGGTGGTGGTAGAGGCGACAGTAGTGGTGGTGGTGGTGGTAGACGCGACAGTAGTAGTGGTGTTGGTTGTGGTGGTGGTGGTAGAGGCGACAGTAGTAGTGGTGGTGGTAGAGGCGACAGTACTGGTGTTGGTGGTAGAAGCGACAGTACTGGTGGTGGTGGTAGAGGCGACAGTAGCAGTGGTGGTGGTAGAGGCGATAGTGGTAGTGGTGGTGGTAGAGGCGACAGTAGTAGTGATGGTGGTAGAGGCGACAATACTGGTGGTGATGGTAGAGGCGACAGTAGTAGTGGTGTTGGTTGTGGTGGTGGTGGTAGAGGCGACAGTACTGGTGGTGGTGGTAGAGGCGACATTAGTGGTGGTGGTGGTAGAGGCGACAGTAGTAGTGGTGGTGGTAGAGGCGACAGCATTGGTGGTGCTGGTAGAGGCGACAGCACTGGTGGTGGTGGTAGAGGCGACAGTAGTAGTGGTGGTGGTTGTGGTGGTGGTGGTAGAGGCGACAGTACTGGTGGTGGTGATAGAGGCGACAGTAGTTGTGGTGGTGGTAGAGGCGACAGTAGTAGTGATGGTGGTAGAGGCGACAGTATTGGTGGTGGTTGTGGTAGAGGCGACAGTAGTAGAGGTGGTGGTAGAGGCAACAGTAGTGGTGGTGGTGGAAGAGGCGACAGTACTGGTGGTGGTGGTGGTAGAGGCGACAGTACTGGTGGTGGTGGTAGAGGCAACAGTAGTAGCGGTGGTGGTGGTAGAGGCGACAGTAGTAGTGGTGGCGGTGGTAGAGGCGACAGTACTGGTGGTGGTGGTACAGGCAACAGTAGTAGTGGTGGTGGTGGTAGAGGCGACAGTAGTAGTGGTGGTGGTAGAGGCGACAGTATTGGTGGTGGTGGTGGTAGAGGCGACAGTAGTAGTGGTGGTGGTAGAGGCGACAGTAGTAGTGGTGGTGGTAGAGGCGACAGTAATGGTGGTGGTGGTGGTGGTGGAGGCGACAGTAATGGAGGTGGTGATGGTAGAGGCGACAGTAGTAGTGGTGGTGGTAGAGGCGACAGTAGTAGTGTTGGTGGTGGCAGAGGCGACAGTATTGGTGGTGGTGGTGGTGGTAGAGGCGACAGTACTGGTGGTGGTGGTAGAGGCGACAGCAGTGGTGGTGGTGGTAGAGGCGACAGTAGTAGTGGTGGTGGTAGAAGCATCAGCAATGGAGGTGGTGATGGTAGAGGCGACAGTAGTATTGGTGGTGGTAGAGGCGACAGTAGTAGTGGTGGTGGTGGTTGTAGAGGCGACAGTACTGGTGGTGGTGGTAGAGGCAACAGTAGTAGTGGTGGTGGTGGTAGAGGCGAGAGTAGTAGTGGTGGTGGTAGAAGCGACAGTAGTAGTGGTGGTGGTAGAGGCGACAGTAGTAGTGGTGGTGGTGGTAGAGGCGACAGTATTGGTGGTGGTGGTGGTAGAGGCGACAGTACTGGTGGTGGTGGTGGTAGAGGCGACAGTATTGGTGGTGGTGGTGGTAGAGGCGACAGTATTGGTGGTGGTGGTAGAGGCGACAGTAGTTGAATGGTGATGGTAGAGGCGACAGTATTGGTGGTGGTGGTGGTAAAGGCGACAGTAGTAGTGGTGGTGGTGGTAGTGGCGACAGTATTAGTGGTGGTGGTAGAGGCGACAGTAGTTGAATGGTGGTGGTAGAGGCGACAGTATTGGTGGTGGTGGTGGTAGAGGCGACAGTAGTAGTGGTGGTGGTGGTAGAGGCGACAGTATTGGTGGTGGTGGTGGTAGAGGCGACAGTACTGGTGGTGGTGGTAGAGGCGACAGTAGTAGTGGTGGTGGTGGTAGAGGCAACACTAGTCGTGGTGGTGGTGGTAGAGGCGACAGTAGTGGTGGTGGTGGTAGAGGCAAGAGTAGTGGTGGCGGTGGTGGTAGAGGCGACAGTAGTGGTGGTGGTGGTAGAGGCGACAGTAGTAATGGTGGTGGTAGAGGCGACAGTAGTAGTGGTGGTGGTAGAGGCGACAGTAGTAGTGGTGGTGGTAGAGGCTACAGTAGTAGTGGTGGTGGGGGAGGCAACAGTATTGGTGGTGGTGGTGGTAGAGGCGACAGTAGTGGTGGTGGTGGTGGTAGAGGCGACAGTAGTGGTGGTGGTGGGAGAGGCAACAGTATTGGTGGTGGTGGTTGTGGTAGAGGCGACAGTAGTGGTGGTGGTGGTGGTAGACGCGACAGTAGTAGTGGTGTTGGTTGTGGTGGTGGTGGTAGAGGCGACAGTAGTAGTGGTGGTGGTAGAGGCGACAGTACTGGTGTTGGTGGTAGAAGCGACAGTACTGGTGGTGGTGGTAGAGGCGACAGTAGCAGTGGTGGTGGTAGAGGCGATAGTGGTAGTGGTGGTGGTAGAGGCGACAGTAGTAGTGATGGTGGTAGAGGCGACAATACTGGTGGTGATGGTAGAGGCGACAGTAGTAGTGGTGTTGGTTGTGGTGGTGGTGGTAGAGGCGACAGTACTGGTGGTGGTGGTAGAGGCGACATTAGTGGTGGTGGTGGTAGAGGCGACAGTAGTAGTGGTGGTGGTAGAGGCGACAGCATTGGTGGTGCTGGTAGAGGCGACAGCACTGGTGGTGATGGTAGAGGCGACAGTAGTAGTGGTGGTGGTTGTGGTGGTGGTGGTAGAGGCGACAGTACTGGCGGTGGTGATAGAGGCGACAGTAGTTGTGGTGGTGGTAGAGGCGACAGTAGTAGTGATGGTGGTAGAGGCGACAGTATTGGTGGTGGTTGTGGTAGAGGCGACAGTAGTAGAGGTGGTGGTAGAGGCAACAGTAGTGGTGGTGGTGGAAGAGGCGACAGTACTGGTGGTGGTGGTGGTAGAGGCGACAGTACTGGTGGTGGTGGTAGAGGCAACAGTAGTAGCGGTGGTGGTGGTAGAGGCGACAGTAGTAGTGGTGGCGGTGGTAGAGGCGACAGTACTGGTGGTGGTGGTACAGGCAACAGTAGTAGTGGTGGTGGTGGTAGAGGCGACAGTAGTAGTGGTGGTGGTAGAGGCGACAGTATTGGTGGTGGTGGTGGTAGAGGCGACAGTAGTAGTGGTGGTGGTAGAGGCGACAGTAGTAGTGGTGGTGGTAGAGGCGACAGTAATGGTGGTGGTGGTGGTGGTGGAGGCGACAGTAATGGAGGTGGTGATGGTAGAGGCGACAGTAGTAGTGGTGGTGGTAGAGGCGACAGTAGTAGTGTTGGTGGTGGTAGAGGCGACAGTATTGGTGGTGGTGGTGGTGGTAGAGGCGACAGTACTGGTGGTGGTGGTAGAGGCGACAGCAGTGGTGGTGGTGGTAGAGGCGACAGTAGTAGTGGTGGTGGTAGAAGCATCAGCAATGGAGGTGGTGATGGTAGAGGCGACAGTAGTATTGGTGGTGGTAGAGGCGACAGTAGTAGTGGTGGTGGTGGTTGTAGAGGCGACAGTACTGGTGGTGGTGGTAGAGGCAACAGTAGTAGTGGTGGTGGTGGTAGAGGCGAGAGTAGTAGTGGTGGTGGTAGAAGCGACAGTAGTAGTGGTGGTGGTAGAGGCGACAGTAGTAGTGGTGGTGGTGGTAGAGGCGACAGTATTGGTGGTGGTGGTGGTAGAGGCGACAGTACTGGTGGTGGTGGTGGTAGAGGCGACAGTATTGGTGGTGGTGGTGGTAGAGGCGACAGTATTGGTGGTGGTGGTGGTAGAGGCGACAGTAGTAGTGGTGGTGGTGGTAGAGGCGACAGTATTGGTGGTGGTGGTGGTAGAGGCGACAGTACTGGTGGTGGTGGTGGTAGAGGCGACAGTAGTAGTGGTGGTGGTGGGAGAGGCGACAGTATTGGTGGTGGTGGTAGAGGCGACAGTAGTTGAATGGTGGTGGTAGAGGCGACAGTATTGGTGGTGGTGGTGGTAGAGGCGACAGTAGTAGTGGTGGTGGTGGTAGAGGCGACAGTATTGGTGGTGGTGGTGGTAGAGGTGACAGTACTGGTGGTGGTGGTAGAGGCGACAGTCGTAGTGGTGGTGGTGGTAGAGGCAACACTAGTCGTGGTGGTGGTGGTAGAGGCGACAGTAGTGGTGGTGGTGGTAGAGGCAACAGTAGTGGTGGCGGTGGTGGTAGAGGCGACAGTAGTGGTGGTGGTGGTAGAGGCGACAGTAGTAATGGTGGTGGTAGATGCGACAGTAGTAGTGGTGGTGGTAGAGGCGACAGTAGTAGTGGTGGTGGTAGAGGCTACAGTAGTAGTGGTGGTGGGGGAGGCAACAGTATTGGTGGTGGTGGTGGTAGAGGCGACAGTAGTGGTGGTGGTGGTGGTAGAGGCGACAGTAGTGGTGGTGGTGGGAGAGGCAACAGTATTGGTGGTGGTGGTGGTGGTAGAGGCGACAGTAGTGGTGGTGGTGGTGGTGGTAGAGGCGACAGTAGTAGTGGTGTTGGTTGTGGTGGTGGTGGTAGAGGCGACAGTAGTAGTGGTGGTGGTAGAGGCGACAGTACTGGTGTTGGTGGTAGAAGCGACAGTACTGGTGGTGGTGGTAGAGGCGACAGTAGCAGTGGTGGTGGTAGAGGCGATAGTGGTAGTGGTGGTGGTAGAGGCGACAGTAGTAGTGATGGTGGTAGAGGCGACAATACTGGTGGTGGTGGTAGAGGCGACAGTAGTAGTGGTGTTGGTTGTGGTGGTGGTGGTAGAGGCGACAGTACTGGTGGTGGTGGTAGAGGCGACATTAGTGGTGGTGGTGGTAGAGGCGACAGTAGTAGTGGTGGTGGTAGAGGCGACAGCATTGGTGGTGCTGGTAGAGGCGACAGCACTGGTGGTGGTGGTAGAGGCGACAGTAGTAGTGGTGGTGGTTGTGGTGGTGGTGGTGGTAGAGGCGACAGTACTGGTGGTGGTGATAGAGGCGACAGTAGTGGTGGTGGTGGTAGAGGCGACAGTAGTAGTGATGGTGGTAGAGGCGACAGTATTGGTGGTGGTTGTGGTAGAGGCGACAGTAGTAGAGGTGGTGGTAGAGGCAACAGTAGTGGTGGTGGTGGAAGAGGCGACAGTACTGGTGGTGGTGGTGGTAGAGGCGACAGTACTGGTGGTGGTGGTAGAGGCAACAGTAGTAGCGGTGGTGGTGGTAGAGGCGACAGTAGTAGTGATGGCGGTGGTAGAGGCGACAGTAGTGGTGGTGGTGGTAGAGGCGACAGTAGTAGTGATGGTGGTAGAGGCGACAGTATTGGTGGTGGTGGTGGTAGAGGCGACAGTAGTAGAGGTGGTGGTAGAGGCAACAGTAGTGGTGGTGGTGGAAGAGGCGACAGTACTGGTGGTGGTGGTGGTAGAGGCGACAGTACTGGTGGTGGTGGTAGAGGCAACAGTAGTAGCGGTGGTGGTGGTAGAGGCGACAGTAGTAGTGGTGGCGGTGGTAGAGGCGACAGTGCTGGTGGTGGTGGTACAGGCAACAGTAGTAGTGGTGGTGGTGGTAGAGGCGACAGTAGTAGTGGTGGTGGTAGAGGCGACAGTATTGGTGGTGGTGGTGGTAGAGGCGACATTAGTAGTGGTGGTGGTAGAGGCGACAGTAGTAGTGGTGGTGGTAGAGGCGACAGTAATGGTGGTGGTGGTGGTGGTGGAGGCGACATTAATGGAGGTGGTGATGGTAGAGGCGACAGTAGTAGTGGTGGTGGTAGAGGCGACAGTAGTAGTGTTGGTGGTGGTAGAGGCGACAGTATTGGTGGTGGTGGTGGTGGTAGAGGCGACAGTACTGGTGGTGGTGGTAGAGGCGACAGCAGTGGTGGTGGTGGTAGAGGCGACAGTAGTAGTGGTGGTGGTAGAAGCATCAGTAATGGAGGTGGTGATGGTAGAGGCGACAGTAGTATTGGTGGTGGTAGAGGCGACAGTAGTAGTGGTGGTGGTGGTGGTAGAGGCGACAGTACTGGTGGTGGTGGTAGAGGCAACAGTAGTAGTGGTGGTGGTGGTAGAGGCGAGAGTAGTAGTGGTGGTGGTAGAAGCGACAGTAGTAGTGGTGGTGGTAGAGGCGACAGTAGTAGTGGTGGTGGTGGTAGAGGCGACAGTATTGGTGGTGGTGGTGGTAGAGGCGACAGTACTGGTGGTGGTGGTGGTAGAGGCGACAGTATTGGTGGTGGTGGTGGTAGAGGCGACAGTATTGGTGGTGGTGGTGGTAGAGGCGACAGTAGTAGTGGTGGTGGTGGTAGAGGCGACAGTATTGGTGGTGGTGGTGGTAGAGGCGACAGTACTGGTGGTGGTGGTGGTAGAGGCGACAGTAGTAGTGGTGGTGGTGGTAGAGGCGACAGTATTGGTGGTGGTGGTAGAGGCGACAGTACTGGTGGTGGTGGTAGAGGCGACAGTAGTAGTGGTGGTGGTGGTAGAGGCAACACTAGTCGTGGTGGTGGTGGTGGTAGAGGAGACAGTAGTGGTGGTGGTGGTAGAGGCAACAGTAGTGGTGGCGGTGGTGGTAGAGGCGACAGTAGTGGTGGTGGTGGTAGAGGCGACAGTAGTAATGGTGGTGGTAGATGCGACAGTAGTAGTGGTGGTGGTAGAGGCGACAGTAGTAGTGGTGGTGGTAGAGGCTACAGTAGTAGTGGTGGTGGGGGAGGCAACAGTATTGGTGGTGGTGGTGGTAGAGGCGACAGTAGTGGTGGTGGTGGTGGTAGAGGCGACAGTAGTGGTGGTGGTGGGAGAGGCAACAGTATTGGTGGTGGTGGTGGTGGTAGAGGCGACAGTAGTGGTGGTGGTGGTGGTAGAGGCGACAGTAGTAGTGGTGTTGGTTGTGGTGGTGGTGGTAGAGGCGACAGTAGTAGTGGTGGTGGTAGAGGCGACAGTACTGGTGTTGGTGGTAGAAGCGACAGTACTGGTGGTGGTGGAAGAGGCGACAGTAGCAGTGGTGGTGGTAGAGGCGATAGTGGTAGTGGTGGTGGTAGAGGCGACAGTAGTAGTGATGGTGGTAGAGGCGACAACACTGGTGGTGGTGGTAGAGGCGACAGTAGTAGTGGTGTTGGTTGTGGTGGTGGTGGTAGAGGCGACAGTACTGGTGGTGGTGGTAGAGGCGACATTAGTGGTGGTGGTGGTAGAGGCGACAGTAGTAGTGGTGGTGGTAGAGGCGACAGCATTGGTGGTGCTGGTAGAGGCGACAGCACTGGTGGTGGTGGTAGAGGCGACAGTAGTAGTGGTGGTGGTTGTGGTGGTGGTGGTAGAGGCGACAGTACTGGTGGTGGTGATAGAGGCGACAGTAGTGGTGGTGGTGGTAGAGGCGACAGTAGTAGTGATGGTGGTAGAGGCGACAGTATTGGTGGTGGTTGTGGTAGAGGCGACAGTAGTAGAGGTGGTGGTAGAGGCAACAGTAGTGGTGGTGGTGGAAGAGGCGACAGTACTGGTGGTGGTGGTGGTAGAGGCGACAGTACTGGTGGTGGTGGTAGAGGCAACAGTAGTAGCGGTGGTGGTGGTAGAGGCGACAGTAGTAGTGGTGGCGGTGGTAGAGGCGAGAGTACTGGTGGTGGTGGTACAGGCAACAGTAGTAGTGGTGGTGGTGGTAGAGGCGACAGTAGTAGTGGTGGTGGTAGAGGCGACAGTAGTAGTGGTGGTGGTAGAGGCGACAGTATTGGTGGTGGTGGTGGTAGAGGCGACAGTAGTAGTGGTGGTGGTAGAGGCGACAGTAGTAGTGGTGGTGGTAGAGGCGACAGTAATGGTGGTGGTGGTGGTGGTGGAGGCAACAGTAATGGAGGTGGTGATGGTAGAGGCGACAGTAGTAGTGGTGGTGGTAGAGGCGACAGTAGTAGTTTTGGTGGTGGTAGAGGCGACAGTATTGGTGGTGGTGGTGGTGGTAGAGGCGACAGTACTGGTGGTGGTGGTAGAGGCGACAGTAGTGGTGGTGGTGGTAGAGGCGACAGTAGTAGTGGTGGTGGTAGAGGCATCAGTAATGGAGGTGGTGATGGTAGAGGCGACAGTAGTATTGGTGGTGGTAGAGGCGACAGTAGTAGTGGTGGTGGTGGTAGTAGAGGCGACAGTACTGGTGGTGGTGGTAGAGGCAACAGTAGTAGTGGTGGTGGTGGTAGAGGCGAGAGTAGTAGTGGTGGTGGTAGAAGCGACAGTAGTAGTGGTGGTGGTAGAGGCGACAGTAGTAATGGTGGTGGTAGAGGCGACAGTAGTAGTGGTGGTGGTAGAGGCGACAGTAGTAGTGATGGTGGTAGAGGCGACAGTACTGGTGGTGGTGGTAGAGGCGACAGTAGTAGTGGTGGTGGTGGTGGTAGAGGCGACAGTAGTGGTGGTGGTGGTGGTGGTAGAGGCGACAGTAGTGGTGGTGGTGGTAGAGGCGAGAGTAGTAGTGGTGGTGGTAGAGGCGACAGTAGTAGTGGTGGTGGTAGAGGCGACAGTAGTAGTGATGGTGGTAGAGGCGACAATACTGGTGGTGGTGGTAGAGGCGACAGTAGTAGTGGTGGTGGTGGTGGTAGAGGCGACAGTAGTGGTGGTGGTGGTGGTGGTAGAGGCGACAGTAGTGGTGGTGGTGGTAGAGGCGACAGTAGTAGTGGTGGTGGTAGAGGCGACAGTAGGGGTGGTGGTGGTTGTAGAGGCGACAGTAGTAGTGGTGGTGGTGGTGGTGGTGGTGGTAGAGGCGACAGTACTGGTGGTGGTGGTAGAGGCGACAGTAGTGGTGGTGGTGGTAGAGGCGACAGTAGTAGTGGTGGTGGTAGAGGCGACAGTATTGGTGGTGGTGGTGGTAGAGGCGACAGTAGTAGTGGTGGCGGTGGAGGCGACAGTAATGGTGGTGGTGGTGGTGGTGGTGGAGCCGACAGTAATGGCGGTGGTGGTGGAGGCGACAATAATGGTGGAGGTGGAGGAGACAGTAATGGTGGTGGTGGAGGCGACAGTAATGGTGATGGTGGAATGGACAGTAATCGTGGTGGTGTAGCCGACAGTAATGGTGGTGGTGGTGGTGGAGGTGACAGTAGTGGTGGTGGTGGTGGGGGCGACAGTAGTAGTGGTGGTGGAGACGACGGTAGTGGTGGTGGTGGAGGCGGTAGTAGTGGTGGTGGTGGAGGCGATATTAGTTGTGGTGATGGAGGCGACATTGGTTGTGGTAGTGGTGGTAGTGGTAGTAGAGGCGACAGTGGTGGTGGTTGAGTCCACAGTGGTGGTGATGGTGGTAGAGGTGACAGTGGTGGTGGTAGAGTCCACAGTGGTGGTGATGGTGGTAGAGGCGACAGTGGTGGTGGTAGAGTTCACAGTGGTGGTGATGGTGGTAGAGGCGACAGTGGGGGTGATGGTGGTAGAGGCAACAGTGGTGGTGGTAGAGTCCACAGTGGTGGTGATGGTGGTAGAGGTGACAGTGGTGGTGATGGTGGTAGAGGCGACTGTGGTGGTGGTAGAGTCCACAGTGGTGGTGATGGTGGTAGAGTCGACAGTGGTGGTGATGGTGGTAGAGTCTACAGTGGTGGTGGTAGAGTCCACAGTGGTGGTGATGGTGGTAGAGGCGAGAGTGGTGGTGATGGTGGTTGAGGTGACAGTGGTGGTGATGGTGGTAGTGGCGACAGTGGTGGTGGTAGATTTCACAGTGGTGGTGATAGTGGTAGTGGCCACAATGGTGGTGGTAGAGTCCATAGTGGTGGTGATGGTGGTAGAGGCGACAGTGGTGGTGGTAGAGTCCACAGTGGTGGTGATGGTGGTAGAGGCGACAGTGGTGGTGGTAGAGTCGACAGTGGTGGTTATGGTGGTTGAGGTGACAGTGGTGGTGATGGTGGTAAAGGCGACAGTGGTGGTGGTAGATTTCACATTGGTGGTGATAGTGGTAGTGGCCACAATGGTGGTGGTAGAGTCCATAGTGGTGGTGATGGTGGTAGAAGTGACAGTGGTGGTGATGGTGGTAGAGGCGACAGTGGTGGTGATGGTGGTAGAGGCGACAGTGGTGGTGATGGTGGTAGAGGCGACAGTGGTGGTGGTAGAGTCCACAGTGGTGGTGATGGTAGTAGAGGTGACAGTGGTGGTGATGGTGGTAGAAGCGACAGTGGTGGGGGTGGTGGTAGGGGCGACAGTGGTGGTGGTAGAGTCCACAGTGGTGGTGATGGTGGTAGAGGCGACAGTGGTGGTGATGGTGGTAGACGCGACAGTGGTGGTGGTAGAGTCCACAGTGGTGGTGATGGTGGTAGAAGTGACAGTGGTGGTGATGGTGGTAGAAGCGACAGTGGTGGTGGTAGAGTCCACAGTGGTGGTGATGGTGGTAGTGGCGACAGTGGTGGTGATGGTGGTAGAGGCGACAGTGGTGGTGGCAGAGTCCACAGTGGTGGTGATGGTGGTAGAGGCGACAGTGGTGATGATGGTGGTAGAGGCGACAGTGGTGGTGATGGTGGTAGAGGCGACAGTGGTGGTGGTAGAGTCCACAGTGGTGGTGATGGTGGTAGAGGTGACAGTGGTGGTGATGGTGGTAGAGGCGACAGTGGTGGTGGTAGAGTCCACAGTGGTGGTGATGGTGGTAGAGTCCACAGTGGTGGTGATGGTGGTAGAGTCTACAGTGGTGGTGGTAGAGTCCACAGTGGTGGTGATGGTTGTAGAGTCCACAGTGGTGGTGATGGTGGTAGAGGCGACAGTGGTGGTGATGGTGGTAGAGTCTACAGTGGTGGTGGTAGAGTCCACAGTGGTGGTGATGGTGGTAGAGTCCACAGTGGTGGTGATGGTGGTAGAGGTGACAGTGGTGGTGATGGTGGCAGAGGCGACAGTGGTGGTGGTAGAGTCCACAGTGGTGGTGATGGTGGTAGAGTCCACAGTGGTGGTGATGGTGGTAGAGTCTACAGTGGTGGTAGTAGAGTCCACAGTGGTGGTGATGGTGGTAGAGTCCACAGTGGTGGTGATGGTGGTAGAGTTCACAGTGGTGGTGATGGTGGTAGAGGCGACAGTGGTGGTGATGGTGGTAGGGGCGACAGGGGTGGTGGTAGAGTCCACAGTGGTGGTGATGGTGGTAGAGGTGACAGTGGTGGTGATGGTGGTAGAGGCGACAGTGGTGGTGGTAGAGTTCACAGTGGTGGTGATGGTGGTAGAGGCGACAGTGGTGGTGATGGTGGTAGAGGCGACAGTGGTGGTGGTAGAGTCCACAGTGGTGGTGATGGTGGTAGAGGTGACAGTGGTGGTGATGGTGGTAGAGGCGATAGTGGTGGTGGAAGAGTCCACAGTGTTGGTGATGGTGGTAGAGGTGACAGTGGTGGTGATGGTGGTAGAGGCGACAGTGGTGGTGGTAGAGTCCACAGTGGTGGTGATGGTGGTAGAGGTGACAGTGGTGGTGATGGTGGTAGAGGCGACAGTGGTGGTGATGGTGGTAGAAGCGACAGTGGTGGTGGTAGAGTCCACAGTGGTGGTGATGGTGGTAGAGGTGACAGTGGTGGTGATGGTGGTAGAGGCGACAGTGGTGGTGGTAGAGTCCACAGTGGTGGTGATGGTGGTGGAGGTGACAGTGGTGGTGATGGTGGTAGAGGCGACAGTGGTGGTGGTAGAGTCCACAGTGGTGGTGATGGTGGTAGAGGTGACAGTGGTGGTGATGGTGGTAGAGGCGACAGTGGTGGTGGTAGAGTCCACAGTGGTGGTGATGGTGGTAGAGGTAGCAGTGGTGGTGATGGTGGCAGAGGCGACAGTGGTGGTGGTAGAGTCCACAGTGGTGGTGATGGTGGTAGAGTCCACAGTGGTGGTGATGGTGGTAGAGGTGACAGTGGTGGTGGTAGAGTCCACAGTGGTGGTGTTGGTGGTAGAGGCGACTGTGGTGGTGGTAGAGTCCACAGTGGTGGTGATGGTAGTAGAGGTGACAGTGGTGGTGGTAGAGTGGTAGAGTCCACAATGCTGGTGATGGTGGTAGAGGCGACAGTGGTGGTGATGGTGGTAGAGTCCACAGTGGTGGTGGTGGTGGTAGAGGCGACAGTGGTGGTGGTAGAGTCCACAGTGGTGGTGATGGTGGTAGAGGTGGTGATGGTGGTAGAGGCGACAGTGGTGGTTGTAGAGTCCACAGTGGTGGTGATGGTGGTAGAGGCGACAGTGGTGGCGATGGTGGTAGAGGCGACAGTGGTGGTGATGGTGGTAGAGGTGACAGTGGTGGTGATGGTGGTAGAGGCGACTGTGGTGGTGGTAGAGTCCACAGTGGTGGTGATAGTAGTAGATGTGACAGTGGTGGTGGTAGAGTGGTAGAGTCCACAGTGGTGGTGGTAGAGTCCACAGTGGTGGTGATGGTGGTAGAGGCGACAGTGGTGGTGATGGTGGTAGAGGCGACAGTGGTGGTGATGGTGGTAGAGGTGACAGTGGTGGTGATGGTGGTAGAGTCCACAGTGGTGGTGTTGGTAGTAGAGGTGACAGTGGTGGTGATGGTGGTAGAGGTGACAGTGGTGGTTATGGTGGTATAGGAGACAGTGGTGGTGATGGTGGTAGAAGCGACAGTGGGGGTGGTGGTGGTAGAGGCGACAGTGGTGGTGGTGGTGGTAGAGACGACAGTGGTGGTGGTAGAGTCTACAGTGGTGGTGGTAGAGTCCACAGTGGTGGTGTTGGTGGGAGAGGCGACAGTGGTGGTGATGGTGGTAGAGTCTACAGTGGTGGTGGTAGACTCCACAGTGGTGGTGTTGGTGGTAGAGGCGACAGTGGTGGTGATGGTGGTAGAGGCGGCAGTGGTGGTGGTGGTGGTAGAGACGACAGTGGTGGTGATGGTGGTAGAGTCGACAGTGGTGGTGATGGTGGTAGAGTCTACAGTGGTGGTGATGGTGGTAGAGTCTACAGTGGTGGTGGTAGAGTCCACAGTGGTGGTGATGGTGGTAGAGTCGACAGTGGTGGTGATGGTGGTAGAGTCTACAGTGGTGGTGGTAGAGTCCACAGTGGTGGTGTTGGTGGTAGAGGCGACAGTGGTGGTGGTGGTGGTAGAGACGACAGTGGTGGTGATGGTGGTAGAGTCGACAGTGGTGGTGATGGTGGTAGAGTCTATAGTGGTGGTGATGGTGGTAGAGTCTACAGTGGTGGTGGAAGAGTCCACAGTGGTTGTGATGGTGGTAGAGTCGACAGTGGTGGTGATGGTGGTAGAGTCTACAGTGGTGGTGGTAGAGTCCACAGTGGTGGTGATGGTGGTAGAGGCAACAGTGGTGGTGATGGTGGTAGAGGTGACAGTGGTGGTGGTAGAGGCGACAGTGGTGGTGGTGGTGGTAGAGGCGACAGTTGTAGTGGTGGTGGTAGAGGCGACAGTATTGGTGGTGGTGGTAGAGGCAACAGTGGTGGTGGTGGTGGTGGTGGTAGAGGCAACAGTGGTGGTGGTGGTGGTGGTGGAGGCGACAGTAGTAGTGGTGGTGGTGGTGGTAGAGGCGACAGTACTGGTGGTGGTGGTAGAGGCAACAGTGTTGGTGGTGGTGGTGGTGGTGGTGGTGGAGGCCACAGTAGTAGTGGTGGTGGTGGTGGTAGTGGTGACAGTGGTGGTGATGGTGGTAGAGGCGACAGTGGTGGTTGTAGAATCCACAGTGGTGGTGATGGTGGTAGAGGTGACAGTGGTGGTAATGGTGGTAGAGGCGACAGTGGTGGTGGTAGAGTTCAGAGTGGTGGTGATGGTGGTAGAGGCGACAGTGGTGGTGATGGTGGTAGAGACGACAGTGGTGGTGATGGTGGTATAGGCGACAGTGGTGGTGGTAGAGTCCACAGTGGTGGTGATGGTGGTAGAGGTGACAGTGGTGGTGGTAGAGTCCACAGTGGTGGTGTTGGTGGTAGAGGCGACTGTGGTGGTGGTAGAGTCCGCAGTGGTGGTGATGGTAGTAGAGGTGACAGTGGTGGTGGTAGAGTGGTAGAGTCCACAATGCTGGTGATGGTGGTAGAGGCGACAGTGGTGGTGATGGTGGTAGAGTCCACAGTGGTGGTGGTGGTGGTAGAGGCGACAGTGGTGGTGGTAGAGTCCACAGTGGTGGTGATGGTGGTAGAGGTGGTGATGGTGGTAGAGGCGACAGTGGTGGTTGTAGAGTCCACAGTGGTGGTGATGGTGGTAGAGGCGACAGTGGTGGCGATGGTGGTAGAGGCGACAGTGGTGGTGATGGTGGTAGAGGTGACAGTGGTGGTGATGGTGGTAGAGGCGACTGTGGTGGTGGTAGAGTCCACAGTGGTGGTGATAGTAGTAGATGTGACAGTGGTGGTGGTAGAGTGGTAGAGTCCACAGTGGTGGTGGTAGAGTCCACAGTGGTGGTGATGGTGGTAGAGGCGACAGTGGTGGTGATGGTGGTAGAGGCGACAGTGGTGGTGATGGTGGTAGAGGTGACAGTGGTGGTGATGGTGGTAGAGTCCACAGTGGTGGTGATGGTAGTAGAGGTGACAGTGGTGGTGATGGTGGTAGAGGTGACAGTGGTGGTTATGGTGGTATAGGAGACAGTGGTGGTGATGGTGGTAGAAGCGACAGTGGGGGTGGTGGTGGTAGAGGCGACAGTGGTGGTGGTGGTGGTAGAGACGACAGTGGTGGTGGTAGAGTCTACAGTGGTGGTGGTAGAGTCCACAGTGGTGGTGTTGGTGGGAGAGGCGACAGTGGTGGTGATGGTGGTAGAGTCTACAGTGGTGGTGGTAGACTCCACAGTGGTGGTGTTGGTGGTAGAGGCGACAGTGGTGGTGATGGTGGTAGAGGCGGCAGTGGTGGTGGTGGTGGTAGAGACGACAGTGGTGGTGATGGTGGTAGAGTCGACAGTGGTGGTGATGGTGGTAGAGTCTACAGTGGTGGTGATGGTGGTAGAGTCTACAGTGGTGGTGGTAGAGTCCACAGTGGTGGTGATGGTGGTAGAGTCGACAGTGGTGGTGATGGTGGTAGAGTCTACAGTGGTGGTGGTAAAGTCCACAGTGGTGGTGTTGGTGGTAGAGGCGACAGTGGTGGTGGTGGTGGTAGAGACGACAGTGGTGGTGATGGTGGTAGAGTCGACAGTGGTGGTGATGGTGGTAGAGTCTATAGTGGTGGTGATGGTGGTAGAGTCTACAGTGGTGGTGGAAGAGTCCACAGTGGTTGTGATGGTGGTAGAGTCGACAGTGGTGGTGATGGTGGTAGAGTCTACAGTGGTGGTGGTAGAGTCCACAGTGGTGGTGATGGTGGTAGAGGCAACAGTGGTGGTGATGGTGGTAGAGGTGACAGTGGTGGTGGTAGAGGCGACAGTGGTGGTGGTGGTGGTAGAGGCGACAGTTGTAGTGGTGGTGGTAGAGGCGACAGTATTGGTGGTGGTGGTAGAGGCAACAGTGGTGGTGGTGGTGGTGGTGGTAGAGGCAACAGTGGTGGTGGTGGTGGTGGTGGAGGCGACAGTAGTAGTGGTGGTGGTGGTGGTAGAGGCGAGAGTACTGGTGGTGGTGGTAGAGGCAACAGTGTTGGTGGTGGTGGTGGTGGTGGTGGTGGAGGCCACAGTAGTAGTGGTGGTGGTGGTGGTAGTGGTGACAGTGGTGGTGATGGTGGTAGAGGCGACAGTGGTGGTTGTAGAATCCACAGTGGTGGTGATGGTGGTAGAGGTGACAGTGGTGGTAATGGTGGTAGAGGCGACAGTGGTGGTGGTAGAGTTCAGAGTGGTGGTGATGGTGGTAGAGGCGACAGTGGTGGTGATGGTGGTAGAGACGACAGTGGTGGTGATGGTGGTATAGGCGACAGTGGTGGTGGTAGAGTCCACAGTGGTGGTGATGGTGGTAGAGGCGACAGTGGTGGTGGTGGTGGTAGAGGCGACAGTAGTAGTGGTGGTGGTAGAGGCAACAGTGGTGGTGGTGGTGGTGGTGGTGGAGGCGACAGTAGTAGTGGTGGTGGTGGTGGTAGAGGCGACAGTACTGGTGGTGGTGGGAGAGGCGACAGTAGTGGTGGTGGTGGTAGAGGCGACAGTAGTGGTAGTGGTGGTAGAGGCGACAGTAGTAGTGGTGGTGGTAGAGGCAACAGTATTGGTGGTGGTGGTGGTAGAGGCGACAGTAGTGGTGGTGGTGGTGGAGGCGACAGTAATGGTGGTGGTGGTGGTGGAGGCGACAGTAATGGAGGTGGTGATGGTAGAGGCGACAGTAGTAGTGGTGGTGGTAGAGGCGACAGTAGTATTGGTGGTGGTAGAGGCGACAGTAGTAGTAGTGGTGGAGCCGACAGTAATAGTGGGGATGGAGGTGACAGTAATGGACGTGGTGGTGGAGGCGACAGTAATGGTGGTGGTGGTGGAGGCGATAGCAATGGTGGTGGTGGTAGATGCGACAGTAATGGTGGAGGTGGAGGAGACAGTAATGGTGGTTTGTGGTGGAGGCGACAATAATGGTGGTGGTGGAGGAGACAGTAATGGTGGTGGTGGTGGAGGCGACAATAATGGTGGAGGTGGAGGAGACAGTAATGGTGGTGGTGGAGGCGACAGTAATGGTGATGGTGGATTGGACAGTAATCGTGGTGGTGTAGCCGACAGTAATGGTGGTGGTGGTGGAGGCGACAATAATGGTGGAGGTGGAGGAGACAGTAATGGTGGTGGTTGAGGCGACAGTAATGGTGATGGTGGATTGGACAGTAATCGTGGTGGTGTAGCCGACAGTAATGGTGGTGGTGTTGGTGGAGGTGACAGGAGTGGTGGTGGTGGTGGGGGCGACAGTAGTGGTGGTGGTGGAGACGACGGTAGTGGTGGTGGTGGAGACGGTAGTAGTGGTGGTGGTGGAGGCGACATTAGTTGTGGTGGCGGAGGCGACATTAGTGGTGGTAGTGGTGGTAGTGGTAGTAGAGGCGACAGTGGTGGTGGTGGTAGTGGACTAGAGGCGAAAGTGGTGGTGGTTGAGTCCACAGTGGTGGTGATGGTGGTAGAGGTGACAGTGGTGGTGATGGTGGTAGAGGCGATAGTGGTGGTGGTAGAGTCCACAGTGGTGGTGATAGTGGTAGAGGCGACAATGGTGGTGATGGTGGAAGAGGCGACAGTGGTGGTGGTAGAGTCCACAGTGGTGGTGAGGGTGGTAGAGGTGACAGTGGTGGTGATGGTGGTAGAGGCGACAGTGGTGGCGGTGGTGGTAGAGGCGACAGTGGTGGTGGTAGAGTCCACAGTGGTGGTGATGGTGGTAGAGGTGACAGTGGTGGTGATGGTGGTAGAGGCGACAGTGGTGGTGGTGGTGGTAGAGGCGACAGTGGTGGTGGTAGAGTCCACAGTGGTGGTGATGGTGGTAGAGGTGACAGTGGTGGTGATGGTGGTAGAGGCGACAGTGGTGGTGGTGGTGGTAGATGCGACAGTGGTGGTGGTAGAGTCCACAGTGGTGGTGATCGTGGTAGAGGTGACAGTAGTGGTGATGGTGGTAGAGGCGACAGTGGTGGTGGTAGAGTTCACAGTGGTGGTGATAGTGGTAGTGGCCACAATGGTGGTGGTAGAGTCCATAGTGGTGGTGATGGTGGTAGAGGCGACAGTGGTGGTGGTAGAGTCCACAGTGGTGGTGATGGTGGTAGAGGCGACAGTGGTGGTGGTAGAGTCGACAGTGGTGGTTATGGTGGTTGAGGTGACAGTGGTGGTGATGGTGGTAGAGGCGACAGTGGTGGTGGTAGAGTTCACAGTGGTGGTGATAGTGGTAGTGGCCACAATGGAGGTGGTAGAGTCCATAGTGGTGGTGATGGTGGAAGAAGTGACAGTGGTGGTGATGGTGGTAGAGGCGACAGTGGTGGTGATGGTGGTAGAGGCGACAGTGGTGGTGGTGATGGTGGTAGAGGCAACAGTGGTGGTGGTAGAGTCCACAGTGGTGGTGATGGTAGTAGAGGTGACAGTGGTGGTGATGGTGGTAGAAGCGACAGTGGTGGGGGTGGTGGTAGAGGCGACAGTGGTGGTGGTAGAGTCCACAGTGGTGGTGATGGTGGTAGAGGCGACAGTGGTGGTGATGGTGGTAGACGCGACAGTGGTGGTGGTAGAGTCCACAATGGTGGTGATGGTGGTAGAAGTGACAGTGGTGGTGATGGTGGTAGAGGCGACAGTGGTGGTGGTAGAGTCCACAGTGGTGGTGATGGTGGTAGAAGTGACAGTGGTGGTGATGGTGGTAGAGGCGACAGTGGTGGTGGTAGAGTCCACAGTGGTGGTGATGGTGGTAGAGGTGACAGTGGTGGTGATGGTGGTAGAGGCGACAGTGGTGGTGGTAGAGTCCACAGTGGTGGTGATGGTGGTAGAGTCCACAGTGGTGGTGATGGTGGTAGAGTCTACAGTGGTGGTGGTAGAGTCCACAGTGGTGGTGATGGTGGTAGAGTCCACAGTGGTGGTGATGGTGGTAGAGGCGACAGTGGTGGTAATGGTGGTAGAGGTGACAGTGGTGGTGATGGTGGCAGAGGCGACAGTGGTGGTGGTAGAGTCCACAGTGGTGGTGATGGTGGTAGAGTCCACAGTGGTGGTGATGGTGGTAGAGTCCACAGTGGTGGTGATGGTGGTAGAGTCTACAGTGGTGGTGGTAGAGTCCACAGTGGTGGTGATGGTGGTAGAGTCCACAGTGGTGGTGATGGTGGTAGAGGCGACAGTGGTGGTGATGGTGGTAGAGGTGACACTGGTGGTGATGGTGGTAGATGTGACAGTGGTGGTGATGGTGGTAGAGGTGACAGTGGTGGTGATGGTGGTAGAGGCGACTGTGGTGGTGGTAGAGTCCACAGTGGTGGTGACGGTGGTAGAGGCGACAGTGGTGGTGATGGTGGTAGAAGTGACAGTGGTGGTGGTAGAGGTGACAGTGGTGGTGGTAGAGGTGACAGTGGTGGTGATGGTGGTAGAGGCGACAGTGGTGGTGATGGTGGTAGAGGCGACAGTGGTGGTGGTAGAGTCCACAGTGGTGGTGATGGTTGTAGAGGCGACAGTGGTGGTGATGGTGGTAGAGGCGACAGTGGTGGTGGTAGAGTCCACAGTGGTGGTGATGGTGGTAGAGGCGACAGTGGTGGTGATGGTGGTAGAGGCGACAGTGGTGGTGGTAGAGTCCACAGTGGTGGTGATGGTGGTAGAGGTGACAGTGGTGGTGATGGTGGTAGAGCGACAGTGGTGGGGGTGGTGGTAGAGGCGACAGTGGTGGTGGTAGAGTCCACAGTGGTGGTGATGGTGGTAGAGGCGACAGTGGTGGTGATGGTGGTAGACGCGACAGTGGTGGTGGTAGAGTCCACAATGGTGGTGATGGTGGTAGAAGTGACAGTGGTGGTGATGGTGGTAGAGGCGACAGTGGTGGTGGTAGAGTCCACAGTGGTGGTGATGGTGGTAGAAGTGACAGTGGTGGTGATGGTGGTAGAGGCGACAGTGGTGGTGGTAGAGTCCACAGTGGTGGTGATGGTGGTAGAGGTGACAGTGGTGGTGATGGTGGTAGAGGCGACAGTGGTGGTGGTAGAGTCCACAGTGGTGGTGATGGTGGTAGAGTCCACAGTGGTGGTGATGGTGGTAGAGTCTACAGTGATGGTGGTAGAGTCCACAGTGGTGGTGATGGTGGTAGAGGCGACAGTGGTGGTAATGGTGGTAGAGGTGACAGTGGTGGTGATGGTGGCAGAGGCGACAGTGGTGGTGGTAGAGTCCACAGTGGTGGTGATGGTGGTAGAGGCGACAGTGGTGGCGATGGTGGTAGAGGCGACAGTGGTGGTGATGGTGGTAGAGGTGACAGTGGTGGTGATGGTGGTAGAGGCGACTGTGGTGGTGGTAGAGTCCACAGTGGTGGTGATAGTAGTAGATGTGACAGTGGTGGTGGTAGAGTGGTAGAGTCCACAGTGGTGGTGGTAGAGTCCACAGTGGTGGTGATGGTGGTAGAGGCGACAGTGGTGGTGATGGTGGTAGAGGCGACAGTGGTGGTGATGGTGGTAGAGGTGACAGTGGTGGTGATGGTGGTAGAGTCCACAGTGGTGGTGATGGTAGTAGAGGTGACAGTGGTGGTGATGGTGGTAGAGGTGACAGTGGTGGTTATGGTGGTATAGGAGACAGTGGTGGTGATGGTGGTAGAAGCGACAGTGGGGGTGGTGGTGGTAGAGGCGACAGTGGTGGTGGTGGTGGTAGAGACGACAGTGGTGGTGGTAGAGTCTACAGTGGTGGTGGTAGAGTCCACAGTGGTGGTGTTGGTGGGAGAGGCGACAGTGGTGGTGATGGTGGTAGAGTCTACAGTGGTGGTGGTAGACTCCACAGTGGTGGTGTTGGTGGTAGAGGCGACAGTGGTGGTGATGGTGGTAGAGGCGGCAGTGGTGGTGGTGGTGGTAGAGACGACAGTGGTGGTGATGGTGGTAGAGTCGACAGTGGTGGTGATGGTGGTAGAGTCTACAGTGGTGGTGATGGTGGTAGAGTCTACAGTGGTGGTGGTAGAGTCCACAGTGGTGGTGATGGTGGTAGAGTCGACAGTGGTGGTGATGGTGGTAGAGTCTACAGTGGTGGTGGTAGAGTCCACAGTGGTGGTGTTGGTGGTAGAGGCGACAGTGGTGGTGGTGGTGGTAGAGACGACAGTGGTGGTGATGGTGGTAGAGTCGACAGTGGTGGTGATGGTGGTAGAGTCTATAGTGGTGGTGATGGTGGTAGAGTCTACAGTGGTGGTGGAAGAGTCCACAGTGGTTGTGATGGTGGTAGAGTCGACAGTGGTGGTGATGGTGGTAGAGTCTACAGTGGTGGTGGTAGAGTCCACAGTGGTGGTGATGGTGGTAGAGGCAACAGTGGTGGTGATGGTGGTAGAGGTGACAGTGGTGGTGGTAGAGGCGACAGTGGTGGTGGTGGTGGTAGAGGCGACAGTTGTAGTGGTGGTGGTAGAGGCGACAGTATTGGTGGTGGTGGTAGAGGCAACAGTGGTGGTGGTGGTGGTGGTGGTAGAGGCAACAGTGGTGGTGGTGGTGGTGGTGGAGGCGACAGTAGTAGTGGTGGTGGTGGTGGTAGAGGCGACAGTACTGGTGGTGGTGGTAGAGGCAACAGTGTTGGTGGTGGTGGTGGTGGTGGTGGTGGAGGCCACAGTAGTAGTGGTGGTGGTGGTGGTAGTGGTGACAGTGGTGGTGATGGTGGTAGAGGCGACAGTGGTGGTTGTAGAATCCACAGTGGTGGTGATGGTGGTAGAGGTGACAGTGGTGGTAATGGTGGTAGAGGCGACAGTGGTGGTGGTAGAGTTCAGAGTGGTGGTGATGGTGGTAGAGGCGACAGTGGTGGTGATGGTGGTAGAGACGACAGTGGTGGTGATGGTGGTATAGGCGACAGTGGTGGTGGTAGAGTCCACAGTGGTGGTGATGGTGGTAGAGGCGACAGTGGTGGTGGTGGTGGTAGAGGCGACAGTAGTAGTGGTGGTGGTAGAGGCAACAGTGGTGGTGGTGGTGGTGGTGGTGGAGGCGACAGTAGTAGTGGTGGTGGTGGTGGTAGAGGCGACAGTACTGGTGGTGGTGGTAGAGGCGACAGTAGTGGTGGTGGTGGTAGAGGCGACAGTAGTGGTAGTGGTGGTAGAGGCGACAGTAGTAGTGGTGGTGGTAGAGGCAACAGTATTGGTGGTGGTGGTGGTAGAGGCGACAGTAGTGGTGGTGGTGGTGGAGGCGACAGTAATGGTGGTGGTGGTGGTGGTGGAGGCGACAGTAATGGAGGTGGTGATGGTAGAGGCGACAGTAGTAGTGGTGGTGGTAGAGGCGACAGTAGTATTGGTGGTGGTAGAGGCGACAGTAGTAGTAGTGGTGGAGCCGACAGTAATAGTGGGGATGGAGGTGACAGTAATGGACGTGGTGGTGGAGGCGACAGTAATGGTGGTGGTGGTGGAGGCGATAGCAATGGTGGTGGTGGTAGATGCGACAGTAATGGTGGAGGTGGAGGAGACAGTAATGGTGGTTTGTGGTGGAGGCGACAATAATGGTGGTGGTGGAGGAGACAGTAATGGTGGTGGTGGTGGAGGCGACAATAATGGTGGAGGTGGAGGAGACAGTAATGGTGGTGGTGGAGGCGACAGTAATGGTGATGGTGGATTGGACAGTAATCGTGGTGGTGTAGCCGACAGTAATGGTGGTGGTGGTGGAGGCGACAATAATGGTGGAGGTGGAGGAGACAGTAATGGTGGTGGTTGAGGCGACAGTAATGGTGATGGTGGATTGGACAGTAATCGTGGTGGTGTAGCCGACAGTAATGGTGGTGGTGTTGGTGGAGGTGACAGGAGTGGTGGTGGTGGTGGGGGCGACAGTAGTGGTGGTGGTGGAGACGACGGTAGTGGTGGTGGTGGAGACGGTAGTAGTGGTGGTGGTGGAGGCGATATTAGTTGTGGTGGCGGAGGCGACATTAGTGGTGGTAGTGGTGGTAGTGGTAGTAGAGGCGACAGTGGTGGTGGTGGTAGTGGACTAGAGGCGAAAGTGGTGGTGGTTGAGTCCACAGTGGTGGTGATGGTGGTAGAGGTGACAGTGGTGGTGATGGTGGTAGAGGCGATAGTGGTGGTGGTAGAGTCCACAGTGGTGGTGATGGTGGTAGAGGCGACAGTGGTGGTGATGGTGGAGAGGCGACAGTGGTGGTGGTAGAGTCCACAGTGGTGGTGATGGTGGTAGAGGTGACAGTGGTGGTGATGGTGGTAGAGGCGACAGTGGTGGTGGTGGTGGTAGAGGCGACAGTGGTGGTGGTAGAGTCCACAGTGGTGGTGATGGTGGTAGAGGTGACAGTGGTGGTGATGGTGGTAGAGGCGACAGTGGTGGTGGTGGTGGTAGAGGCGACAGTGGTGGTGGTGGTAGAGGCGACAGTGGTGGTGGTGGTAGAGGCGACAGTGGTGGTGTGGTGGTAGAGGCACAGTGGTGGTGGTGGTGGTGGTAGAGGCGACAGTGGTGGTGGTGGTGGTGGTAGAGGCGACAGTAGTGGTGTGGTGGTAGAGGCGACAGTGGTGGTGGTAGAGTCACAGTGTGGTGGTGGTGGTGGTGGTGAGGCCACAGTGGTGGTGGTGGTGGTGGTAGTGGTGACAGTGGTGGTGATGGTGGTAGAGGCGACAGTGGTGGTTGTAGAGTCCACAGTGGTGGTGATGGTGGTAGAGGTGACAGTGGTGATGGTGGTAGAGGCGACAGTGGTGGTGGTAGAGTTCAGAGTGGTGGTGATGGTGGTAGAGGCGACAGTGGTGGTGATGGTGGTAGAGTCGACAGTGGTGGTGATGGTGGTAGAGGCGACAGTGGTGGTGGTAGAGTCCACAGTGGTGGTGATGGTGGTAGAGGCGACAGTGGTGGTGTGGTGGTAGAGGCGACAGTAGTGGTGGTGGTAGAGGCACAGTGGTGGTGGTGGTGGTGGTGGAGGCGACAGTGGTGGTGGTGGTGGTGGTAGAGGCGACAGTTGGTGGTGGTGGAGAGGCGACAGTGGTGGTGGTGGTAGAGGCGACAGTGGTGGTAGTGGTGGTAGAGGCGACAGTGTGTGGTGGTGGTAGAGGCAACAGTGGTGGTGGTGGTGGTAGAGGCGACAGTGGTGGTGATGGTGGTAGAGGCGACAGTAGTGGTGGTGGTGGTGGAGGCGACAGTAAGGGTGGTGATGGTAGAGGCGACAGTGTGTGGTGGTGGTAGAGGCGACAGTGGTGGTGATGGTGGTAGAGGCGACAGTGGTGTGTGGTGGAGCCGACAGTAATGTGGGGATGGGTGACAGTATGGACGTGGTGGTGGAGGCGACAGTATGGTGGTGGTGGTGGAGGCGTAGCATGTGGTGGTGGTAGATGCGACAGTATGGTGGAGGTGGAGGAGACAGTATGGTGGTTTGTGGTGAGGCGACATAGTGGTGGTGGTGGAGGAGACAGTAATGGTGGTGGTGGTGGAGGCGACATATGGTGGAGGTGGAGGAGACAGTAATGGTGGTGGTGGAGGCGACAGTAATGGTGATGGTGGATTGGACAGTATCGTGGTGGTGTAGCCGACAGTATGGTGGTGGTGGTAGAGGCGACAATATGGTGGAGGTGGAGGAGACAGTAATGGTGGTGGTTGAGGCGACAGTATGGTGATGGTGGATGGCAGTAATCGTGGTGGTGTAGCCGACAGTAATGGTGGTGGTGTGGTGGAGGTGACAGGAGTGGTGGTGGTGGTGGGGGCGACAGTAGTGGTGGTGGTGGAGACGACGGTAGTGGTGGTGGTGGAGACGGTAGTAGTGGTGGTGGTGGAGGCGACATTAGTTGTGGTGGCGGAGGCGACATTAGTGGTGGTAGTGGTGGTAGTGGTAGTAGAGGCGACAGTGGTGGTGGTGGTAGTGGACTAGAGGCGAAAGTGGTGGTGGTTGAGTCCACAGTGGTGGTGATGGTGGTAGAGGTGACAGTGGTGGTGATGGTGGTAGAGGCGATAGTGGTGGTGGTAGAGTCCACAGTGGTGGTGATAGTGGTAGAGGAGACAGTGGTGGTGATGGTGGTAGAGGCGACAGTGGTGGTGGTAGAGTCCACAGTGGTGGTGAGGGTGGTAGAGGTGACAGTGGTGGTGATGGTGGTAGAGGCGACAGTGGTGGGGTGGTGGTAGAGGCGACAGTGGTGGTGGTAGAGTCCACAGTGGTGGTGATGGTGGTAGAGGTGACAGTGGTGGTGATGGTGGTAGAGGCGACAGTGGTGGTGGTGGTGGTAGAGGCGACAGTGGTGGTGGTAGAGTCCACAGTGGTGGTGATGGTGGTAGAGGTGACAGTGGTGGTGATGGTGGTAGAGGCGACAGTGGTGGTGGTGGTGGTAGATGCGACAGTGGTGGTGGTAGAGTCCACAGTGGTGGTGATCGTGGTAGAGGTGACAGTAGTGGTGATGGTGGTAGAGGCGACAGTGGTGGTGGTAGAGTTCACAGTGGTGGTGATAGTGGTAGTGGCCACTTGGTGGTGGTAGAGTCCATAGTGGTGGTGATGGTGGTAGAGGCGACAGTGGTGGTGGTAGAGTCCACAGTGGTGGTGATGGTGGTAGAGGCGACAGTGGTGGTGGTAGAGTCGACAGTGGTGGTTATGGTGGTTGAGGTGACAGTGGTGGTGATGGTGGTAGAGGCGACAGTGGTGGTGGTAGAGTTCACAGTGGTGGTGATAGTGGTAGTGGCCACAATGGAGGTGGTAGAGTCCATAGTGGTGGTGATGGTGGTAGAAGTGACAGTGGTGGTGATGGTGGTAGAGGCGACAGTGGTGGTGATGGTGGTAGAGGCGACAGTGGTGGTGATGGTGGTAGAGGCGACAGTGGTGGTGGTAGAGTCCACAGTGGTGGTGATGGTAGTAGAGGTGACAGTGGTGGTGATGGTGGTAGAAGCGACAGTGGTGGGGGTGGTGGTAGAGGCGACAGTGGTGGTGGTAGAGTCCACAGTGGTGGTGATGGTGGTAGAGGCGACAGTGGTGGTGATGGTGGTAGACGCGACAGTGGTGGTGGTAGAGTCCACAATGGTGGTGATGGTGGTAGAAGTGACAGTGGTGGTGATGGTGGTAGAGGCGACAGTGGTGGTGGTAGAGTCCACAGTGGTGGTGATGGTGGTAGAAGTGACAGTGGTGGTGATGGTGGTAGAGGCGACAGTGGTGGTGGTAGAGTCCACAGTGGTGGTGATGGTGGTAGAGTCGACAGTGGTGGTGATGGTGGTAGAGGCGACAGTGGTGGTGGTAGAGTCCACAGTGGTGGTGATGGTGGTAGAGTCCACAGTGGTGGTGATGGTGGTAGAGTCTACAGTGGTGGTGGTAGAGTCCACAGTGGTGGTGATGGTGGTAGAGTCCACAGTGGTGGTGATGGTGGTAGAGGCGACAGTGGTGGTGATGGTGGTAGAGGTGACAGTGGTGGTGATGGTGGCAGAGGCGACAGTGGTGGTGGTAGAGTCCACAGTGGTGGTGATGGTGGTAGAGTCCACAGTGGTGGTGATGGTGGTAGAGTCCACAGTGGTGGTGATGGTGGTAGAGTCTACAGTGGTGGTGGTAGAGTCCACAGTGGTGGTGATGGTGGTAGAGTCCACAGTGGTGGTGATGGTGGTAGAGGCGACAGTGGTGGTGATGGTGGTAGAGGTGACACTGGTGGTGATGGTGGTAGATGTGACAGTGGTGGTGATGGTGGTAGAGGTGACAGTGGTGGTGATGGTGGTAGAGGCGACTGTGGTGGTGGTAGAGTCCACAGTGGTGGTGACGGTGGTAGAGGCGACAGTGGTGGTGATGGTGGTAGAAGTGACAGTGGTGGTGGTAGAGGTGACAGTGGTGGTGGTAGAGGTGACAGTGGTGGTGATGGTGGTAGAGGCGACAGTGGTGGTGATGGTGGTAGAGGCGACAGTGGTGGTGGTAGAGTCCACAGTGGTGGTGATGGTTGTAGAGGCGACAGTGGTGGTGATGGTGGTAGAGGCGACAGTGGTGGTGGTAGAGTCCACAGTGGTGGTGATGGTGGTAGAGGCGACAGTGGTGGTGGTGATGGTGGTAGAGGCGACAGTGGTGGTGGTAGAGTCCACAGTGGTGGTGATGGTGGTAGAGGTGACAGTGGTGGTGATGGTGGTAGAGGCGACAGTGGTGGTGGTGGTGGTAGAGGCGACAGTGGTGGTGGTAGAGTCCACAGTGGTGGTGATGGTGGTAGAGGCGACAGTGGTGGTGATGGTGGTAGAGGCGACAGTGGTGGTGGTAGAGTCCACAGTGGTGGTGATGGTGGTAGAAGTGACAGTGGTGGTGATGGTGGTAGAGGCGACAGTGGTGGTGGTAGAGTCCACAGTGGTGGTGATGGTGGTAGAGGTGACAGTGGTGGTGATGGTGGTAGAGGCGACAGTGGTGGTGGTAGAGTCCACAGTGGTGGTGATGGTGGTAGAGGTGACAGTGGTGGTGATGGTGGTAGAGGCGACAGTGGTGGTGGTAGAGTCCACAGTGGTGGTGATGGTGGTAGAGTCCACAGTGGTGGTGATGGTGGTAGAGTCGACAGTGGTGGTGGTAGAGTCCACAGTGGTGGTGATGGTGGTAGAGGCGACAGTGGTGGTAATGGTGGTAGAGGTGACAGTGGTGGTGATGGTGGTAGAGGCGACAGTGGTGGTGGTAGAGTCCACAGTGGTGGTGATGGTGGTAGAGGCGACAGTGGTGGCGATGGTGGTAGAGGCGACAGTGGTGGTGATGGTGGTAGAGGTGACAGTGGTGGTGATGGTGGTAGAGGCGACTGTGGTGGTGGTAGAGTCCACAGTGGTGGTGATAGTAGTAGATGTGACAGTGGTGGTGGTAGAGTGGTAGAGTCCACAGTGGTGGTGGTAGAGTCCACAGTGGTGGTGATGGTGGTAGAGGCGACAGTGGTGGTGATGGTGGTAGAGGCGACAGTGGTGGTGATGGTGGTAGAGGTGACAGTGGTGGTGATGGTGGTAGAGTCCACAGTGGTGGTGATGGTAGTAGAGGTGACAGTGGTGGTGATGGTGGTAGAGGTGACAGTGGTGGTTATGGTGGTATAGGAGACAGTGGTGGTGATGGTGGTAGAAGCGACAGTGGGGGTGGTGGTGGTAGAGGCGACAGTGGTGGTGGTGGTGGTAGAGACGACAGTGGTGGTGGTAGAGTCTACAGTGGTGGTGGTAGAGTCCACAGTGGTGGTGTTGGTGGGAGAGGCGACAGTGGTGGTGATGGTGGTAGAGTCTACAGTGGTGGTGGTAGACTCCACAGTGGTGGTGTTGGTGGTAGAGGCGACAGTGGTGGTGATGGTGGTAGAGGCGGCAGTGGTGGTGGTGGTGGTAGAGACGACAGTGGTGGTGATGGTGGTAGAGTCGACAGTGGTGGTGATGGTGGTAGAGTCTACAGTGGTGGTGATGGTGGTAGAGTCTACAGTGGTGGTGGTAGAGTCCACAGTGGTGGTGATGGTGGTAGAGTCGACAGTGGTGGTGATGGTGGTAGAGTCTACAGTGGTGGTGGTAGAGTCCACAGTGGTGGTGTTGGTGGTAGAGGCGACAGTGGTGGTGGTGGTGGTAGAGACGACAGTGGTGGTGATGGTGGTAGAGTCGACAGTGGTGGTGATGGTGGTAGAGTCTATAGTGGTGGTGATGGTGGTAGAGTCTACAGTGGTGGTGGAAGAGTCCACAGTGGTTGTGATGGTGGTAGAGTCGACAGTGGTGGTGATGGTGGTAGAGTCTACAGTGGTGGTGGTAGAGTCCACAGTGGTGGTGATGGTGGTAGAGGCAACAGTGGTGGTGATGGTGGTAGAGGTGACAGTGGTGGTGGTAGAGGCGACAGTGGTGGTGGTGGTGGTAGAGGCGACAGTTGTAGTGGTGGTGGTAGAGGCGACAGTATTGGTGGTGGTGGTAGAGGCAACAGTGGTGGTGGTGGTGGTGGTGGTAGAGGCAACAGTGGTGGTGGTGGTGGTGGTGGAGGCGACAGTAGTAGTGGTGGTGGTGGTGGTAGAGGCGACAGTACTGGTGGTGGTGGTAGAGGCAACAGTGTTGGTGGTGGTGGTGGTGGTGGTGGTGGAGGCCACAGTAGTAGTGGTGGTGGTGGTGGTAGTGGTGACAGTGGTGGTGATGGTGGTAGAGGCGACAGTGGTGGTTGTAGAATCCACAGTGGTGGTGATGGTGGTAGAGGTGACAGTGGTGGTAATGGTGGTAGAGGCGACAGTGGTGGTGGTAGAGTTCAGAGTGGTGGTGATGGTGGTAGAGGCGACAGTGGTGGTGATGGTGGTAGAGACGACAGTGGTGGTGATGGTGGTATAGGCGACAGTGGTGGTGGTAGAGTCCACAGTGGTGGTGATGGTGGTAGAGGCGACAGTGGTGGTGGTGGTGGTAGAGGCGACAGTAGTAGTGGTGGTGGTAGAGGCAACAGTGGTGGTGGTGGTGGTGGTGGTGGAGGCGACAGTAGTAGTGGTGGTGGTGGTGGTAGAGGCGACAGTACTGGTGGTGGTGGTAGAGGCGACAGTAGTGGTGGTGGTGGTAGAGGCGACAGTAGTGGTAGTGGTGGTAGAGGCGACAGTAGTAGTGGTGGTGGTAGAGGCAACAGTATTGGTGGTGGTGGTGGTAGAGGCGACAGTAGTGGTGGTGGTGGTGGAGGCGACAGTAATGGTGGTGGTGGTGGTGGTGGAGGCGACAGTAATGGAGGTGGTGATGGTAGAGGCGACAGTAGTAGTGGTGGTGGTAGAGGCGACAGTAGTATTGGTGGTGGTAGAGGCGACAGTAGTAGTAGTGGTGGAGCCGACAGTAATAGTGGGGATGGAGGTGACAGTAATGGACGTGGTGGTGGAGGCGACAGTAATGGTGGTGGTGGTGGAGGCGATAGCAATGGTGGTGGTGGTAGATGCGACAGTAATGGTGGAGGTGGAGGAGACAGTAATGGTGGTTTGTGGTGGAGGCGACAATAATGGTGGTGGTGGAGGAGACAGTAATGGTGGTGGTGGTGGAGGCGACAATAATGGTGGAGGTGGAGGAGACAGTAATGGTGGTGGTGGAGGCGACAGTAATGGTGATGGTGGATTGGACAGTAATCGTGGTGGTGTAGCCGACAGTAATGGTGGTGGTGGTGGAGGCGACAATAATGGTGGAGGTGGAGGAGACAGTAATGGTGGTGGTTGAGGCGACAGTAATGGTGATGGTGGATTGGACAGTAATCGTGGTGGTGTAGCCGACAGTAATGGTGGTGGTGTTGGTGGAGGTGACAGGAGTGGTGGTGGTGGTGGGGGCGACAGTAGTGGTGGTGGTGGAGACGACGGTAGTGGTGGTGGTGGAGACGGTAGTAGTGGTGGTGGTGGAGGCGACATTAGTTGTGGTGGCGGAGGCGACATTAGTGGTGGTAGTGGTGGTAGTGGTAGTAGAGGCGACAGTGGTGGTGGTGGTAGTGGACTAGAGGCGAAAGTGGTGGTGGTTGAGTCCACAGTGGTGGTGATGGTGGTAGAGGTGACAGTGGTGGTGATGGTGGTAGAGGCGATAGTGGTGGTGGTAGAGTCCACAGTGGTGGTGATAGTGGTAGAGGCGACAATGGTGGTGATGGTGGAAGAGGCGACAGTGGTGGTGGTAGAGTCCACAGTGGTGGTGAGGGTGGTAGAGGTGACAGTGGTGGTGATGGTGGTAGAGGCGACAGTGGTGGTGGTGGTGGTAGAGGCGACAGTGGTGGTGGTAGAGTCCACAGTGGTGGTGATGGTGGTAGAGGTGACAGTGGTGGTGATGGTGGTAGAGGCGACAGTGGTGGTGGTGGTGGTAGAGGCGACAGTGGTGGTGGTAGAGTCCACAGTGGTGGTGATGGTGGTAGAGGTGACAGTGGTGGTGATGGTGGTAGAGGCGACAGTGGTGGTGGTGGTGGTAGATGCGACAGTGGTGGTGGTAGAGTCCACAGTGGTGGTGATCGTGGTAGAGGTGACAGTAGTGGTGATGGTGGTAGAGGCGACAGTGGTGGTGGTAGAGTTCACAGTGGTGGTGATAGTGGTAGTGGCCACAATGGTGGTGGTAGAGTCCATAGTGGTGGTGATGGTGGTAGAGGCGACAGTGGTGGTGGTAGAGTCCACAGTGGTGGTGATGGTGGTAGAGGCGACAGTGGTGGTGGTAGAGTCGACAGTGGTGGTTATGGTGGTTGAGGTGACAGTGGTGGTGATGGTGGTAGAGGCGACAGTGGTGGTGGTAGAGTTCACAGTGGTGGTGATAGTGGTAGTGGCCACAATGGAGGTGGTAGAGTCCATAGTGGTGGTGATGGTGGTAGAAGTGACAGTGGTGGTGATGGTGGTAGAGGCGACAGTGGTGGTGATGGTGGTAGAGGCGACAGTGGTGGTGGTGATGGTGGTAGAGGCGACAGTGGTGGTGGTAGAGTCCACAGTGGTGGTGATGGTAGTAGAGGTGACAGTGGTGGTGATGGTGGTAGAAGCGACAGTGGTGGGGGTGGTGGTAGAGGCGACAGTGGTGGTGGTAGAGTCCACAGTGGTGGTGATGGTGGTAGAGGCGACAGTGGTGGTGATGGTGGTAGACGCGACAGTGGTGGTGGTAGAGTCCACAATGGTGGTGATGGTGGTAGAAGTGACAGTGGTGGTGATGGTGGTAGAGGCGACAGTGGTGGTGGTAGAGTCCACAGTGGTGGTGATGGTGGTAGAAGTGACAGTGGTGGTGATGGTGGTAGAGGCGACAGTGGTGGTGGTAGAGTCCACAGTGGTGGTGATGGTGGTAGAGGTGACAGTGGTGGTGATGGTGGTAGAGGCGACAGTGGTGGTGGTAGAGTCCACAGTGGTGGTGATGGTGGTAGAGTCCACAGTGGTGGTGATGGTGGTAGAGTCTACAGTGGTGGTGGTAGAGTCCACAGTGGTGGTGATGGTGGTAGAGTCCACAGTGGTGGTGATGGTGGTAGAGGCGACAGTGGTGGTAATGGTGGTAGAGGTGACAGTGGTGGTGATGGTGGCAGAGGCGACAGTGGTGGTGGTAGAGTCCACAGTGGTGGTGATGGTGGTAGAGTCCACAGTGGTGGTGATGGTGGTAGAGTCCACAGTGGTGGTGATGGTGGTAGAGTCTACAGTGGTGGTGGTAGAGTCCACAGTGGTGGTGATGGTGGTAGAGTCCACAGTGGTGGTGATGGTGGTAGAGGCGACAGTGGTGGTGATGGTGGTAGAGGTGACACTGGTGGTGATGGTGGTAGATGTGACAGTGGTGGTGATGGTGGTAGAGGTGACAGTGGTGGTGATGGTGGTAGAGGCGACTGTGGTGGTGGTAGAGTCCACAGTGGTGGTGACGGTGGTAGAGGCGACAGTGGTGGTGATGGTGGTAGAAGTGACAGTGGTGGTGGTAGAGGTGACAGTGGTGGTGGTAGAGGTGACAGTGGTGGTGATGGTGGTAGAGGCGACAGTGGTGGTGATGGTGGTAGAGGCGACAGTGGTGGTGGTAGAGTCCACAGTGGTGGTGATGGTTGTAGAGGCGACAGTGGTGGTGATGGTGGTAGAGGCGACAGTGGTGGTGATGGTGGTAGAGGCGACAGTGGTGGTGATGGTGGTAGAGGCGACAGTGGTGGTGATGGTGGTAGAGGTGACACTGGTGGTGATGGTGGTAGATGTGACAGTGGTGGTGACGATGGTAGAGGCGACAGTGGTGGTGATGGTGGTAGAAGTGACAGTGGTGGTGGTAGAGGTGACAGTGGTGGTGGTAGAGTCCACAGTGGTGGTGATGGTGGTAGAGGTGACAGTGGTGGTGATGGTGGTAGAGGTGACAGTGGTGGTGATGGTGGTAGAGGCGACAGTGGTGGTGGTAGAGTCCACAGTGGTGGTGATGGTGGTAGAGGCGACAGTGGTGGTGATGGTGGTAGAGGCGACAGTGGTGGTGATGGTAGTAGAGGCGACAGTGGTGGTAGTAGAGTCCACAGTGGTGGTGATGGTTGTAGAGGCGACAGTGGTGGTGATGGTGGTAGAGGCGACAGTGGTGGTGATGGTGGTAGAGGCGACAGTGGTGGTGATGGTGGTAGAGGTGACAGTGGTGGTGATGGTGGTAGAGTCCACAGTGGTGGTGATGGTAGTAGAGGTGACAGTGGTGGTGATGGTGGTAGAGGTGACAGTGGTGGTTATGGTGGTATAGGAGACAGTGGTGGTGATGGTGGTAGAAGCGACAGTGGGGGTGGTGGTGGTAGAGGCGACAGTGGTGGTGGTGGTGGTAGAGACGACAGTGGTGGTGGTAGAGTCTACAGTGGTGGTGGTAGAGTCCACAGTGGTGGTGTTGGTGGGAGAGGCGACAGTGGTGGTGATGGTGGTAGAGTCTACAGTGGTGGTGGTAGACTCCACAGTGGTGGTGTTGGTGGTAGAGGCGACAGTGGTGGTGATGGTGGTAGAGGCGGCAGTGGTGGTGGTGGTGGTAGAGACGACAGTGGTGGTGATGGTGGTAGAGTCGACAGTGGTGGTGATGGTGGTAGAGTCTACAGTGGTGGTGATGGTGGTAGAGTCTACAGTGGTGGTGGTAGAGTCCACAGTGGTGGTGATGGTGGTAGAGTCGACAGTGGTGGTGATGGTGGTAGAGTCTACAGTGGTGGTGGTAGAGTCCACAGTGGTGGTGTTGGTGGTAGAGGCGACAGTGGTGGTGGTGGTGGTAGAGACGACAGTGGTGGTGATGGTGGTAGAGTCGACAGTGGTGGTGATGGTGGTAGAGTCTATAGTGGTGGTGATGGTGGTAGAGTCTACAGTGGTGGTGGAAGAGTCCACAGTGGTTGTGATGGTGGTAGAGTCGACAGTGGTGGTGATGGTGGTAGAGTCTACAGTGGTGGTGGTAGAGTCCACAGTGGTGGTGATGGTGGTAGAGGCAACAGTGGTGGTGATGGTGGTAGAGGTGACAGTGGTGGTGGTAGAGGCGACAGTGGTGGTGGTGGTGGTAGAGGCGACAGTTGTAGTGGTGGTGGTAGAGGCGACAGTAGTGGTGGTGGTAGAGGCAACAGTGGTGGTGGTGGTGGTGGTGGTAGAGGCAACAGTGGTGGTGGTGGTGGTGGTGGAGGCGACAGTAGTAGTGGTGGTGGTGGTGGTAGAGGCGACAGTACTGGTGGTGGTGGTAGAGGCAACAGTGGTGGTGGTGGTGGTGGTGGTGGTGGTGGAGGCCACAGTAGTAGTGGTGGTGGTGGTGGTAGTGGTGACAGTGGTGGTGATGGTGGTAGAGGCGACAGTGGTGGTTGTAGAATCCACAGTGGTGGTGATGGTGGTAGAGGTGACAGTGGTGGTAATGGTGGTAGAGGCGACAGTGGTGGTGGTAGAGTTCAGAGTGGTGGTGATGGTGGTAGAGGCGACAGTGGTGGTGATGGTGGTAGAGACGACAGTGGTGGTGATGGTGGTATAGGCGACAGTGGTGGTGGTAGAGTCCACAGTGGTGGTGATGGTGGTAGAGGCGACAGTGGTGGTGGTGGTGGTAGAGGCGACAGTAGTAGTGGTGGTGGTAGAGGCAACAGTGGTGGTGGTGGTGGTGGTGGTGGAGGCGACAGTAGTAGTGGTGGTGGTGGTGGTAGAGGCGACAGTACTGGTGGTGGTGGTAGAGGCGACAGTAGTGGTGGTGGTGGTAGAGGCGACAGTAGTGGTAGTGGTGGTAGAGGCGACAGTAGTAGTGGTGGTGGTAGAGGCAACAGTATTGGTGGTGGTGGTGGTAGAGGCGACAGTAGTGGTGGTGGTGGTGGAGGCGACAGTAATGGTGGTGGTGGTGGTGGTGGAGGCGACAGTAATGGAGGTGGTGATGGTAGAGGCGACAGTAGTAGTGGTGGTGGTAGAGGCGACAGTAGTATTGGTGGTGGTAGAGGCGACAGTAGTAGTAGTGGTGGAGCCGACAGTAATAGTGGGGATGGAGGTGACAGTAATGGACGTGGTGGTGGAGGCGACAGTAATGGTGGTGGTGGTGGAGGCGATAGCAATGGTGGTGGTGGTAGATGCGACAGTAATGGTGGAGGTGGAGGAGACAGTAATGGTGGTTTGTGGTGGAGGCGACAATAATGGTGGTGGTGGAGGAGACAGTAATGGTGGTGGTGGTGGAGGCGACAATAATGGTGGAGGTGGAGGAGACAGTAATGGTGGTGGTGGAGGCGACAGTAATGGTGATGGTGGATTGGACAGTAATCGTGGTGGTGTAGCCGACAGTAATGGTGGTGGTGGTGGAGGCGACAATAATGGTGGAGGTGGAGGAGACAGTAATGGTGGTGGTTGAGGCGACAGTAATGGTGATGGTGGATTGGACAGTAATCGTGGTGGTGTAGCCGACAGTAATGGTGGTGGTGTTGGTGGAGGTGACAGGAGTGGTGGTGGTGGTGGGGGCGACAGTAGTGGTGGTGGTGGAGACGACGGTAGTGGTGGTGGTGGAGACGGTAGTAGTGGTGGTGGTGGAGGCGATATTAGTTGTGGTGGCGGAGGCGACATTAGTGGTGGTAGTGGTGGTAGTGGTAGTAGAGGCGACAGTGGTGGTGGTGGTAGTGGACTAGAGGCGAAAGTGGTGGTGGTTGAGTCCACAGTGGTGGTGATGGTGGTAGAGGTGACAGTGGTGGTGATGGTGGTAGAGGCGATAGTGGTGGTGGTAGAGTCCACAGTGGTGGTGATAGTGGTAGAGGCGACAATGGTGGTGATGGTGGAAGAGGCGACAGTGGTGGTGGTAGAGTCCACAGTGGTGGTGAGGGTGGTAGAGGTGACAGTGGTGGTGATGGTGGTAGAGGCGACAGTGGTGGTGGTGGTGGTAGAGGCGACAGTGGTGGTGGTAGAGTCCACAGTGGTGGTGATGGTGGTAGAGGTGACAGTGGTGGTGATGGTGGTAGAGGCGACAGTGGTGGTGGTGGTGGTAGAGGCGACAGTGGTGGTGGTAGAGTCCACAGTGGTGGTGATGGTGGTAGAGGTGACAGTGGTGGTGATGGTGGTAGAGGCGACAGTGGTGGTGGTGGTGGTGGTTGATGCGACAGTGGTGGTGGTAGAGTCCACAGTGGTGGTGATCGTGGTAGAGGTGACAGTAGTGGTGATGGTGGTAGAGGCGACAGTGGTGGTGGTAGAGTTCACAGTGGTGGTGATAGTGGTAGTGGCCACAATGGTGGTGGTAGAGTCCATAGTGGTGGTGATGGTGGTAGAGGCGACAGTGGTGGTGGTAGAGTCCACAGTGGTGGTGATGGTGGTAGAGGCGACAGTGGTGGTGGTAGAGTCGACAGTGGTGGTTATGGTGGTTGAGGTGACAGTGGTGGTGATGGTGGTAGAGGCGACAGTGGTGGTGGTAGAGTTCACAGTGGTGGTGATAGTGGTAGTGGCCACAATGGAGGTGGTAGAGTCCATAGTGGTGGTGATGGTGGTAGAAGTGACAGTGGTGGTGATGGTGGTAGAGGCGACAGTGGTGGTGATGGTGGTAGAGGCGACAGTGGTGGTGGTGATGGTGGTAGAGGCGACAGTGGTGGTGGTAGAGTCCACAGTGGTGGTGATGGTAGTAGAGGTGACAGTGGTGGTGATGGTGGTAGAAGCGACAGTGGTGGGGGTGGTGGTAGAGGCGACAGTGGTGGTGGTAGAGTCCACAGTGGTGGTGATGGTGGTAGAGGCGACAGTGGTGGTGATGGTGGTAGACGCGACAGTGGTGGTGGTAGAGTCCACAATGGTGGTGATGGTGGTAGAAGTGACAGTGGTGGTGATGGTGGTAGAGGCGACAGTGGTGGTGGTAGAGTCCACAGTGGTGGTGATGGTGGTAGAAGTGACAGTGGTGGTGATGGTGGTAGAGGCGACAGTGGTGGTGGTAGAGTCCACAGTGGTGGTGATGGTGGTAGAGGTGACAGTGGTGGTGATGGTGGTAGAGGCGACAGTGGTGGTGGTAGAGTCCACAGTGGTAGTGATGGTGGTAGAGTCCACAGTGGTGGTGATGGTGGTAGAGTCTACAGTGGTGGTGGTAGAGTCCACAGTGGTGGTGATGGTGGTAGAGTCCACAGTGGTGGTGATGGTGGTAGAGGCGACAGTGGTGGTAATGGTGGTAGAGGTGACAGTGGTGGTGATGGTGGCAGAGGCGACAGTGGTGGTGGTAGAGTCCACAGTGGTGGTGATGGTGGTAGAGTCCACAGTGGTGGTGATGGTGGTAGAGTCCACAGTGGTGGTGATGGTGGTAGAGTCTACAGTGGTGGTGGTAGAGTCCACAGTGGTGGTGATGGTGGTAGAGTCCACAGTGGTGGTGATGGTGGTAGAGGCGACAGTGGTGGTGATGGTGGTAGAGGTGACACTGGTGGTGATGGTGGTAGATGTGACAGTGGTGGTGATGGTGGTAGAGGTGACAGTGGTGGTGATGGTGGTAGAGGCGACTGTGGTGGTGGTAGAGTCCACAGTGGTGGTGACGGTGGTAGAGGCGACAGTGGTGGTGATGGTGGTAGAAGTGACAGTGGTGGTGGTAGAGGTGACAGTGGTGGTGGTAGAGGTGACAGTGGTGGTGATGGTGGTAGAGGCGACAGTGGTGGTGATGGTGGTAGAGGCGACAGTGGTGGTGGTAGAGTCCACAGTGGTGGTGATGGTTGTAGAGGCGACAGTGGTGGTGATGGTGGTAGAGGCGACAGTGGTGGTGATGGTGGTAGAGGCGACAGTGGTGGTGATGGTGGTAGAGGCGACAGTGGTGGTGATGGTGGTAGAGGTGACACTGGTGGTGATGGTGGTAGATGTGACAGTGGTGGTGACGATGGTAGAGGCGACAGTGGTGGTGATGGTGGTAGAAGTGACAGTGGTGGTGGTAGAGGTGACAGTGGTGGTGGTAGTGGTGACAGTGGTGGTGATGGTGGTAGAGGTGACAGTGGTAGTGATGTTGGTAGAGGTGACAGTGGTGGTGATGGTGGTAGAGGCGACAGTGGTGGTGGTAGAGTCCACAGTGGTGGTGATGGTTGTAGAGGCGACAGTGGTGGTGATGGTGGTAGAGGCGACAGTGGTGGTGATGGTAGTAGAGGCGACAGTGGTGGTAGTAGAGTCCACAGTGGTGGTGATGGTTGTAGAGGCGACAGTGGTGGTGATGGTGGTAGAGGCGACAGTGGTGGTGATGGTGGTAGAGGCGAGAGTGGTGGTGGTGGTAGAGGCGACTGTGGTGGTGGTGGTAGGGCCGACAGTGGTGGTGGTAGAGTCCACAGTGGTGGTGATGGTGGTAGGGGCGACAGTGGTGGTGGTATAGTCCACAGTGGTGGTGATGGTAGTAGAGGCGACAGTGATGGTGGTGGTAGGGGCGACAGTGGTGGTGGTGGTAGAGGCGAGAGTGGTGGTGGTGGTAGAGGCGACTGTGGTGGTGGTGGTAGGGGCGACAGTGGTGGTGGTAGAGTCCACAGTGGTGGTGATGGTGGTAGAGGCGACAGTGGTGGTGATGGTAGTAGAGGCGACAGTGGTGGTGGTGGTAGAGTCCACAGTGGTGGTGATGGTGGTAGAGGCGACAGTGGTGGTGGTAGAGTCCACAGTGGTGGTGATGGTGGTAGAGTTCACAGTGGTGGTGATGGTGGTAGAGTCCACAGTGGTGGTGATGGTGGTAGAGTCCACAGTGGTGGTGATGGTGGTAGAGGCGACAGTGGTGGTGGTAGAGTCCACAGTGGAGGTGATGGTGGTAGAGGTGACAGTGGTGGTGATGGTGGTAGAGGCGACAGTGGTGGTGGTAGAGTCCACAGTGGTGGTGATAGTGGTAGTGGTGACAATGGTGGTGGTAGAGTCCACAGTGGTGGTGATGGTGGTAGAGGTGACAGTGGTGGTGGTAGAGTGGTAGAGTCCACAGTGGTGGTGATGGTGGTAGAGGCGACAGTGGTGGTGGTAAAGTCGAAAGTGGTGGTGATGGTGGTAGAGGCGACAGTGGTGGTGATGGTGGTAGAAGCGACAGTGGTGGTGGTAGAGTCCACAGTGGTGGTGATGGAGGTTGAGGCGACAGTGGTGGTGATGGTGTTAGAGGCGACAGTGGTGGTGGTAGAGTCCACAGTGGTGGTGATGGTGGTAGAGGCGACAGTGGTGGTGGTAGAGTCCACAGTGGTGGTGATCGTGGTAAAGGCAAAAGTGGTGGTGGTAGAGTCCACAGTGGTGGTGATGGTGGTAGAGGTGACAGTGGTGGTGATGGTGGTAGAGGCGACAGTGGTGGTGGTAGAGTCCACAGTGGTGGTTATGGTGGTAGAGGTGACAGTGGTGGTGATGGTGGTAGAGGCGACAGTGGTGGTGGTAGAGTCCACAGTGGTGGTGATAGTGGTAGAGGCGACAATGGTGGTGGTAGAGGTGGTAGAGTCCACAGTGGTGGTGATGGTGGTAGAGGCGACAGTGGTGGTGATGGTGGTAGAGGCGACAGTGGTGGTGGTAGAGTCCACAGTGGTGGTTATGGTGGTAGAGGTGACAGTGGTGGTGATGGTGGTAGAGGCGACAGGGGTGGTGGTAGAGTCCACAGTGGTGGTGATAGTGGTAGAGGCGACAATGGTGGTGGTAGAGGTGGTAGAGTCCACAGTGGTGGTAGAGGTGGTAGAGTCCACTGTGGTGGTGATGGTGGTAGAGGTGACAGTGGTGGTTATGGTGGTATAGGCGACAGTGGTGGTGGTTGAGTCCACAGTGGTGGTGTTGGTGGTAGAGGCGACAGTGGTGGTGATGGTGGTAGAGGCGACAGTGGTGGTGGTGGTGGTGATAGAGACGACAGTGGTGGTGATGGTGGTAGAGGTGACAGTGGTGGTGATGGTGGTAGAGGCGACAGTGGTGGTGGTAGAGTCCACAGTGGTGGTGATGGTGGTAGAGTCGACAGTGGTGGTGATGGTGGTAGATTCTACAGTGGTGGTGGTAGAGTCCACAGTGGTGGTGATGGTGGTAGAGGCGAGAGTGGTGGTGATGGTAGTAGAGGTGACAGTGGTGGTGGTGGTGGTAGAGGCGACAGTGGTGGTGGTAGAGTCCACAGTGGTGGTGATGGTGGTAGAGGCGACAGTGGTGGTGATGGTGGTAGAGGCGATAGTGGTGGTGGTGGTAGAGGCGACAGTTGTGGTGGTGGTAGAGGCGACAGTGGTGGTGGTGGTGGTAGAGGCGACAGTGGTGGTGGTGGTAGAGGCGACAGTGGTGGTGGTGGTAGAGGCGACAGTGGTGGTGGTGGTAGAGGCGATAGTGGTAGTGATGGTAGTAGAGGCGACAGTGGTGGTGGTGGTAGAGGCGACAGTGGTGGTGGTGGTAGAGGCGACAGTGGTGGTGGCGGTAGGGGCGACAGTGGTGGTGATGGTAGGGGCGACAGTGGTGGTGGTGGTAGGGGCGACAGTGGTGGTGGTGGTAGAGGCGACAGTGGTGGTGATGGTAGTAGAGGCGACAGTGGTGGTGGTGGTAGAGGCGACAGTGGTGGTGGTGGTAGAGGCGACAGTGGTGGTGGTGGTGGTAGGGGCGACAGTGGTGGTGGTGGTAGAGGCGACAGTGGTGGTGATGGTAGTAGAGGCGACAGTGGTGGTGGTGGTAGAGGCGACAGTGGTGGTGGTGGTAGAGGCGACAGTGGTGGTGATGGTAGTAGAGGCGACAGTGGTGGTGGTGGTAGAGGCGACAGTGGTGGTGGTCGTCAATACCCTTATTGATCTGTAGCGTCCCTCACCTCCCGCTCTCTGATTATCAATAATTAGTTTCATATAAGATGATCGCCTTATCGTGGAGAGAGAGAGAGGAAGGGGGAGGGGGTCAAGGGGGGTGGTGGGTGAGGGTTGCGTTGAAGGGGAGAGGTAAGGGGGGTATAGAGGGAGGGACAGACACACACCGTCCGTCCGTCCGTTAGTCAGTCCGTCCTCATCAGATCTCGCCTCAGCTCGATGACATTTTGGACAGTCGCGGGATGGGCCTTGGTGTGTGGTGTGACGGGTTCTTCTTACCTTTGTGTGTTGACAGAGTGATATTATAGTTATGAATGAGTTACCTGTCTTGTATAATTCTTAAGCTTATTATAGAGTTCTCATCATATTTCTCTTTCCCTGTACACTGTTTAGGGGGAAATCACTTTGAGTTTAGATACCACAGTTTATTTCACTTCAAGATCAGCCACCTTAACGCTAGACTAACCTAACTTAACATGAACTAACTGAAATTAATATTAACTAACCTAACTTAACATAAACTAACTTAACTTAACATAAACTAACCTAACGTAAACTAACCCCAGGTAGCTTTAGGGTGCATAATCTTCAGGTGAGTTCCAGCGGCCACAAGACACAGAATATCAGATCAATATTTACCAACAGTGAAGCCGATTTGCTGAACAATGTTTCCAGGAAAACCTCCTTGTTGACTTGGTGTGTGTGTGTGTGTGTGTGTGTGTGTGTGTGTGTGTGTGTGTGTGTGTGTGTGTGTGTGTTTGTAAGACCCACATCTTCAACATCAAACACAAGGACCTCAATAAGAACAAGCGAGTCAGCTGCTGCTGCCAGTATTGACATACACAGAAGACAACAAACAATGGTTGATACTGGGCTGAATTCTGTTGACGGAAACCCCAAGAAAATACGACCCACTGATTGTGTGTGTGTGTGTGTGTGTTGTTCACTGGCTCAGGGGCTTGTGACACGACCTAATATATAATTACATTTTCTAACGTGTGTGTGTGTGTGTGTGTGTGTGTGTGTGTGTGTGTGTGTGTGTGTAATAATAATAATAATAATAATGATAATTAACGGTTTATTGAAAAAAGTTCTGCAGCCCGAAGGCTGAAAATATACATTGGACATAAATGACTTATTACATACATTGGTGGTTTAACAAAAGCCTTCATTAGAGAAAGGTAAAGGAACATACAGTGAACATACAGATTAAAGTAGGTGTTGAACAGCAAACACGTAGTGTAGTAACTCCCTCCCAGATGGTGTTATGAGGGACCTCACGTGGTGTAGTAATTACCTTACAGATGGTGTTATGAGGGACCTCACGTGGTGTAGTAACTCCCTCACAGATGGTATTATGAGGGACCTGACGTGGTGTAGTAATTCCCTCACAGATGGTGCTATGAGGGACCTCACGTGGTGTAGTAATTCCCTCACAGATGGTGTTATGAGGGACCTCACGTGGTGTAGTAACTCCCTCACAGATGGTGTTATGAGGGACCTGACGTGGTGTAGTAATTCCCTCCCAGATGGTGTTATGAGGGACCTCACGTGGTGTAGTAATTCCCTCACAGATGGTGTTATGGGGGACCTCACGTGGTGTAGTAACTCCCTCACAGATGGTGTTATGAGGGACCTGACGTGGTGTAGTAGTTCCCTCACAGATGGTGTTATGAGGGACCTCACGTGGTGTAGTAACTCCCTCACAGATGGTGTTATGAGGGACCTGACGTGGTGTAGTAATTCCCTCCCAGATGGTGTTATGAGGGACCTCACGTGGTGTAGTAATTCCCTCACAGATGGTGTTATGGGGGACCTCACGTGGTGTAGTAACTCCCTCACAGATGGTGTTATGAGGGACCTGACGTGGTGTAGTAGTTCCCTCACAGATGGTGTTATGAGGGACCTCACGTGGTGTAGTAACTCCCTCACAGGTGGTGTTATGAGAGACCTGACGTGGTGTAGTAATTCCCTCGCAGATGGTGTTAGGAGGGACCTGACGTGGTGTAGTAACTCCCTCACAGATGGTGTTATGAGGGACCTGACGTGGTGTACTAATTCCCTCACAGATGGTGTTATATGAGTGAGGTGTGGTCCCAGGCCTTCCTATCGTAGACGGATTAACACATCGCTGGTTGTTGTTGGGTCTCACGGGCAGTTATCACTGGGTACCCTGGGACCTCACTGTGTGAAGGGTACCACTCGGCTGTTACTGTTGAGTTGTTCCCACTGACTTAAGCACTGTTCACCACAGTTCACCTCTGTTCAACACTGGTTCCATTCCTTTCCGAAATGAAATTGTAACTTCTGGCGAGAACTTGTTGATATTCCGGTGGGGAGGAGGGAGTTGGTATGGGCCAACTTAACAGTTGACCTGGCAGCTGTTAGAGCAGCGCCAGACACGTCTTGACCCTTCAGTGGTCACGGATGTAGTGTGTGTGTGTTTGTTGTTCACTGGCTCTGGGGCTTGTGACACGACCTAACATATAATTACATTTTCTAACGTGTGTGTGTGTGTGTGTGCAAAATGCCTATACCTCAACGTTGTGCTACACCTTACAGTAGTATACCTGGATCCTGTCCGACCTACTCCACCCCGCACCACCAATGAACACCTTGTGGCTATATTAACCTCGGGTAGACTATGGTAATTTATATATACCATAAAGATAACGATGATGATGATGATGATGATAATGATGATGATGATAATGATGGTGATGATTATAATAATGATTATGATGATGATGATGATGATGATGATGATGAGCAATATCCAATACTCTAGAGTGTACAATGTATAGATGAGAGATTTGTTCACTGGTAAACACTCAGAGGTGACAGTGAGGAAACTTAATAGTAAAGAATAGAATAAATTAGCGGCCATAAGATGCATCACACGCGTACTATAGATGGTAACAACTGCCAAACTCACGTCTTGTATATGAACTGTGTTGAGGTCTTTTTCTGTGTAGTATTTATCCCAGTGCTTATATCTACGTCTCTCTCTCTCTCTCTCTCTCTCTCTCTCTCTCTCTCTCTCTCTCTCTCTCTCTCTCATATAATTATACACTCCCTCCCACTAAGACGACCACCATCACCACCACCACCACCACACACTGCAAACATCACCACCACACTCAGCAACCACAACCACAATCACCACCACCGCCACACACATCAGCCATCACCACCACCACTACATACAGCAACCACCACCATCACCACCACACACAGCAACCACAACCACAATCACCACCACCGCCACACACAGCAGCCATCACCACCACCACCACACACAGCAACCACCACCACCACCACACACAGCAACCACCACCACCATCACCACCACCACTACACACAGCAGCCATCACCACCACCACTACATACACACCACCACCACACCCCACACACACAACACCACCACCACCACCACACAACCATCACCACCACCACACACACACACACCAACCACCACCACCACACACAGCAACCACCACCACCACACACACACACCACCACCACCACCACCACACACCACAACCACCACCACCACACACAGCAACCACCACCACCACCACACACACCCACCACCACCACCACACACACTGCAACCACCACCACCATCATCACACACACCAACCAACACCACCACACACTGCAACCACCACCACCACACACAGCAACCACCACCACCACCACACACAGCAACCACCACCACCACCCATACAGCAACCACCACCATCACACACACCAACCAACACCACCACCACACACCACACCACACCACACACCACCACCACCACCACACACTGCAACCACCACCACCACACACAGCAACCATCACCACCACCACACACAGCAACCATCACCACACACACAACCACCACCACCACCACACACAGCAACCACCACCACCACACACAGCCACCAACACCACCACACACACACAACCACCACCACCACACACAGCAACCACCACCACCACACACAGCAACCAAAACCACCACCACACACAGCAACCACCACCACCACACACACCAACCAACACCACCACCACACACACACACCACACCACACAGCAACCGCCACCACCACACACTGCAACCACCACCACCACACACAGCAACCACCACCACCACCACACACAGCAACCATCACCACCACCACACACAGCAACCACCACCACCACCACACACAGCAACCACCACGACCACCACCACCACCACCACACAACACACCACCACCACCACCACCACACACACACCACACCACCACCACACACACACACCACCACCACCACACACACACCACCACCACACACACACCACCACCACCACACACACACCACACCACCACAACACACAGCAACCACCACCACCACCACACACAGCAACCACCACCACCACCACACACAGCAACCACCATCACCACACACACTGCAACCATCACCACCACCACACACACCACACCACCACCACCACACACACACCACACACACCACCACACACAGCAACCACCACCACCACCACACACAGCAACCACCATCACCACACACACTGCAACCACCACCACCACACACTGCAACCACCACCACCACACACAGCAACCACCACCACCACCACACACAGCAACCATCACCACCACCACACACAGCAACCACCACCACCACCACACACAGCAACCATCACCACCACCACACACAGCAACCATCACCACACACCACACACACACCACCACCACCACACACAACACCCACACACCACCACACACACACACCACCACACACCACACCACACAACCACCACCACCACACACACACCACCACACCACCACACACACACACCCACCACCACACACACACCACCACCACCACACACACACACCCACACACACCACACACCACCACACCACCACCACACACACAACCACCACCACCACACACACACCACACACACCACACACACACACCACCACCACCACACACCACCACCACCACCACACACACACCACACCACACACCACACACACACACCACACCACCACACCCACACCACACACCACCCACACACCACACCACCAACACCACACACACACACCTCACCATCACCACACACACCACACACACCACCACCACCACACACACACACCACACCACCACACACAAACACCACACCACCACCACACACACCACACCACCACCACCACACACACAACCACACCACCCACCACACACCACACCCACACCACCACCACACACACACACCACCACACACCACACACCACCACCACCACACCACACCACACCACACCACCACACACACACCACAAAACACACCACCCACCACCACACCACCACACACACACACCACCACAACCACCACACCACCACCACACCACACACCACACCACCACCACCACCACACACCACACCCACACCACCACCACACCACACACCCACACCACCACCACACACACACCACACACCACCACCACACACACCACCACACCACCACCACACACACACCACCACCAAAACCCACCACACACCACACCACCACACACCACCACACACCACACCACCACCACCACACACACACACCACCACCACCACACACACCACCACCACCACCACACCACCACCACACCACCACATCACCACACCACCACCACCACCACACACACCACACCACCACCACACACACCACACCACACACCACCACCCACACCACACACACCACCCCACACACCACACACCCCACCACCACCACACCACACACACACCACCACACCACCACACACACACACCCACCACCACCACCACAACCCCACCACCACCACCACACACACACCACCACCACACACCACCACACACACCACACCACCACACCACCACACACACCACCACCACACCACACACACACCACCACCACCACCACACACACACACCACACACCACCACCACACACACACCACCACCACCACCACACACACACACCACACCACCACCACACACACACACCACCACCACACCACCACACACCACACCACCACCACCACACACACCACCACCACCACACACACCACCACCACCACCACCACACACACACACCACCACACCACCACCACACACACCACCACACCACACACACACCACACCACCACCAGACCACCACACACACACCACACCACCACCACACACACACACCACCAGACCACCACACACACACACACCACCACCAGACCACCACACACACACCACCACCACCACCCACACACACACCACACCACCACCACACACACACCACACACCACACACACCACACACACCACAACCACCACACCACACACCACCACCACCACCACACACCACACCACCACACACCACCACACACACACCACCACACACCACCACACACACACACCACCACCACACACCACACACACCACACCACACCACACACACACACACCACCACCACCACCACACACACACACCACACCACCACCACCACCACACACCACACCACCACCACACACAGCAACCACCACCACCACCACCACACACAGCAACCACCATCACCATCACACACTGCAACCACCACCACCACACACTGCAACCATCACCACCACACACAGCAACCACCACCACCACCACACACAGCAACCATCACCACCACCACACACAGCAACCACCACCACCACACACAGCAACCACCACCACCACCACATACAGCAACCACCACCATCACACACAGCAACAACCACCACCACCACACACAGCAACCACTACCACCACCATCACACACAGCAACCACCACCAACACACACAGCAACCACCACCAACACACACAGCAGCAACCACCACCATCACCACACACAGCAACCACCACCAACACACACACCACCACCACCAACACACACAGCAGCAACCACCACCATCACCACACACAGCAACCACCACCACCACCAATAGAGGACCACCAGCAATATTTAATACTACCGTAACATATGACGCCTGATGTGTACCCAGATGCTCCGAGAGGGGCTATGAGAGGAGGGGGGAGGGGGAGGGGGAGAGTAATCTGTCCTGGAGGGTGATCAGGCAAGACTAACACATGGTTTAGCTGGTATCAAAAGGGTTACAGCTCCTCTTTACTGTAGGGGAGGGAGAAAGGGTGGGGTAGGGGTGAGGGGGTAGGGGGTGAGAGGGTAGGGGGTGAGAGGGTAGGGGGTGATAGGGTAGGGGGTGATAGGGTAGGGGGTGACAGAAAGAGAGGGTGGGGGATGGAGGGGGTAGGAAAGAGTGTAAAGGCTAGAGAAGATTAGGGAAACAAAAATTAATATTTTTTCTTCAAAATCTGAGTTAAGTTAATATTTCATACATCTATTTATCTTATTCTTGTTCTTTCTTTTCTTAGTATTTTCAGTAAAGGATTATTGTACAGTAAAGGAGTAATGTACAATCTTTGGTGTACATGTTTTATTAAAAGGTAGAGAACAGAACAGATGGATTTTTCGAACAACAACTATTAGCATATAAGTAACTTGAACTTTAACAGAAGCACAGTCACTATACATTACCAACACAAACCATGATCATACTATATATACATACGGGCAGCTTGTGGCGGCAAGACACACAGGTGTGAGCTGCAGTTGTTCCGTGGGAACAAGACCATGGGTCGAAACGCTACAGAAGCAACCAATGTTCTTACTCCACACCCACCCACACACAAACACACACACATAAACACACACACATAAACACACACACCAACACACACACACCAGAAACTGAAATTTCGTTACAGATTAGTTTAGGTTAGGTTAGGGTAAGACCCATGACGCAAAATTTCGCTTTTTGGTTATTTTGAAAACAACCACAACTCGTTGTGGTTGTTTTTCGTTCTTTGCACCAAACCAAACATATACAATATACCTGCATATGATATGCACGTATAAGTTATTGGAGATAATCATCTGGAAATAGATCAATGACCATCATGTATAAAATTAGTATAAGACATAGAGGAGGATGGTAGCTGGGTTGTGAAGCACCAGTAGAGGGAAGGTCTACCCTGTGGTTGTGAAGCACCAGCAGAGGGAAGGTCTACCCTGTGGTTGTGAAGCACCAGTAGAGGGAAGGTCTACCCTGTGGTTGTGAAGCACCAGTAGAGGGAAGGTCTACCCTGTGGTTGTGAAGCACCAGCAGAGGGAAGGTGTACCTTGTGGTTGTGAAGCACCAGCAGAGGGAAGGTCTACCCTGTGGTTGTGAAGCACCAGTAGAGGGAAGGTGTACCCTGTGGTTGTGAAGCACCAGCAGAGGGAAGGTGTACCTTGTGGTTGTGAAGCACCAGTAGAGGGAAGGTCTACCCTGTGGTTGTGAAGCACCAGCAGAGGGAAGGTGTACCTTGTGGTTGTGAAGCACCAGTAGAGGGAAGGTCTACCCTGTGGTTGTGAAGCACCAGCAGAGGGAAGGTGTACCTTGTGGTTGTGAAGCACCAGTAGAGGGAAGGTCTACCCTGTGGTTGTGAAGCACCAGTAGAGGGAAGGTCTACCCTGTGGTTGTGAAGCACCAGCAGAGGGAAGGTGTACCTTGTGGTTGTGAAGCACCAGCAGAGGGAAGGTCTACCCTGTGGTTGTGAAGCACCAGTAGAGGGAAGGTCTACCCTGTGGTTGTGAAGCACCAGCAGGGGGAAGGTGTACCTTGTGGTTATGAAGCTCCAGCAGGGAGGAAGTGTACCTTGTGGTTGTGAAGCACCAGTAGAGGGAAGGTCTACCCTGTGGTTGTGAAGCACCACCAGGGGAAGGTGTGCCTCGTAGTTGTGAAGCACTAGCAGAGGGAAGGTGCACCTTGTGGTTGTGAAGCACTATCAGAGGGAAGGTGTACCTTGTGGTTGTGAAGCACCAGTAGAGGGAAGGTGTACATTGTGGTTGTGAAGCACTATCAGATGGAAGGTGTAACCTTGTGGTAGTGAAGCACCAGCAGGGGGAAGGTGTACCTTGTGGTTGTGAAGCACCAGTAGAGGGAAGGTTTACCTTGTGGTTGTGAAGCACTATCAGAAAGAAGGTGTACCTTGTGGTTGTGAAGAACCAGCAGAGGGAAGGTGTACCTTGTGGTTGTGAAGCACCAGCAGGGGAAGGTGTACCCTGTGGTTGTGAAGCACCAGCAGGGGGTAGGTGTACCCTGTGGTTGTGAAGCACCAGCAGAGGGAAGGTGTACCCTGTGGTTGTGAAGCACCAGCAGGGGAAGGTGTACCCTGTGGTTGTGAATCACCAGCAGAGGGAAGGTGTACCCTGTGGTTGTGAAGCACCAGCAGAGGGAAGGTGTACCTTGTGGTTGTGAAGCACCAGCAGAGGGAAGGTGTACCCTGTGGTTGTGAAGCACCAGCAGAGGGAAGGTGTACCCTGTGGTTGTGAAGCACCAGCAGGGTAAGGTGTACCTTGTGGTTGTGAAGCACTATCAGAGGGAAGGTGTACCTTGTGGCTGTGAAGCACTAGCAGAGGGAAAATGTACTTTGTGGTTGTGAAGCACTATCACAGGGAAGGTGTACCTTGTGGTTGAGAAGCACCAGCAGAGGGAAGGTGTACCTTGTGGTTGTGAAGCACTATCAGAGGGAAGGTGTACCTTTGGTTGTGAAGCACCAGCATAGAAAAGGTGTACCTTGTGGTTATGAAGTTCCAGCAGGGGGAAGGTGTACATTGTGGTTGTGAAGCACCAGCAGGGGGAAGGTGTACATTGTGGTTGTGAAGCACCAGCAGGGGGAAGGTGTACCCTGTGGTTGTAAAGCACCAGCAGGGTTAGGTGTACCCTGTGGTTATGGAGCACTAGCAGGGTAAGATGTACCCTGTGGTTGTGAAGCACTAGCAGGGTAAGGTGTACCCTGTGGTTGTGAAGCACTAGCAGGGTTAGGTGTACCCTGTGTTTGTGAAGCACCAGCAGGGTAAGATGTACCCTGTGGTTGTGAAGCACCAGCAAGGGGAATGTGTACCTTGTGGTTATGAAGCTCCAGCAGGGGGAAGGTGTACATTGTGGTTGTGAAGCACCAGCAAGCAGGGGTAAGGTGTAACCTGTGGTTGTGAAGCACCAGCAGGGGGAAGGTGTACATTGTGGTTGTGAAGCACCAGCAAGCAGGGGCAAGGTGTAACCTGTGGTTGTGAAGCACCAGCAGGGGCAAGGTGTAACCTGTGGTTGTGAAGCACCAGCAGGGGCAAGGTGTAACCTGTAGTTGTGAAGCACCAGCAGGGTGTAAGGTGTACCCTGTGGTTGTAAAGCACCAGCAGAGTAAGGTGTACCCTGTGTTTGTGATGCACTAGCAAGGTAAGATGTACTCTGTGGTTGTGAAGCAGCAGCAGGTGTAAGGTGTACCCTGTGGTTGTGAAGCACCAGCAGGGTAAGATGTACCCTGTGGTTGTGAAGCACCAACGGGGTAAGGTGTACCGTGGTTGTGAAGCACCAGAAGGGTAAGGTGTACCGTGGTTGTGAAGCACCAGAAGGGTAAGGTGTACCGTGGTTGTGAAGCACCAGTAAGGACACATTACAACTCATCATAACTCTCCGCAACTCCTCCACTACCCACCAAAATAATTTTCCTGGAACAATTGAAGAAACTCATCTCCGTCTTTGATAATTGTGACATTAAAGTCTCTCGGGCCGGCAAACCGGATCAATTTATCACATGGAGTGACTTTTGACGGGCGGGAAATGATCAATATGCTGGTGGAGGGCGTGTGATTGGTCAACACTTGTCGCCTGGTAAACCAATGGGCGGGGCCTCATACGCTCTTCAGCCAATGATATGAGGCTGCAGCTCCTCGGCTCGCCTGCTTGAGTTCCGCTTCATCAGCGCGTCATTTACCCACCAGACGCGGAAACGACAAGTGGAGGAGGCCGCGTCCGAGGTCAATGATGCGAGAAATTGCTAATTTCACTAGTGGAAGTCAACTTCTTTAAATGCTTCTTACGAATATTCATCGCTCATTTAGAGAACGACAAATAGATCAATGAAGTGCTGTACACTGATATACAATAAAGGGTGACACAACACTGCCTGCCTCAGCGGGGGGTGACTGGACACGAATTCCACCTATAATGTTACGTTGTATTAATACTACTGCTTGTGTACACGGACGTTATGCTGACATGTTGGAGTACCGCTTGCACTTAGTTAAGTTTATTTTAATAACACATCTCCAATAAAGTATCGTTACCTCTTTACCGTCTTTACAATTTGAAAAACTGGACGAAATACCTTGATATTCTCCAGTGCATTGTCATATGTTTGACAGTATTCAAATATACACAACACTAAAATTACTGGTAATTTTCAATTCTGGCAGTTGGCAGCACTAAACTGTGATCAGATAATTTAATCCACATAGACAACGGTGTATACCTGTGGTCGACTGTTCCTGGACTAGTGGACAACACTGCTCACAAGACCACGACCCACACCATGGGTACTGATGCTTGGGGGGACTATTACACACACACACATATATACAGTATACACAGAACTCTCTCTCTCTCTCTCTCCCTCTCCGTGTCTACATACACTCGGTCATCGTTCACCACACATCTTTATTTGTCTATTCGTTAGGTTACACAAGGTGAGATATAAAATTATACAGGCTGTGGACCTCCTCCAGCTCTTGGGGGGCAGGAGAGCTGAGATCAGTCAACACTCCCTCACCAAACACAGGACGTTGGTTGCTCATTTGTTTCATTTAGTCTGCAACTTAAATCATCCAATTTTTTTACCATTTCTGATCTTACTGAAATGAAAGTATATATATATATATATATATATATATATATATATATATATATATATATATATATATATATATATATATATATATATATATCGTGTGTGTGTGTATGCGCGCGCGCGCCACGGGACTCGAGACACCTCGCCCCGAAACAACACTCTTGAACTGTATAATTGTCTTAAAACAGAATAGAAAAGACTTACCTTAAAAACAAAAGAGCATCACGAAATACCCCGGAATGCGTCTGCCAGATCTGCAAGAAAGATAGATATAAACTAAAATCATCTATACATGTTTGCTTCGGTATGTATACAATACAATACAACATAGGTATACAATGTACATAGACCATATACGTATACATATACAATGTACATAGACCATATACCTATACAACCAATGTATACCTAGATAGTGCGGGTATATAAACAATGGTAAACAGTTAGGCAATTTGATCATATATAGTTAGCCCCAACTCTGTACAGTTGTTGTTGAGTTCCATGTGTGATACGAAGACTCAGATAAAACCTATATGCTCCCACATAAAAGTTATACACATTGCCCTCAGTATATGCAGCCCCGGGCGGAACACGCCGCCGTAACACCAATCGGGTCGGTGACTTCTGCAGCGTTCGTCAGTAGCATGATCTAACCAGAACAAGCCTGACAACACGTAGCTTTAGGGCGGAGCTTAGTGACGTGGCACGAGCTTCTCCCTGAGCTGAGGCTGGCAGTGTGTGGGGTGCGGACGTCAGTGTTATTATTCTGCAAGATCCAGATACTGACTAACTGAGTTGTAGTTTTGTGTGAGACATTATTCTGATAACAGTGCTGAGTAATTGTGCTGTGTTGGGCGCTTTAACACACAAAAAAAGACAACAACTTCTGGCTCATATACATATATTTTTTTCTCGATTTCCAAAGATGTGAGGCGTTGCTTTTATTTTTACATCTATATTTTGTAATTTGTTATTGTATAATACTGAGGTCGTTTCTTCTGTACAAATATGTTTATAAAATACAGGTATCTTGTGTGGGAATACACAACACGGTTTATATTTTATATGTACACACCCTGTATACACAATGTGTGGATACTGTATAATTTTATCTTACTGTATATTAGTATAGTATTAGCAGCAGTAGTGATGTGATCTTGAGAAGTGACTTCTCTCTCTCTCTCTCTCTCTCTCTCTCTCTCTCTCTCTCTGTATTGAACCAACCTGTTAAATCGACTTTCAAATTGTGATTCCCCGCTTAAATCAGTAAGTTTGTCTGTCAGTCAGTCACCGTAGTATAGTTCTTCAGGTCTTACTATACATACGTAACAAAACTATCAATATATAACAAAACTATCCATATGTAACACTACTATCCACAAGTAACAATACCATGCATATGTAACATCTACGTAACAATGCTATCCATACGTAAAAATACTATCCATATGTTATCTATTTATGAAAAGACATATTCCACATTTTACCACACGGAACGAGGCGGGGCAGGAACAGGTCAGCAATATAGGGGAGAGGGGATGGCTGAGGGAAAACCACGTAGGTAGTATGGGTGGGGCGGGGTGGGGCGGGATAGGGGAAGGGCCAGATCAGCAGGATGAGTGGGGTGGGTGTGGTGATGTAGGGGTCGGGGCGGGGGAGAATGTTAAGTGGGTGGAGGGGTTGAGTCAGGAGGAGGCTGGGAGGCTGATGGAGGAATTATGTGGTTAAGTGAAGCTGGGAGTGACCTTTGACCCGTAATGCTATGAGTGACCTTTGACCTATGATGCTAGGAGTGACCTTTGACCTGCAATGTTGGAAGTGACCTTTGACCCGTGATGCTGGGAGTGACCTTTGACCCGTGATGCTGGGAGTGGCCTTAGACCCGTGATGCTGGAAGTGATCTTTGACCTGTGATGCTGGGAGTGACCTTTGATCCGTGATGCTGGGAGTGACCTTTGACCTGTGATGCTGGAGTGATCTTTGACCCGTGATGCTGGGAGTGACCTTTGATCCGTGATGCTGGGAATGATCTTTGACCCGTGATACTGGGAGTGACCTTTGACCTGTGATGCTGGAGTTATGTTTGACCCGTGATGCTGGGAGTGACCTTTGTTCCGTGATGCTGGGAGTGGCATTTGACCTGTGATGCTGGGAGTGACCCTTGACCTGTGAGACTGAGAGTAACCTTTGACCTGTGATGCTGGGAGTGACCTTTAACCCGTGATGCTGAGAGTGATCTTTGACCCGTGATGCGGAGTAACTTTTGACCCGTGATGCTTGGAGTGATTTTTGACCTATGATGCTGAGTGACCCTTGACCTGTGATGCTGGGAGTGACCTTTGACCTGTGATGCTGAGAGTGATCTTTGACCCGTGATGCTGAGTGACCTTTGACCAGTGATGCTGAGAGTGATCTTTGACCCGTGATGCTGAGTGATCTTTGACCTGTGATTCTGAGTGACCTTTGACCTCTGATACCCGGGCCAGCAAAACACCTAAGAATCCCAAGTAAAAAGTTGTTATAATAAACCGTCACTCTAAATCTAAAATCCATTCATTATATCGAAGTAAAGTTACCGAGTGACGACTTTCACACAGTAAGATATACATCACCAACCAGCGCCAGGGTGTGACGTCATGATCCTCCACACCCTATATGATGTTATTCCCTCAGGAGGCCGAGTGACGAGCCACCGTGAGCTGCTGACAGACATGGCCACACACCTGTATGAGTCTAGCGGGAGCACAACAAGCAGTGTACACATGCAGGAGTTGGCTACCTGTTGTTTACTTTACCTTTACGAAATAATATATTTTGGAGGGATTTAAATACTATCGGGAAGGAAATAAAATATTAATGGATGTCATGATTTAGGATAAAAAGAAAATAACCTTACAAATAATTCTTAGAAAGATGAAAAGAAAATGTACTAAAAAGAGTGCGGCGGTGAAGTGGACACCACAGCCCTCGTCTCTTGTCCTATATAAAGATCGCTGACGCCCACCTGTGGACACTCCCAGCTGAGAATGATTATCTTAACAGTTAGGGAATGGCGGCAGCCTTCAGTGTACTATATCCGCACAGCCATTAACATGAAAAATTCCCCACATTTCTATATCAGTAAAGTCAATAGATAAATTTTACTGTGGACACAGTGCTCGCCTCCTGTTCCAGGGGTTGCTGGTTCTATCCCTGGGAACTCCTAGTTCACCCAGCTGTAAGTGGGTACCTCAGTTTACAACTTGGGGAAGTGAATGCAGTGAGAGCAGTACCAGCCATGTTGCCTCCTTGCGTACCGAAGGCTTAGTATACAGTGTACTGTATCCACACTGTCCCTAACGGGCAGACATGCAGATGGGACCCACGTTTCACTGAACCCAGATACCCGCCTTTCCTGCCTTGACAGATAAATGTATTTTTCCCCGCGAGGGAGACTTTTTTAACAACATTAATTTATCCCACTCAACATGTTACCTCCAGGTCGGCCATGTTTTACTGTTTGTTTATTGGCTTCACAACACATACGAGAGATAATTATGGTAATAACAATTATTTATTTTTTCGAATATTAAACTAAAGAGAATATATAACTAAGCTGTACATTAACAAGTATACAGAACACAGTGTAAATTATCAAACGTGAAAAATGGAAATAAACTTAGTTTATTCCTCAATTAAGACTAATGAAGTTAGGATTATTTAATATTGTCAGTTTTATACAGAGATTTTGAATATTTTCATTTAAGAATTATGTACATGAGTTTCAACACCTGTAGTCAGATTTAGGAATGAAAAATAATTGTTTGTTTTATCAATATTATCAGATTTAACAGACAGATTTACCAATGAAATAGATTCACATTTATAAAGACCAATGACCGTAAGAAAAATAGCTACGGAGTTCTCAACTAAACGACAGACGAAGATTATTAACTCAAACAAACTTTTACCCGCAAATATATAACAAAAAGACCTGGTCACTCTTTACACAGCTGCACTCATCATTATGACAGCTGTGCTCATCATTATGCAGCTGCACTCATCATTATGCAGCTGTACTCATCATTATGCAACTGTACTTATCATCATACAGCTGTGCTCATCATTATGCAGCTGTAATCATCATTAAGCAGCTGTACTCATCATTATGCAGCTGTACTCATCATTATGCAGCTGTACTCATCATTATGCAGCTGCACTCATCATTATGCAGCTGTACTCATCATTATGCAACTGTACTCATCATTATACAGCTGTACTCATCATTATGCAAATGTACTCATCATTATACAGCTGTACTCATTACTATGCAACTGTACTAATCATTATGCAGCTGTACTCATCATTATGCAACAGTACTCATCATTATACAGCTGTACTCATCATTATGCAACTGTACTCATCATTATGCAGCTGTACTCATCATTATGCAACTGTACTCATGATTATACAGCTGTACTCATCATTATGCAGTTGTACTCATCATTATACAGCTGTACTCATCATTATGCAGTTGTACTCATCATTATGCAACTGTAATCATCATTATGCAACTGTACTCATGATTATACAGCTGTACTCATGATTATGCAACTGTACTCATGATTATGCAGCTGTACTCATGATTATGCAACTGTACTCATCATTATGCAGCTGTACTCATCATTATGCAACTGTACTCATCATTATGCAGCTGTACTCATCATTATGCAACTGTACTCATCATTATACAGCTGTACTCATCATTATGCAGCTGTACTCATCATTATGCAGCTGCACTCATCATTATGCAGCTGTACTCATCATTATGCAACTGTACTTATCATCATATAGCTGTGCTCATCACTATGCAGCTGTAATCATCATTAAGCAGCTGTACTCATCATTATGCAGCTGTACTCATCATTATGCAGCTGTACTCATCATTATGCAGCTGTACTCATCAATCATTATGCAACTGTACTCATCATTATACAGCTGTACTCATCATTATGCAAATGTACTCATCATTATACAGCTGTACTCATCATTATGCAACTGTACTAATCATTATGCAGCTGTACTCATCATTATGCAACAGTACTCATCATTATACAGCTGTACTCATCATTATGCAACTGTACTCATCATTATGCAGCTGTACTCATCATTATGCAACTGTACTCATGATTATACAGCTGTACTCATCATTATGCAGTTGTACTCATCATTATACAGCTGTACTCATCATTATGCAGTTGTACTCATCATTATGCAACTGTAATCATCATTATGCAGCTGTACTCATGATTATACAGCTGTACTCATGATTATGCAACTGTACTCATCATTATGCAGCTGTACTCATCATTATGCAACTGTACTCATCATTATGCAGCTGTACTCATCATTATGCAACTGTACTCATCATTATGCAGCTGTACTCATCATTATGCAACTGTACTCATCATTATACAGCTGTACTCATCATTATGCAGCTGTACTCATCATTATGCAGCTGTACTCATCATTATGCAGCTGTACTCATCACTATGCAGATGTACTCATCATTATGCAGCTGTACTCATCATTATGCACCTGTACTCATCATTATGCAGCTGTACTCATCATTATGCAACTGTACTCATCATTATACAGCTGTACTCATCATTATGCAACTGTACTCATCATTATACAGCTGTACTTATCATTATGCAACTGTACTCATGATTATACAGCTGTACTCATCATTATGCAGTTGTACTCATCATTATGCAGCTGTACTCATCATTATGCAGTTGTACTCATCATTATGCAACTGTACTCATCATTATGCAGTTGTACTCATCATTATTTTGCTGTACTCATCATTATGCAGTTGTACTCATCATTATGCAGCTGTACTCATCAATATGCAATTGTACTCATCATTATTTTGCTGTACTCATCATTATGCAGCTGTACTCATCAATATGCAGTTGTACTCATCATTATTTTGATGTACTCATCATTATGCAGCTGTACTCATAATACAGCTTCACTCATCATTATGCAGCTGTATTCATCATTATGCAGCTGTACTTATCAATATGCAGTTGTACTCATCATTATGCAGCTGTACTCATCATTATGCAGCTGTACTCATAATACAGCTTTACTCATCATTATGCAGTTGTACTTATCATTATTTTGATGTACTCATCATTATGCAGCTGTATTCATAATACAGCTTCACTCATCATTATGCAGTTGTACTCATCATTATGCAGCTGTACTTATCATTATGCAGCTGTACTCATCATTATGCAGTTGTACTCATCATTATGCAGCTGTACTCATCAATATGCAGCTGTACTCATCATTATGCAGCTGTACTCATCAATATGCAGCTGTACTCATCATTATTTTGCTGTACTCATCATTATGTGGGCGTTAAGGCGTGGGTGGGTGTATGGGCGCGAAGGCGTGGGTGGGTCTGTGGACATGAAGGCATGGGTGGCTGTGTGGGGGTGAAGGCGTGGGTGGGTATGTGGGCGTGAAGGCGTGGGTGGGTGTGTGGACATGAAGGCATGGGTGGCTGTGTGGGGGTGAAGGCGTGGGTGGGTATGTGGGCGTGAAGGCGTGGGTGGGTGTGTGGGCGTGAAGGCGTGGGTGGGTGTGTGGACATGAAGGCATGGGTGGCTGTGTGGGGGTGAAGGCGTGGGTGGATATGTGGGCGTGAAGGCGTGGGTGGGTGTGTGGACATGAAGGCGTGGGTGGGTGTGTGGGCGTGAAGGCGTGGGTGGGTGTGTGGGCGTTAAGGCGTGGGTGGGTGTGTGGACATGAAGGCGTGAGTGGGTGTGTGGGCGTTAAGGCGTGGGTGGGTGTGTGGGCGTTCAGGCGTGGGTGGGTGTGTGGGCGTTAAGGCAGTGATCACTGTATAGACATCAGTACTATCCGGTCAAGTCACTGTTTACAATGAAACCTGAACCATTCAACCCTCCCTACCCTCCCTCCCCTCCCTCTCCCTCTCCCTCCCTCTCCGGTTCCCTCTCCCTCTCTCCCTCTCCCTCCCTCTCCCTCCCTCCCTCTCCCTCCCCTTCCCCCCCCTCTCACCTTTACTCTCTCTTCCTCCCTCCCTCCCCCTACACCCCCTCCCTCACCCCCTCCATCCCTTCCCCTTACCTCCACCCTCTCACTTCCACTCTCTCTCCCTCTTTGCTCCACTCTTCCTTCGTCCCTCCTCTATACCCTTCCTCCTTCCCTATCTCCAGCACTCTTTCCCCCCCTCTCTCCACCACTTTTCTCCCCCTCCCCTCTCTCCATTACTCTCCACCACTCTCCCTCCCTCCCTCTCTCCACCACTCACTCCATCATAGACATTGAATCAATTATTCACAAATAAACTTTTACATACAAATAGATTTTATTCATTAAATTCCCCTCCCCCCCCGACCCCCCCCCCCTTAAAAGGTGAGTTTGGGCGTGTGCTCCCCCCCGCCCCCCCTTAAAAGGTGAGTGTGGGCGTGTGCTCCCCCCGCCCCCCCCTTAAAAGGTGAGTTTGGGCGTGTGCTCCCCCCCCCCCCGCCCCGCCTTTGGATAAGAGGGCGTGGGAGTGAGCTGATGGGCTAGGTGAAAGGTGAGACAACACGGGTTAAGGGCGTGTAGGGAGGGCGTGAGATGACAGATGTGTGAAGGCGTGTGGGAGGACAGGTGTGTGAAGGCGTGTGGGAGGACAGGGGTGTGAAGGCGTGTGGGAGGACAGGTGAGTGAAGGCGTGTGGGAGGACAGGTGTGTGAAGGCGTGTGGGAGGACAGGTGTGTGAAGGCGTGTGGGAGGACAGGTGTGTGAAGGCGTGTGGGAGGACAGGTGTGTGAAGGCGCGTGGGAGGACAGGTGTGTGAAGGCGTGTGGGAGGGCAGGTGTGTGAAGGCGTGTGGGAGTACAGGTGAGTGAAGGCGTGTGGGAGGACAGGTGAGTGAAGGCGTGTGGGAGGACAGGTGTGTGAAGGCGTGTGGGAGGACAGGTGTGTAAGGCGTGTGGGAGGACAGGTGTGTGAAGGCGTGTGGGAGGACAGGTGAGTGAGGGCGTGTGGGAGGACAGGTGTGTAAGGCGTGTGGGAGGACAGGTGTGTGAAGGCGTGTGGGAGGACAGGTGTGTGAGGGCGTGTGGGAGGACAGGTGTGTGAAGGCGTGTGGGAGGACAGGTGTGTGAAGGCGTGTGGGAGGACAGGTGTGTGAAGGCGTGTGGGAGGACAGGTGTGTGAAGGCGTGTGGGAGGACAGGTGTGTGAAGGCGTGTGGGAGGACAGGTGTGTGAGGGCGTGTGGGAGGACAGGTGTGTGAAGGCGTGTGGGAGGACAGGTGTGTGAAGGCGTGTGGGAGGACAGGTGTGTGAAGGCGTGTGGGAGGACAGGTGTGTGAAGGCGTGTGGGAGGACAGGTGTGTGAAGGCGTGTGGGAGGACAGGTGTGTGAAGGCGTGTGGGAGGACAGGTGAGTGAAGGCGTGTGGGAGGACAGGTGTGTGAAGGCGTGTGGGAGGACAGGTGTGTGAAGGCGTGTGGGAGGACAGGTGAGTGAAGGCGTGTGGGAGGACGTTGGAGGGCAGTTGAGACGGACATGTATGAATTGTTCACAGACGAACAAATGATAATTGCAGAAGAGAAAGAAGAAGAAGAAGAAGAAGAAGAAGAAGTGTCAGTATTAATAAAAGTGAGAATAAATCGATAAAGGAATAAATTTGGCCAAGAAATAAACACCAAGAGTCATCAATAAAAATGTATCAGAAAATAAATACAAGATAACAAGGAAAATAACATTAAATAAAATCAACTGTACTCATGAATAACACTACCCTAACCTAGCCTAGCCTAACCTCAAGACACTGTATAGTACAACAAGATAAAGGCGGAGGCACACGGGGCACTTTCCTCCAAACATGTTGCCCGTTTTACTGGCCGCTGACCTGACGGCCCATACAGCAAACAGCAGGATTTCTGTTGATGTGAGAAATGGACAACGGTTTGACGGCGAGCTGGCCGGATTAGTGCCCAAATGAGCTTTATATAATTTCAAGTAAAAATTGAAATAAATCTTGAAACATAATAATTTAAAGTATAAGACGTAAATGGTGACATATTTCTATTCATTCGTCATTTTAAAACTCCTTTAGTATTATTAAATAATTATTCAGGGTTTTCCTTGACTAGCCAGCCGCCGCCACTCTTAAAGAAATTTCACGATGCATCCATTGCTTTTTCTTAAGCCTTTGCAGACGCCTCACTTGCTTCAGCAGTTGAAGATCTATACCACAATCCTGTAAGGCCTCAACTGTAGTAACGGGCGGACCTCGTCTAGATCCCAGTGTGACGCAAAACGAGTATATCATTCCTGTACAATTCATCGTCTTCAACAACATACAATTATTATTAATTTTCTTCAAATATCAAGATTCTTATAACAGTTTTCCTTGT